>CM062813.1:913814142-913896140 GCA_031772625.1 Pinus tabuliformis | reverse complement strand
AAGAGAATTTTGGGTCAGCGAATAATTCTAGTAATGATAGGGTAGGATCAACTGAGGTGGGGTAACAACAAAGAGGGCAACTTCAATATCAAGGAAGCTAAAGGCCTTTTCCTTGATCTGGAACCTCAAGCTCCAAACGAAACCTGGCAAAAGCTTTGGAATCACAAAGGCTAGATGAAAATCAAACTCTTCATGTGGTTAGTTAACCACCAGAAAATTTTTACCTGGGACAACCTCAAAAAAAGGGGCATGTTGGGACCCTCTAGATGCCAGCTCTGTGAGACCCAAGAGGAGACCAGCGAGCATCTTCTCAACAACTGCATTTTCACTCACAGGATTTGGGATTTCTTTACAAATATATTCAAACAATCTGATAGAGACAAAGAAAGTATTGGTAACACCCTCAACAACCGGACAAATAAGGTTTCTGATAATGAAGTTCTCAATTCTACCTGGGAGCTCTTACTGGGTTTCATTATATGGAATGTGTGGAAAGAAAGGAACAAAAGAATATTCAAAGAGGTAAAAATTGGCTCTCTCAACCTGGTGAATATGATTACAAAACAACTTAAGGAAACATTTGGTACCACTGTTAGGAATCTTCCCAAAAATCCTCCCTCAGTGGGAGAATTAAGAATCCTTCAGCTGCTAGACTTGCAGGGGTTTACTCCTCAAGGCCTAGGCAGGAAAGCAAGCATGAGTGAGGAAATAGAGGAATTTTGGCACCCTCCCCCAAAAGGATTTTTAAAATGCAGCATAGATGGTGCTTCCAAAGGCAACCCGGGGGAGGCTGGCTTTGGGGGAGTTCTAAGGGATGAAACAGGTAGAATAATTACCCTCTTCCATGGATACCTTGGAAAAGCTATCAACAACATGGCAGAACTAATGGCTTTAGAACAATGTTTAGAATTTCTCATACAGAACAATTGCGAAAATGTCATAATAGAGGCGGATTCAGAGTTAGTCATCAACGCAGCCAGGAGAATTAGTAATGGAACAGGGTCGGAAAAGGTTACAAAACATTGGAGGTTAACTCGGGTTCTTCAGAGAATTCAAGTTCATCTATAGGTGCTTTGTACCCTCAAATTTATACATGTGAAAAGAAGAGCAAATAAGTTGGCAGACATTCTTGCCAACCATGGTGTTGGCTGCAAGAACAATACAATCTTATGGAGGTGGAACACAATGGCACAGAGCAACCTGAAAAATCTTTGTCAAAACTAGGTGGAGGAAGATATAGAGGGGTATAGAAGCAAAATGACAGAAACCAATGTGTAACGGATGGAGATCAGAGGGTTGCCCAAAATTGGACAAAAGGTTCAGTAGGGAAGATATGCCAAGATTAGTGATTATGTTGAAAATAATCAGGTTTCCTCTCCATGTTGGATGTCAGAGATGCCCTGTTCGAAGGAAGCAACATCTCATTCTCCATCATCTCCTCAAGGGTTTGTCTGTCAACTGGATCAGAGGCATCCCTCGATGGCTCTTGGGCGTGTTTCTCCTTTGTATTTTGGTTCTGGATAATTGGGCGCATTGTATGATGCTCTTAGTGGTCGTGCAACTTGAAGTTCTCTGTCTGGAAGCTGCTTACCGGAGTAAAAATGGTTTTCGGGTGATCGCAAGACCCAAAGGCAGATTCCAGTTTTCCAGATTTCGTAGCAATCACAATCACAGTTTGACACGTGGTAGTGGAGTCAGTGGGAATACCACCCTCTCCGCGCACTATAGTTCGAGCTTGTTGGGGGCTGCGATATGATCCATGTCCATCCAATCAAATGAGGTGAAGCGATGGCGGGGATGGATCATGTAGTTTGGTGTACGGGCGTGTTAAATGTTGTGCCTCTTTCATTTTCGAAGTTGATTGCTGCCATCGGATCGGGTTAGCTGTATCAATGGTGCAGATTGTTGAGGCAGGTTGTCAGTTGACTATGTTTTGTCCTGCATTTTGGGCGAGTCCTCTACCTTGTACGGGGGTTGGTTTACTCGAGGCGGGTGAGTTTAAAGCAGCTGTCAGTTTTTGGCGGGTGCAGTTAGTCTCTATTTCACTGGTCGGGCCGCTTTTTGTTCTTTGAGGAAAGCACCTTTCCTTTACCTCTTCAGTTACTCCAAGAATGTGCTAAGTGGAGTTGTTTTCTTTTCAGTTTGGTACTTTGGTACTTGGTTTTTCTTTTGGTCTGTTGGATGCCTCATTGTTTCTCTTTTGAGAATTTTGAGGTTGAGACGTTGAGCTTGGGGCTAGTTCCTCTCGCCCTTTTCATAGGTTTTGTAGGTTTTCTCCTTGGTTCTCATTTCACCAAGGATGGTTGTGTTCTATGTATTTTAAACTGCTGATTAATGAAATAGAAGGTCTGACTCTTGCATTAACAAAAAGAAAAGAGGCTACAAACTCAAACAAATTGATTTGAACAGTAGCGTAAAAACTCCAGCAAATAAGAATGATTTCAAGAGGACCAAGAAAGATTTTCAAAATTGCAAGAAGAACCTTCTTAAAAACCGAGAAAAAACTAAATATGTCAACTTTCAAGAAAGCAAGGGGTTGTCATGGTCTATTTTGAAAATGGGGTTACAAAAATCGTCTTTTTCCAACTTCTCTAAAACTCAAAACCATTATGGTGTTATGGTGTTTCTTGGAAGGGGACACTCGATTCTTGACTAGATGTCTTAATCCTTGCAAATCTAGCTCCTCTATGTCTTCAGATGTAGACAACATTTATCATTAAATATATATATATATATAATATATTATATATATATAATATTATATATATTAATATATATATATGATCTGGATATAAGGTTTTCCCAAAAACCATTCTAACTTGGATACAAGTGTAGATTTCTACTAGAGATATCAACATGGAGAATTTCTACGGAATTATACCAACATTCTTTGAATCAGGGTATTTCTTGACTAAGGAATTTTTTTCATAACTATGACAAGTTAAATGATACCCACATAACATAACATGAATTCAAAGGTGATGTGGAAGCATTCTCTATTTTGTATTTATTTATTTATTTATTGAATTTGGAGAATTTTAAAAAAATCTAGATTTTGTGGAGACTTCTAGAAATTGTTGGATATTAAGTAGTTAAGACAGATTTGTAAAATTGAGAGGATTTATCTCAACTTCCTCCAAATATCTAGGAAGGAGTTATCTCTTTGAGGAATTAGAGAGTTTTTCTCCAGAATAAATAGCCATGTAATTCATTTGCAAACTCAAGTTTTGGAGAATTTAATTAATGAATTGTTTGTTTGTTATATGGTTCTTGTCGACTCTGGGTCATTTTGGTACGAGAGCAGATTTGGGTGATAGCTCAGGTGAAACTTGTAAGAGTAGAAGCGTTGGACCTGTGAGAATCGTTTTGTGTGTACAAGACCTTGTGGACCTATAGCGCATTGTGAACAACCCTATGAACGTCTGCGTTTACAAAACGTTTATGAAGTGTATTATGACAAGTCGTTATATTATGTGCACTATTTGTAATGAGATTCTTTTGAGATCTACGATTTGGATTGCTTTGGAGATCTGTGTTGCTAAAATCATATTGAAGATGAGAGCATTGTGACTTGGGGAGCCACTAGTGTTGATTGAAGTTGTGCATCATGGTATTGATCAACGCATTGTTATAGATCGGTATGTGTGGGAGTTGCCGGAAAATTGTAAAGGTTGTGTTTGAATTGAGGCATTTTTATTTAACTCTGCCCAGCATCATATTGATTCTTTTAACCCAAAGAGTGAGTCGTCAACACGCTGTGGAGAAATAGAAATAGACCTGCGCAATCATGGGAAGAAGAAATTCCAAAAAAAAAAAAGTTTTTATACTGTACGCTTTGAACTATTAAATATCTTACACGTTATTATTTTTGGAGTACGATTGCATGCATAGACTCTTTAGATTGAAGCACAAAGTCCTTATATATGTATGTAATGATATATGAAGTGATTCATGTTAGATAAAGTGGGCCATAAAAAAAGGAAAAAGCACTCGTAATATTTTATTTTGAAATCATAGAGGGGCAATAAAGGTGTATATAAAAACAAATGTAATATTTTGAAATTATAAAACTATTCATTCTTATATTAAAAAGAAGGTATTTTAGTTATTTTTAAGAATATTTTCGAGAAAAGAATTAACGAGTTATATAAGTAAAGAATTAAAGAGTTATTGTCCTTATTTTAATTAAAAGAAATATGGCATATAGATCTAGAGGAGCCAGGGGCACTGGAATTGGTGGAGGAAGACCAATTGCCAATTAAGTATTATTCGATGAAGTAAGACATATTCGAATGAGATTAGATGCATTAGAGACAACACACAAAATAGACATCCAAAATGGTGATATTAGCGAAGCAGAAGCAACCTCAGAAAAAGAAGTTGAAGCTGAAGAAGAAACTCTAGAAGAGAAATGGTCAAGATGGTTGCAGGAAGAAGAAACAAGCCAATATTGGAAGTGCCTATGTACGAGGGAAACATAAATCGTGAAGAACTGATTGATTGGATCAATGCCATGGATAAATATTTTGATTATGAAAATGTAGCAGAAGATAAGAAATTCAAGTTCCCAGTGACCAGATTAAAAGGACATGCTGCACTATGGTGGGATAGTGTGCAAGATGAGTGGATAAGTAAAAGAAAAGGGAAGATCACTAGTTGGGATCAGATGGTAGCCAAGATCAAAGGTAAATTTATTCCTCAAGACTATCTATTAAATCATTTTCGACAGAGGCAAAATATTAACCAGAAATTCATGTCTGTAAAAGAATATATAGAAGCATTTTATAAATTAAGTATAAGGTCTCGTCATGCGGAAGAAGATGATGAAAAGTTAGCTAGATATATTAATGGCCTAAGATTTGAAATACAAGATGAATTGGACATTTTGTCTCTGAAAACTATTGAAGAAGCTTACGAGATAGCTCTTAAGATATAAGAGAAACTGGAAAGGAAGAAGAGTCAAAGAGGAAGAGAACGAAGTATAGTAAGGAGCAGAGGACAATCAAGAAGAGGACCATCAAGAGGACAATCAAAGAGAGGATATTCAAGCGGAATATTTCCCATTCAGAAAGAAGAAGGCAATAGTTCATATTAAGCAGAATTATCATCAAAAGGATATTTTAGAGGAAGGAAACCATATCAAAGAGGTATGGGTAAATATTTTGGGATAAGATGTTATACATGTAATGAAGTTGGCCATAAATCTAATGAATGTCCAGAAATATCTTCTAGTTAGGGTACCATACATATGGCACAAACTGATACAGAAAGTGTAGAATCCTCTACAGATGAAAATGCACCTAAAACTGGTGAATCCTTAATGATGAAAATAACTTTATTAAAGTCTCCTAAAGAAGTAAAGGAACATATGCAAAGGAAAGAAATGGTAAAAGCTATCTGTAAATCGGGAGGAAAATGTTGTAAAGTCATTATTGATAGTGGGAGTATAGATAATCTAGTATCCACAAAAATGGTAGAATAGTGATTTTAAGAAAAACTAAACGTCCTACTCCCTACAAAGTCTCATGGTTGGAAAAGGGACATTGGATACTGGTTAATGAACAATGTGAAGTGGAGTTTTAGATAGGATTATATAAATATAAAGTTCTTTGTGATGTTATGCCTATGGATGAGTGTCATATTTTTCTTGGAAGACGATGAAACTATGATAGGAAATAAATACATGATGGAAGGAGCAACACCTATACTTTTGAAAAGGATGGATAAAAGCACGTACTCTTGCCTTTGAACAGTGAAAAAGCACTAGAAGAAAACCAAGCAAAGGTAATGTTACTTGGTAGAAAAGAGTTCCTTCAAGAAATTAACCAGGAGGAGATAAATTTTGCTTTGATTGGTAAGCCAAAGGTAGTCCTCACAAGCACAAATTTGAATGATATTCTAGAAGAAATTAAAAATATGACGAATTAATTCATTGATATTGTAGTGGATTATTTGCGTGATAAGTTGCCTCCCATTAGAAGTATCAGCCATGGTATTGATCTCATTCTAGGTGCCATCGTTCCAAAAAAACCAGCCTACAAAATAACTCCAAGGGAAAATGAAGAGATTAAAAATCAAGTGTAGGAATTGATTGATAAGGGTCTCTTCCGAGAAGGATTAAGTCTGTGTGCTATTTCAATAGTGTTAACTCCAAAGAAGGATGGTGGATGGAGAATGTATATAGGTTCTGGAGAAATGAACAAAATCACAATCAGGTACAGGTTTCCATTACCTCGTATTAATGATCTTATATATTGTTTAAGTGGTGTTGCATATTTCTCTAAAATATATTTAAAAAGTTGATATCATCATATTAGAATCAGAGAAGGTGACGAATGGAAAACAACATTTAAAACTAATAAAGGCCTATATGAATGGTTGGTAATGCCCTTCAGACTTACCAATTATCCTAATACCTTTATGAGGTTAATGAATGAGATCTTAAAAGAATTCATTGGAATTTTTTTCATAGTTTATCTTGATGATATCTTAATTTATAGTCAGTCAAAAGAAGAGCACCTAAGACATCTTAAGATGGTTTTGAAGAAGTTACAACAAGAAAAATTGTTAATCAATTTAAAGAAGTGTAGTTTCATGAAAACATAATTATTGTACTTGGGTTTTGTGATTTCAAAGGAAGGCTTAAAGATGGATTAAGAGAAAGTGAAGGCCATAATCAATTGGCCAACCCCAAGAAACATTTCATAGGTAAGAAGTTTTCATGGATTGACAAGTTTTTATAGAAAATTTATCAAGAATTTCAGTGGTATATGTGCTCCAATTGTAGAAACCATTAAAGAAAGAAATCAACAATTCCATTGGAAAAAAACAGCTAATAAAAGTTTCAAATTATTAAAGAAAAATATTACAGAACAACCTATTTTAGCATTTCCATATTTCAACAAGTTGTTCTAGGTTGAGATCGATGCCAGTGGAACTATAATAGGTGTTGTTCTAAGTTAAGAGGGAAGACCAATGACCTACTACAGTGAAAAAATCAATGAAGCCAAGAAAAAATACTCTTCTGACGATAAATAATTGTATGCCATCATACAAACTTTAAAAAAATGGAGACATTATCTCATGCCAAAAGAGTTCATCCTCTACACAGATAATCATGCTTTACAATATATCAACAATTAGACAAAATTGAGTCAAATGCATGTTAAATGGATTGAATTATTACAAAAATTTACATTTGTTATCAAGCATAAAAGTGGGTAGTCAAATTACGTAGTACATGCATTAAGCAATATTAATTTAATTCTGCAAGAATTCCAAGTGAATGTCTTAGGATTTGATGAGCTAAAAGATATGTATAAAGATAATCCAGAGTTCAAAGAAGCTTATATAACTTGTGACAATATTGTAAGTAGAGATAGAACTCAATGGTTAGATTACATGATACATGATGGACTTTTGTTCAAAAGAAGACATTTATGCATTCCAAGATGTTCAATGAGGGAAAATCTATTAAAATAAAAACATAGTGGAGGTTAAGCAAGTCATTTTGGGCAAGATAAAACTATAGCACAATTACAAGCATTCTACTATTGGCCTCACATGCAAGAAGATGTAAGATGATTTTTTGAATGATGCAAAATATGTCAATATGCAAAAGGAAGAAGTCAAAACACTAGGTTGTATCAACCCTTACCAATACCAAGTTGACCATGGGACTCTATAAGCATGGATTTTGTACTAGGATTGCCCAAAACACAAAGAGGAAGTGACTCAATATTTGTTGTTGTTGACATATTCTAAAAAATGGCACACTTTATAGCCCGCAAAAAGACAAATGATGCAACTAACATAGAAAACTTGTTCTTTAAGGTAATAGTTATATTGCATGGATTACCTACAAGTAATTTTTTTGACAGAGACACCAACTTTGTGGGTCATTTTTTGAGAACTTTATAGAAAACGTTAGGAACCAATCTTAGGTTTAGCTCAACATATAATCCCCATACTGATGGTCATACAGAGGTGGTAAATAGAAGTCTTGGAAATATATTAAGGAGTTTGGTAAGTGAACATCCCGAAGGATGGGATCAGGTAATCGCTCAGGGATAATTTGCATATAATGACTCACCAAACAAAAGCATTGGAGTGAGTCCATTCCAAATTTTGTATGGAATGAATCCAAGATGAATTTATGAGTTAAGGAACCATGGAAAAGAATAATTTATAAGTGCATATGGCGAAGATTTTGTAGCCAATATGTAGGGAATACAAGATCAAGTCAAGCAACAATTACAAGAAAGTAACAACAAATATAAACAAAGAGTAGACTGCAAAAGAAGACAAGTGGACTTTGGTGTTGGAGACTTGCTTATAGAACATCTTCGGAAATAAATATTTCCTGAAGGGGAATATAATAAGTTAAAACTGAAAAAGATCAGACCATGCAAAATTTAGAGGAAATTTTCCTCGAATGCTTATGAAATAGAACTACCCAAAGGCTTTGGCATTTCACCAATATTTAATGTTTCAGATCTATGCCCCTTTAAATAACCAGTAAATGGTGCTATAGATGCACCTTCTAGTGATAAAGTTTAGTGGGAGAAACAACTACCTTCAACACCAGCAAAGCAGATTGAATTAATCATCGATAAAATGGTTGCTAAAAGAACAAGGAATGATGAGTATTTTCAATACTTGGTTAAATGAAAGAATCCACCAGTCGAAGACACTACTTAGATGACAACAATAGAGATTTCAAAATATGGTACCAATATTGAAGAACTACAGAAGCAAAGCACATGAATATATATTTTTCTCCCTTGTAGTATGATGCAGGAGCATCCTCTATGTTGTATTTATTTATTTATTTAACTCGGAGAATTTTAGAAAATCTAGATTTTGTGGTGACTTGTAGAAATTGCTGGATATTAAGTAGTTAGGATAAATTCCTCGAATTGACAGGATTTCTCTCAACTTCCTCCAAATATCTAGGAAGGAGTTATCTCTTTGAGGAATTCGGGAGTTTTCCTCCTTCAGAATAAATAACCATGTAATTCATTTGCAAACTCCAGTTTTGGAGAATTTAATTAGTGAGTTGTTTGTTTGTTATACTATTCCTTTCAGGTCTGCACAAAAGGCTCCACAAAATTTTGAGTAAAAAGAATGAGAAAATGGCTCCAAGGCAAACTTTCATAGAAATTCCAAAATCTCGCTAAACATATATAACTATTGCCTTTTACTGCAACATGAAAGCATAATCATAGACTAATCACACCACTTTTAAAATCAAAGATGTGTAACTCTACCAAAGTCTTAATATAATAAAAAAACACATAATAAATTTTATTCATATGTGAGATAGTATATAGTCTTAAGTGTGGCAATGATCCTTCAAGTTCAAAAACATATAAATAATTTGAACAATGGTGATAACCTTTAATAACATGACGTCATGCATCTAGTCACATTTTCACATGTATTATAGAAGCTCATGAAACATTCATTATGTTTATATAATGCAGATTAACCATAATAACCTATAAGTCTAGTTGTCCACAAAGGACATGCAATAGTTTTCAATGACAATTCAGGAATAATGTTGAGCCATATATTAGTCAAAAATATTATAGTCAAGTTAATCATTAACATTAATATATACATGAGTCATTACACTTATCTGAATGACTACAGATGGCTAGAAAGTTAAAGAGGAACTTCAACTCTCCACCTAACCATAGGCTACCTACACCATAGTTTTCTTTTCATTGACTACCCCCAACCCTGATCCACAGTCTAAGGGGATGCTTTCCAAGGGAAATTGTCAACCAAGGGTTAGGTAGGGTTTTGCTTAGGTCTAGGAGTACGAGTTTACATATTAGGTATTTTGTTAGTAGTATTTTCAAGGCAAGCACTACATGAGTTTGTAGCTCACTGTCTAGGTGGTTTATCAACTTACATAGTAAGCATTAAGTGGTTTATTGGATTTATTAACAAGCACCTAGTAGTTTATCAACCTTACAGTAAGCACATGAGTGGTTTATCATATCTTATAACAAGCACTCATAGCAAATCCTCCATTAAGCCTCCCGCTAACCATTTAGGCTTGGACGCCATAGTCCAATGACCTCAACACACTAATATTGGGGATCACACCCGAAAAATATGAGAACAAATATAAATATCTTCTCCTACTCACTCTGATTCTCATGCTCATCCACGCCCCCCAACATTTAGTTCTCTACTCCCAAATTTTCATGTGCTTTCCAATTTCCTTCAGACTCTTTGTTTCATATGGGGTTATCTAACTTCCATTCACCAATGTTGCATGAACATAAAAAATGTTATCACTTCTTCTTCCCAATCATTTCCTTTCTAACTATTGGTGATGGAGAGTTTTGTTATGCCAACCAACACCACTCTCTTCCATTCCATCTCTCCCTCATACCTTGGATATGTGTGTCCCTCTCCTTAGGCTAGCCAAGTAAAATTGCATATGAAAATTTATGTTATAATTACACAACTTCTCATCTAGCCATGATTTCCATGCTGGAATTACACAATCATCATTTATCATTACAAAAATAGGGTTTAACATAAGCGGTGTTATAAACCACACCCTCTTAAGGGAGCATCATCTTCAATATAAATAGAAAATAAAAGAACCAATTGAGACTTGTATAACAACTCTTACATTTGATATTCATCAAAATAAAATTGCTATAATACCCTCGTTTTTTATGCCATCTCCTAGGTGGTATAATCGAGTCCAAAGCGCTTCCCTTGAACCTCAACCTACTCTATTACTCAAATGTAGATGTGGTCCATCTCTAATCTAGAATGCATAGTGGTTCTAGTTGGAAATCTTCCCTGAGTTCCACGTATATCAAAGACCAATTAACAATATGATTAACATCCTGTACGCACTTCTTAAGAAAAGAAATGTAAAAAACATCACGTGTGTACATTGTGGGTGGTAAGGCCAACCTATAGGTGACTGACCCTACTCTTTTGAAAATCTAAAACGACTCACAAAATTTGGGTGCCAACTTAGCACATGACCCCACATTTTGTGAGATATTCCTTAGTATGATGTGGAGATACATGTGCTCTCCCACATGGAATTCCTTGTGCATTATCTACTAGTTTTCCTAACTCCTTTTCCTATCTTGAGGTACCTTCATTTTTTTCCTGACCTTGATCGCCTCTTGCTCCATTTCTTTTAGCATGTGAGGTCCAAAAACTACTTCATTTACTAGGTCATCCCATATGATAGGAGTGTTACATTTTCATCCATACAATGCCTCAAAACGACTTGTCCTTAGTGACTCTTGATATCCATTGTTGTATGCAAACTCCATTAATGGTAGGAAATCTTCCCACTTCTTTGGCTGATTCATGAAATACATTCTCAACATGTCCTCTAAAAGTCTATTCAGTCTTTCCATCTATCCATATGTCTGAGAATGATAGTAGGTACTAAAATCGATAGGGGGTTCAAAAATCAACAAAAAATTCCCTCTAAAAATTGGAAGTGAACTTAACATCTTGATATGAAACAGTCTTCTTAGGTACACTATGCAACCTAAATATTTCCTTCATGAATATCTAAGATATATCAATGAATTTGTGAGTGGACTTGAGAACTATGAAGTGAGTTTCCTTACTCAAATTGTCCATTACTACCATAATGGCATCATGTTATTTGTCTATTTTTAGTAATCCTGTAATGAAGTCCATAGATATAACTTCCCACATCCATTCAAGAATAAGAATTGGTTGTAGCAATCTTTTTGGGTGCCTACATTCTACTTTAACTTATTGGAATTTTAGACACTTGGAGACATAGTAAACAACTTCCTTCGCCAATCCTAGCCAATAATGCATTTTATTTATGGTTGTTATCATATTTTCATAACCAGGATGACCTAAGTAGGAAATTTTATGAAACTCATCCATGATGATCCTTCTCAGAACAAATACATAAGAGACATGTTTTTTTTCTTGAACAACAACATACCATTATTAGTGAAATTATAGTTCTTCATCATTGATCCCTCTAGTTCCTTCTACAAGTAGTCCTTTAGATGTTGGAAATACTCATGATATAACAATACCTCTTTGGTCCTTGTTCTGGTATCAATTTCATAAGTGTTCATTGCTCCCAAATGAACCATTGGTAGACTTCTACTAAGTCCATATGCTACCTTATTTTCCTTGCCTTTAAATTATTTTTTTTTTATCTAAAAATAAAATTCACTGCTTAGATCCAACCACCTAGCTTGTCTAGCATTTAGCTTAGGCTGGTCAAAAAAGTGTCTCATTCCTTCATGGCCTATCATCAACATGAACTTTCTCCCCAACAAATAATGCCTCCACATTTTTAAGGTGTGTAATATTGTTGCAAGCTCTAAATTTTGGGTAACATAGTTCTACTCATGTTCATTTAGTTTCCTTGATTCATAGTAAACCACATGTCCTTCTTGCATCAAGAATCCAACTAGTCCTTCCTTGTAGGAATTTGTGTAAACTAGAAATTCCTTCTTTGGAACTGCTATACTGAAAATAGGTGCACATGTGAGTAATTTTTTAAGCTGCTAAAAAAGCGTTTCACATTATGGTGTCCACTAAAATTTGACTCCTATCTTTTGCAAGGTAGTGATTTGATGCCCGTGATTTGAAAATTTTATAATGAATCATCAATATTATCTATCTAATCCCATGAAGGATCTAACCTCCTTGAAGTTTAGGGGAGTGGGCCACTCTATTATGGCCTTTATATTTTCAGGATTCACAACCACTCCTTCCTTTGAAATAACATACCCCAAGTAGTGATCTTGGGTTTAGAAGAATTCAATTTTTTTGAGTTTTGCCTAAAAATTATGCTCCCTTAATAGTTATAACACCACTCTCAGACGTACTTCATGCTCTTCTCCAATTTTCGAATACGCTAGAATGCCATATACAAAAACTAACATGAATTTTCCCAAATAAGGTACGAGGACATTGTTAATAAAGAATCTGAATACGGTTGTTGCATTCATAAGTCCAAATGGCACCACTACAAACTCATAGTGGCCATATCTCATCCTGAAGGTTGTTTTATGGATAAATTCATCTTTAATATGAACCTAATGATATTCAAAACCTTAATTATATTTTCGAAAACACTACAACCCCTTTCACATGGTTGAATAGGTCATCAATTCTAGGAAGAGGGTACTTATTCTTCATTATATCTTTGTTTAGCTGCCGGTAGTCGATGCATAGTTTCAGTGTTCCATCCTTCTTCCTGAAACATAGTTTTGGGGATCTCAAGGGTGATACTTTGGGGTGAATGTATCCTATATCCAACATCTTTTTCATTTGTATTCTTCAATTACACAAGTTTAGACATACTCATGTGATATGGAGCCTTCACTTTTTGCATTGTTCCATGAATTAAGTCAATGTTAAATTCAATATCCCTCCTAGGTGTTAATCCCAGTATTTTTTCTAAAGGTACATCACTAAATTTCTTTAACACCAAAAGAATTTACAATCCAACCTCATTGCTTCCCAATTCACTAGTCATGTGGATCGCATACAAAAAAGAACCTTTCCTACTGCATTGCTTTACTTCTCACGTGGTAAGTTTGCTAAGCATGATTGGTTTCTTTATCCCCAACAATGTTATCTTCTCACTAGTGTTTCTAAGGCACTCTTGTGATTTGATAAAGAAATCAGTCTTGTTTTGTGGGATGATAACCAGTCCATGCCAATTAAAACATCATATGATCCCAATGGTAGGAATTTGAGAGCAACTAAAGTGTATATACCACTTATTTTCATGGGGCTTGACTCCACCATGTCCATCAAGTCTCTCTTGGTTCCTATCACTAGTTGAACCAACCATGATTTCTCATGGGTTTTCTTTCACATAGCACATGTCTCTACCACAATTGGGTTGATATAGTCAAAATAAGAAGAATTGTTGATTAAAATTGAAACAAAAATTGGCTAACGACCATACCTTCCATCTTGATTACTAAAGCCCAATGGTCTTCTTGCCTATTGTTTAATGCGACATAGATTTGAAGTATGTTATGAGCCACATCATTCACTATCGTCACCTCTTATACATTGAAAAAATTTGGGCCACTCTATTGTTGCGGAGGGAAGTTTCTCCATAGATAGTTCTCTTTGCATGTTCAACATTGTACATTCCCTTTTCTAAACCCTTCAACTTTCTCTTTTTCTATTTCAGTGGGTCCAATTTTACTAGTATTCGTGCATTTTTGTTGATATTCATTCTTAGCAGGAGTTTTGAACCTCCTATCCATCCATCCTTTCTTAGATCCTGAAAATTTCACTTATTTTCCTTTGAAGCTACTCTTATCCTTATTCTTCCAGATTGTTTAGACTTTGGTCTTATGTTTGGAATGTTCATAGAAATATTTGGTCTATTGTATGGTGTCTTCTAATGTTCTTGACTGATGAAATTAAATCCAATCTTGATAGGCTTGTAGTAACCCAATGAGGTACTTTTTTTTTACCTTATCATCTTTGATAGATGGTATGTACCTTAAAAACTCCAAAAATATGTTAGGGAACTCATCAAAAAGTAGTTATCCCAATTTGAGCTCAAAAAATACCTTAACCTTACTGTCATAGTACCTTTCAAAAAGGTACTTCTCCCTAAAGTATTTCTCAAATATTCTCTAGGATAGTTCTTTCTCTTCAATGGCCTTGACGTTCCTCAATTCTTCCCACTAGATATTGGATTTTCCTGTCAAACTGAAGATACTACTTGGGCCTTCATGTTATCAGAGTAGTCATGCACCTTGAGGTATTTCTTCATCCCCAATAGCCAAGCCTCTGTCTCTTTAGCCTTATTTATCTCTCCATTGAAAGTAGAGGGATTTTCTATATTAAACTATTTTGGCATTGAGCTCTTCTTTCTTCTCTTTTGATGATGTTGTATGTTAATTGTAATATCTGATGACCGATTAGTGCTAATTGAACATATTTCCAAAGTGGTGAGTGGAATTTCTCCTTGTTGTAACTAGATTTGAACCCTTCAAATTTTCTACTTGAAATTAATTATTTTTTGTTACGTTCTTGATTTATTTCAAAAATTGGTTGCATGTGCATAATTTCTATGAACTCTACATGAAAAACACTTGAAATCCTAAGAAATTTCACTAATTCAATTTTGTGTTTATGTGATCATGTTTTAATTTAAATGATTAATGTTTCTAAAATGCTAATGCAATTGATTATATTATATGACTACTTTAAATTCATATAATTCATCATCTTCCACCGAAACCTAACTAACCAATGAAAATGCTTTAATACAATGGTAGATACTAACTATCCAATATGGGGAAATGATAGATTTAATGCATGTGGTGTCATATGATATGATTGGATGGTTGGATTTTGTCTAATCCAACGATCATGAAACCCATCATATGACAAGTTACATGATGTTTAAACAAACCCTTGCGATCTGCTGGGATCAAATGACCAACAAAACCTTCATTTGATGGTTGTTGGA
This sequence comes from Pinus tabuliformis, assembly GCA_031772625.1. Lineage (NCBI taxonomy): Eukaryota > Viridiplantae > Streptophyta > Pinopsida > Pinales > Pinaceae > Pinus > Pinus tabuliformis. The sequence continues at coordinate 913,880,638 of CM062813.1, read as the reverse complement.
CATATTAGATCACAACATGGGGACTGAATAATGACCCTCTTGTGATCCGATGGGATCTGATGGCTAAGTTGTGAGATGATCAACATCTCATATTCCACATCAAAAATTAACGCACACAATAGTTAACCTAACAATAATGCTTAATGCATTAGATTGTCCACATCACCCTAATTTGATGGCTTAGGTTTAAATGCAAATATTTTGCATTAAATCACTGCCTAACCTAGTAACTCCTAGTTGATTTAACATAATTTTTAAATGAATACAATACACTAACCTTTCTTAACAAAATTTTGGGAACCCTTATTTTGGATCTTATAGTCGATTATTCTAGTTAAGTTTTCCGCTCATACCTCATGAAATTTCATGCCAGGAAGTAATATTGAGTGAATTCATATCCAAAGAAATAAGTAATCCCCCAAATCTCCACCATTATGCTTTAATATCATCTTGTTGTAGTCTCTTATAGAGTTGTGAGAATAAAAAATGGATATTAAGCGCCAATATGAAGTTTTTGTCAATATGTTGGCTTAAATCCATGATACCCACATAGAAAGTACATATATAATTAGTCTTAGAGCCAAATTAGAAGTTGGTGCCAACCATTTTAGCTTAGGTAGCTATTTTCTAAAAACTTGATTACTCTTTGTTGTCTTATCCATCATGCAATTTGACCTAGAAACTATCTTACTATTGGAAGAAAATTTTAACTAGCCTACTAGAAATATTTTCTACCCCACAGATGGACAAGTTTTCTTAGAAATATTAGAGGAAGCTTTAGATAAAATGTTGAAATTTCCCCTCTGAAAAAATATTATTGATAATGGTGTAAGTGAGGAATTCATTACGTGGGTTGTGTTAGTTTTTGTAGCATAGGATGGTGTTCTAGTCTCGATACATTGTGGAGAGGCTCTGCGTAGAGGTTGCATGGCAAATTTTTAGAGGTTGAGGTTTTCTTGTGGAGGGAGATAACCTTCTCTTCAAATATTTTTTGTCACATTCTTGTTGAATGGATAGCCAGTTGGTCTTCCAAAATTGTACTCAGAATTCATTCTTTCATAATAAAACAAACCATCAGCTACTGCACCAGTTTTCCCACATTAAGTTTTTCCGGGGACATTTGTCCAAAAATAATGGTCTCAATATTTGTGTTTGTGTGCTATAATTCCTTAGTTCCTATTGTTGCTTCCACAGTTAATTTTCATGGTGAAAAGATTACAATGTGAATATTTTGTTAAATTGTTGTAAACAAAATAAACTGCATAATTAATTTATCAGTTAGAAGAAATATTTCTAGTTGTTGCATTTCAAGGAATTTTCACATGGTATCGGAGCATATTTGATGGAAAAGAATCGCGGGGGCAAAGGCAAAAAATTTGTCACTCAAAGGGAGCTGCAATATGAAATTTTTGAAGAGATGCACAAGTTATCACAGATCAATTGCGAAAATCTCGCGAGATTTTCTTGCACAAATGTGCGGATCGCACTAGTTCAGACTAAACATTCATTTGAGTATGGAAAAATCCATGAGTGTAGCATAGGCAGAGCAGAAGAAAATCTAATTTTTCGCAAAGCAGATTATTATATGGAAATAGAGGTTTTGTAGCAGTTTGTAGTAGCAGAATCAACATAGAGTGGAAGAAAAAGAGCACACAAAAACAGAATTTCTCTCAGATGTTCTAACTTACAAATCCATATTTTTTGTTGCAACAAGCAGTTGTTGCATGCAAATTATCTCACTATAGAAGGGAGTGTGAATATCAGATTTAATGACTGAGGAGGGATAAGAGGTAGGTTTTCATTCTATATTCAGAGATGGCCACCACTAGGCTTAGAGTTCAAGATAGGTTTGAGGGAGCCTCCAACTATGTCATATGGAAGGCTAGGATTTCTTTCCTTCTAGATGAATTTGGCCTAAATACCTATGTAGAAAATGTTGTTGCAATGTCGAATGATGCTGATTAGCTGAAGGAATATATGAAAGAGATGGAAAAGGTGAAGCGAATGATCTAGGATGGAGTATGAGACCATATATTCTCACATATATCAGCCAAGAATATGACCAAGGAGATGTGGGATGCTCTCACTCAGCTATATCAAAATCCTTCTGAGCATTGAAAGATGTTCCTACAAGACAAGCTGATAGACATCAACATGCAAAAGGGTGAAGGCATAAATCCCTTCCTCTCCAGAATTTAGGAAATCCGAAATTTGCTTGCAGCCATTAGGAAGGATCCTCAACCTATCTAGCTTGTGCCTTTGGCCCTAAATAATGTTTCATAACAATGGGAAGGCTTTCTATAGGCCCTAGGTCATCTTGTGATGAGACACATTAACTATGTGGGAAATGATGTGGCCATCCCTACAATAGGAGGAGATGAGGTGAAATCTAGTAAAGAGATCCATCATTGGAAGAAAAAAAGGGTTTGAAGGGTGATAAGGAGGAGGAGAATGTGACCCTTTCATCAAAGTGTCCCAATCAGGGACAGGAGGAGAAGGAGAGAAATAAAGACCTATATAAGGTCAAGTGCTTCAGGTGTGGCGAGTTTTTCCACTACAGTATTCAGTGTCCTCTCAAGAAGAAGGATAAGTAGGAGAAGTAGGACCAGGTGGAATCATCCATAAAGATAGAAAAATTGTCCTCCATACTGGAGGAAGACTTCTCAATGTTTGCAGCTATACCTCCAAGAGAGAGGTGGGGAAATATGGAGTTATATTCCTATAGTTGAACAAAGTTTGGCCAGGTTCCATTGAGGTGTCATCCTCATGGATCATTATATTGCTATAGGGGCACATAATATTCAATATCAAGATGGATTAGTGTTAATGACACAGTCAGATTCGCGAGTTACAGTTGTAGACTAGTTACCATTAGGCATTGGGGAGCACAAAGAAGTTTTGATAGCAGAGCAGGAGGCTCAGTAGTTGAGTTAGCAGTAGTGCATATTCCCAATGGATAGTGTAGAGGCTTGTAGAGGCTAGGACTTAGTAGATAGATTGAACTTGAAACTCAGTTGATTTAGTATTTCATATACTTAGCGGTTGCAATAGTTGCAGTAGCAGAAATAATAGTTGAGAGGGAGTTATAGTGTAGATGTAGACTAGGAAATAATATAGCAGTGTCAGCAATGACATAGATGCAACATCAAAGTTGCGCAGTTGGTGGGCACTGGTAGGCAGTGATAGTGGACAAACATTAGTAATGTGTATAGAGGGTGATGCAAACATAGGGTGTTGGAGAATTTCAACACAAGAACACCTTCCTTGCTAAGAGGGAGTGTTAGCTTTTGTAGCATCGGATGGTGTTCTAGTCTTGAAACTTTGTGGACAGGCTACAACACATGAGATCCCCAAAAGCTAGAAATTGCTTCTAGAAATTCAACCTAGAAATGGCTCAATTAAATTAATTAGCCATGATTTAATTTTTCCCAACTTAGGAAAAGAGGATAATTAATAGAAATTAATTGAGAAAGATTTTGATTATCTAGAAACTCACACAGATCAACTTAAAAGACAATCTCAACCATTGATTAAGTTTTAATCATGGTCATTGAAGTCTCAACTGGAGAATATAAGAAGAATTCAATAGGTAGATGGAGAACACGCTTTTGGAGAACACTTGAAGGTGAGAAGCATTTAAGAGCATGAGATTAGGATTAACTTCCTAGAGAGATTAGGATTAACTTCCTAGCCTACTTGGTTCAAAGTATTTATTTAGAATTTAGTACTACCGCAACCTTTTATCTCTTTAGACATTTAATGTATTTAGTGCATCTAACCTTTTTTAATTACACTGTGTATTTTACCCATTGAAAATTAGTAGAATAGGTAAAGGATGAAAGGGGAAAGTAAAAGGAAATCGAGAGGTGGATTGAAATATTATACCCTAGAAATGATTTAGGGGGTTATTCAAAATATATATATCATTTCTTGTTTTACCTTTGATTTAAATTGTTAAAAAGGATGTCCTACGGGATACCATAAGACTTCAGAAGAATCCTACAATTGACTAAGTAAATCAACATAGGGGATTGGTATCTCTTTGTTGAGTACTCTGTCAATAGGGTATATGGTTTCAGGGGAGAACCCTATTGTCTCCCTAAATTTATTGCTACTCAACTATTTACCTTAGAGATTACAAGACAAATAATGCAGGTTAATGACCTCCACTTTATTTCTAAAAGTAAACAGACACTCATGGTTATGACCTATGAAATATTATCTTTAAGAATTACACATAACTTTGCATTAGAATTTATTGAAAGCGAATTGATTTCATATGGCCTAGAAAAAGATACTCGGAAATACAATCATATCCACATAATGTCTAATTTAAGGAAGCAAGTAAGGTTATCAATCTATACACATGAGCCAAATCTTGAAATAGAACAACCAACTAATATTGATTCTTCGTTTCAAATTAATAAAAATCTAGTTGATGAAAATATATCCAAGGAAGCTCTAATTGACCCAATGAAAATAGAAGTGAGATTAATTGAGGAGAATTTGCCTCATGTGGTTCAAGAAGTAGGACAAATTATTGAGAAAGTGACATATATTGTGGGAAATAACCCTCAAGTTTATTCATTGAAGAGAAAAGTAAGAAAACTGTGAAAGAAAAAGATGATGATGATGAATACATTGCCTTTTAGAATGACTAGGGAAGAATTTTCCAAGCATGTACAAAGTGTGTTAGAAGAAATACAACCCAAAGACTTTGGAAATAAAGAAAGGACAATTGCTAAGAGTGTTAGTGTAGAGAAAATTAGAAAAACTAAGGACAAATAATTGATGAAAATTCTGGGAAAATTCCATATTATAGGAGAAAGTGTAGACGGGGAAATGAACGATTATACACATCCCAAATTTTTATCCATAACTGATTTTAATCGAAATGCCTTCAATTTGACTGTTGTCCAGCCAGAGACCAATGTTGCAATAGAATTTATTGGTGCCATGTCTATTAAGTGAACTAATACATCTTGAGGAAAAGACAGATCTCCCTAGACCTCAGAGAAATCTAGTAATAAACAAGAAAGAACTGCTACCTTTCCGTAGATTAGGATTGACTAAAACAAAAAATATGAGAGAGGTCACTTACCGTTTAATCAAAATTCCTAATGAAGTCCATTTCATTGCCTTCAACTGTTCACTTCTCCTTGATGCTTTAGAGACCATTCCCACAACTTCTCCATGATGTCATGAAGGAGATATGCATAGATAAAAACACACAAAGGATCAAAGCATCCAGTATATAGCATAAAAGATAAATGAACTAAATAACTCAACATATATAATGAATTGGATCAATAAACAATCATAAAATATGTGGGCGATCAAGGAATCCCACAAATTATATCAACAAAGACAATTGAGAAATAACAATTGTTTTTATTTAATAAAATGGAGAACATACTTACAACCTTAAAGACTTGATGTCACAATGCTCTTCTAACAATCTCCAACCCTCTCCTTGGATGAATAGCCTCCTAACTGTTGGCATTATGGTACAGGTTTGGAGCTATGGCACAGGTGTTTTCCTTGATGGCAACTCTATCTAGTGATAGATCTCAGTTCAGGCTTTCAGATTGAAGGAAAAGTCTTATACGCAGGTTAATCTAGACAAAGTCACGTATGCACGCGAGTTAGACATTTTGAAGGCGCGTATGCGTATACATGCACTTTCATGCAAAGAAAAGCGCGTATATGTTGGAAAACTTACCTTTGGTCCGTGGTAGTTAGTCCTTGGTATTTGAACCTATGGTTTTGGACCATGGTATCTCGTCATAAGAGTTGATCCCAAAGTATTGGGCCCGTGGTATTGCGTTATTGTGGTTTTGGACCATGGTATTGAGAAAGGCCCAAGACTATAAAAGAGGAAGGAGATCATTTCGCAAAGCATCTTTGGAATCAATTGAATATCTAATCTGTGCTAGATCTGAAACTTTTGTGATTGGGGTTATGGTGCAGATCTGGATCTGAATGAAGGAGGAACCTAAGCACATAAAGAAGGATAAGATCTATTGATGGGTCATAATCTTTAAAGCTTGAATGATAGTATCTCTATATGATTTTGATTTGTTCTTTGAGGCGCACACTTGATCTATACATCTGATAATATGGGTTATTTAGCATTTGACTGTTTGAAAGAGTGAATTATCCTTTATAGATCTATACGCAGGTTAAGTGAAGCAAAGGCGCATATACACGTAGGTTCAGTAAAGGAAAACTGCGTATACGCAGGTTTCTCCACACACACGAGCGTATGCACGCAGGTTTTAGGTTTTTTAAGTAGCGTATACATATTTTATTGTGATCTAGCTGCCTCTGTTTGGTTTTGCAGTGTACTGGGTTCAGAATTTTATGGTTACCGTTACTATGTTCTGGGTACAGCTGTCAGAGAAGTGTTTATTGTGAATTAGTTTTGTTCGGTGGAAAGGAGATTAGTTGAAGCAGATATCTTGATGATTGATTGATGTTCATGGATCCAGTCTGAAAATTTATGAAACATGGTCCCTAGAAGAAAGAGAAGGTTGTAGCCTCTTGTAGGCCAGCACCTACTGATGAGCCCCAATTTTGGTACAATTTGGGCTCATTTTGGCCTATTCTACTTGCTCAAACCATTCATCTTTTATTGCTTATGCATGCATTTCTTAGTTTATTCATGTTGTTTGTAGGAAGAAGGGTAGGCACTCTATCCACGTGACTAATGCATTATGATTTCAGGTTTTTGCATTAAAAAGGGAGAAAAGACCACGTGAAAAGGAGACAAGGAGACAATGAGGTGGCACTGCTGGTTTTTAGGAGAGGATGTCCACAGTCTTGGGACCCTCCTCGTGATTCCCACCATAGCTCCGAGCTCCAATCCATCTCCCCACCGAGCTTAGAAGCAGCCAGCTGTTCTACAGGAATAGCAGTTATAACTGTTCTATAGGAACAACAATTATGACTGTCCTACAGGATCAGCAGTTTAAACTTCAGTTGGACAGCCGAGCTCCTAAAATCAAGGACACCTGTTGGATGATCGTTTTTGCATAAGTATAGAGGCCGTAGCCTTTGATAGGTTGTTGAAACTTTCGCATTACTATTGTATTTCTTGAGCACAGCTCTGTGTTTTTGTTCCTTTTGTAAGCCAGTTTGGCATGACATCAGATTATGAATAAAGAAGGCAGATTTTGATCTAGTTCTGAGTTTTCTCAAGGAGCTATAGCTCTCAGGTTAGGGCCCAACCTGAGAGCAATAGATCTCCTCGGTGTTGTAAGGTGTTTGCATTTAGTTCTAGCACTTTGAGTTTGTTTACTTTCACATGCAATTCGAATTTACAGTTTGTTAACTTAGTCCTTTTCATGAGCTTAGATAGGATTAGTTTATGGTGCATTTGTTTCAGTTGCTTAAGTTCAATAGGAGGATAGTTATAAATCATTGGAGCTCCAGCAAAAAGGTTGTTAAGGCTCACTGCCATCTCTGTTAGGGATTGGGGTGCAGTCCATAACCAACCACCAAAAATACGCATTTCTTTACTTCATGATTGCTGCAACACAGTCACGGTTATGTTAGATGCTTCCACGTAATTCACACCTGAACCATGCACCTTCATCACAGCTTCATGCACATTCCTCTTCGCGTTTTGGATTGTTGTTCATTGAATTCATAGCACAGGTAGTCTAGGTGAATGCATTTTCGTCTTGGTGACAGTCATAAGCATTTGTTTCATTTACACTGCTCTTCCTCGTTCCATTACCTTCTCCTTCATCTTGATCATGCATGCAACCACGTCCTTGACCTCTGCTCCGCTCTGTTATCTCCCAAATTCTCCCACTCCTCACGTAACTCCATTCTCTAGCCCTTTCGTTGACATAGCCCTCTATCTTCCAACCTACTCCCTACACTCATTCCCCATCCTACTCTTCCACTCCTGAGCCATCACCAGCCTTATTCCTACCTTACATATCTCCCCCTGCCATTCCATCACTCCTCCATCACTTCAACCACCCACGGTAGGTCATCCTGTAGCAATTCGTAGATTTCCTGTAGAAACCTCTGAGTTTCCTGTAGGATCCCCTGCAGACATCCTGTAGGAGGCCACTCACTCGGTTGCTGAGCTTCTGAACGTGAGGAACCTCTGTGGACGGATGCTAAGGATCCCTGGGGACCTCTCCTAGCCTCCCCAACCTTTCCCACGCTTTCCTTCCTTCTCCATCCCATCTGCACAACCAAACCCTAATAAGCACAAAATCACAATCATTCCATCCACTTAAAGAAAAAATACAAAAACATGTCTTTTAAGATGCAAGCAGCTTAGATTCATGCATTTTCACTTATTAGAGGTAATGACAGCATTGGTAGAAGTTTCATTCACATTCTTTGCATTATAGAGGTTAGACTAGTCAAATTAGGGTTTCCTAGGTTTACATGCTTTGATTTGCTTTCAGTCCATTTTTGTCAAGTAAAGTAGCTTTCCTTTGAGAATAGCTTTCATCCATCAATTAGCAAGCTTCTTCTGAGAGCCTATAGAAGTTGGCTTGAGCCCTAGCGGACTTGTGCCAGCTGACCAAGTGACAGCTGCGACAAGAGCTAGTACTTGTGCATATAGCACCGTCGCTTCCAAGTTTGTGCGAACTACCGGGTTGATAAAATTAAGAGACAGGAAGCCCCAGGAGTTGTAGTATTATTTCTACAATACTGGAGCTCACCATCTTTTTGGCGCCGTTGTCGGGGAAGCGGCAGAGTATTGGTGATTGTTGCTATTCTTCTATTTTCTACTACAACTTTCTGCTAAGTAGTTTATTTCATTTCCATTATGCAATTTCGTTTTTGCAAAAGTAGATTAGAATTTCCCGCTTTCATAGATTAGCATTTCAATTCCGCAATTTCATTTCTGCAAGCGTAGATTAGCATTTCAATTCCGCAATTTCATTTCTGCAAGCGTAGATTAGCATTTCAATTTCGCAAGCGTAGCCTAGCATTTCATTCCTGCAATTTCATTTGAGCAAAATAGATTAGTCCTTTCCTGCTTTCATTTCAATTCCGCATTTTCGTTTCATTTCATGCTTTGTAGGAGTAGAGATAAGTTAGAAAAATGATTGCACAACACCCCCACTGCTTCACACAGCCAACGTTCTTCTTCGATGGCTGTGATGAAAGAACCCCTGGGTGGACATCAAGACATATTTGAAGAACCTCTAGGGGAGAAGAAGAAGAAACATTCCTCTGAAGCAAATGGCTACAAGCAGAAATGTTGGGAGCAGCCCCTTGTCCAAAGATGAATTTGCAAATCAGATCGAAGATTTCAAGAGTGACATGAGGCAGTTTCTTGCCATGCAACTGGATACCTTGCGAATCCAAAAGAAGCAAGAAGAAGCCAAGAGGGCTTTGGTCATTTTTTGTCCTAAGTGCCTTAAAAAGCATCCTAGGAACGAATGTCCAATGCACTCCCTAGAAGTGTGTTTTGTATGTGAAGAATACCATCCTACAGATCAGTGCCCTTCCTTGCCCAGAATCAAAGCTGTATATCAAAGAGCCAAGGGAGCCACTGAATCACTCTATTATATGAACCAAAGGAGGCCACATGGACCTAGATCTTACCAGCAGGAACTGCAAGGGATACCCGAGACCTATTATGATCCTTATCAAGCCACTTTCATGCCTTCTTGGGATCCCCCTGCTCATGCTTCCTGGTCTACACCTCCTCCTTGGTCATATTCTCCTTGTTCCTTCACAGATCCATATTATGCCCAACCAGTTTCTCATTCATTTCACTCTTATGCTCAGCCACAACCTCAGTGGAATGCACCTTATCAGGAGTGGAGGCCCCAGTACAACTCTCATCCCGCTCATTTTCCTTCCTTCTCCATCCCATCTGCACAACCAAACCCTAATAAGCACAAAATCACAATCATTCCATCCACTTAAAGAAAAAATACAAAAACATGTCTTTTAAGATGCAAGCAGCTTAGATTCATGCATTTTCACTTATTAGAGGTAATGACAGCATTGGTAGAAGTTTCATTCACATTCTTTGCATTATAGAGGTTAGACTAGTCAAATTAGGGTTTCCTAGGTTTACATGCTTTGATTTGCTTTCAGTCCATTTTTGTCAAGTAAAGTAGTTTTCCTTTGAGAATAGCTTTCGTCCATCAATTAGCAAGCTTCTTCTGAGAGCCTATAGAAGTTGGTTTGAGCCCTAGCGGACTTGTGCCAGCTGACCAAGTGACAGCTGCGACAAGAGCTAGTACTTGTGCATATAGCACCGTCGCTTCCAAGTTTGTACGAACTACCGGGTTGATAAAATTAAGAGACAGGAAGCCCCAGGAGTTGTATCATTATTACTACAATACTGGAGATCACCACCTACGTACTAGTATCTTGGCTGGTGCAAGAGGTAAGGGGGTTGTAGCTCCCTTCTAGGAGAAGCTGGAGAATGAGAGAGGGTTGTAGCTCTCTGCAGGTTCCAGCCTGCGTACTGGTAAATCACTGCACCAATACATTGTAAAAGGAAGTTTCTAATTAAAAAGAAGATAGAGACGAATTGCAGCAGGTGGTTTTCACCCACATTGGGTTTCCACCTTATATCTTGTATTCTTGTGTGTGATTGTCCTCTACTCTGTTTTACTGTTTCTAGTTACTGGTTACTTGATTTTGATACACAGATTAATAATCATCATCTGAAAGATAAAGTAAATTATAAGTTTGCATTGTATACGCGGGTTTCCTTCTGCATAGTTGCGTATATACACGGTTTTAATTAACTGAAGTAGCGTATATCATCTGGATCTAGAAAAGGAATATTTGACCTCATAATACTGATTCACCCCCCCTCTCAGTATTATTTCCAAAAATTGGTATCAGAGCCAGGTTCTTCTGAAGAAGCTTGATCGCTTGAAGGAATATCCATCATCATGAGAAACTATGAGAGAGAAGCATCTATCAGGCCACCAATATTTGATGGGACAAGCTTCGTATACTGGAAGGTAAGAGTTACTGCCTATCTTCAATCTCTTGGCACAGAAGTCTGGGATATCATAGACACAGGGTATGCTTTTCCATCAGCAACTCCTACAGATCTAGCTAAGAAGAAGAAATATGAAACAAATGCAAAGGCGGTCAATACTCTTCTAGGATGTCTATCTCAATCAGAATTTGTGAAGGTTATGCAGTATAAATCCGCAAAAGAAATATGGGACAAGATTGTTCTAAGCTATGAAGGAGATGATCAGGTAAAACGAGCAAAACTTCAAACCCTTAGGATTCAATATGAAAATCTCAGAATGCACAATGATGAAAGTGTGGCTAACTATTTCCTTCATGTAGATGAGATTATTAATTGTATGAAAAACTTGGGTGAAGAAATAAAAGAGGTTGTTGTGGTTGAAAAGGTTCTAAGATCTTTGTCCCCTAGGTTTGAATCTAAAGTTTCTGCAATAGAAGAAAAGGAGAATCTTCGAAACCTTACCATGTCACAGCGACACGGGATTCTAACTGCTTATGAAATGAGGAAAGGAGGACCATCAGACAGGAGAGAAGCAGCTTTCAAAGCTTCAGGAAAAGGAGACTATTATGAGTTAGGACATGCGTCAGAAGAGGAAGAAGAATCAAATTTTGTCAAAAATCTTCAACGAGGTATTGGAAGATTCAGAGGTAAGTTACCTTTGAAATGCTTTGCTTGTGGAAGAGTCGGTCATTATGCTGCCAAGTGTCCTCATAAGGATAAGATTGACAAACGAAAGGAACCTATTAGATGGAACAAGAAACAGAATGCAACTAAGAAAAGTTACTACACTCATGAAGACAGTGATGGCCTATCAAATAGTGATGAAGATGAACGAGGTAATGATTATAAAATTTTAATGGCTTTCGAAGATGATGATTACATGGATGCTATAGATGTAGATGGTTTTTATGAAGAGATTTCTAGACTCAAAACATGTTTAGAATAAAATAATATGATCATTGATACTCTGCAATTCCAACTTGATGAAAAAGAAAAATTACTTGAGAAGTTAGAATGTGGAATTGTTGGCCTTAGAAAAGAAATTGAGAAAGCAAAGGATCTTAATCTTAAATTCGTTAAAGGATCTGAAACTCTGGATGAGATTATCAATGTAAAACGTTCTCCACTAATCAAGACAGGTCTGGGGTATAATGGAGAAGCATCTCAAGCATCCACCTCAAAGAGTTATCTTGATGCAGCAAGGAGGAATGAGCAAAAGCCCAATGGAGATCACCAGGTAAAACAGGGACGAATTACATCAAGAATAAACAAAGACTACCAGGTAAATCAGGGGCAATCCATCTTAAGGATGAACAAAAGCTACAACCAGCCATAGGTAAAAACCTCTCAATTTGCTTCAAGAATGGATGACAATAGAAACTACAATCATTTGGCTGGCAGATTTGATAATCGCAGAAGTTTCTTCAATGGCCAATGTTTCTCTTGCCATAACTTTGGTCACAAAGCAGCTCAATGTGTTTCCTATAAGACAATCATGACTAGAGAAGCTCAAAAACAAAGAAGTATGACTGGGGTTATGAAAAGAACCTATAACAACTTTTCGGCTCTTGAAAATGAAATTGAATGTTCTAATTGTAATAACTTCGGTCATGAAGACTTTGAATGCAGGAGCAGGTTTCGACAGACAAAGGAACAATCCTCAAGCACTAGAACATGGAGAATAAAGGAACCACACCCAGAAAGATGTGGGATAGCTTTTTATGCAGAAGGACAGGAAAATCTATGGTACATCGACAGTGGATGTTCAAAGCATATGACAGGTGATAAAGAAAAACTTGAATCATATAGTGTTTTAGAAAAGGGAAAGAAAGTTTCTTTTGGAAATGATACCCCTGCAGTCATAAAAGGAAGAGGCACTGCTCGGTTGAAAGAAAAGGTCAAAGCTGGAAATGTTTTGTATGTTGATGGCTTGAAGCATAATCTACTGAGTGTCAGTCAGATGTGCGATCAAGGAACCGAGGTAATATTTCGATCAAATGGATGTAGTGTTCGTGATCTTGATACAAGAAAAACAGTGATCAAAGGTTGAAGAACTCCAAATAATTTATACATATTTGAAGAAGGACAACAACAATGCTATTTGAGCAAGGATGATGAACACTAGTTATGGCACCGGAGGTTGGGGCATCTAAGCTTTTCACAAATAAGGAAAGCATGCAAATACCAGGCAGTTCGTGGTCTTCCAGATATCAAAATTCCAGACAACACCATATGCAAATCATGTCAGTTTGGTAAGCAAACCAGAACTAACTTCCCTTAGAAGGAAGGATCAGCCAGCAGGCCTCTTGAACTAGTCGATACAGATGTATGTGGTCCATTTAGGGCAAGGTCACCTCGAGGAGAAGAATACTTTATATTATTCATTGACGACTTCTCCAGGATGGTTTGGTTAGGACTTATGAAGCACAAAGACGAAGAATTTGAAAAATTCAAATCCTTCAAAGCCTTGGCTGAAAACGAATCATATCACAAGATTAAGTGCCTCAGGTCCGACAGAGGTGGGGAGTTTACCTCAAATAAATATTTCGATTTCTGTGAAGAACATGGAATAAGAAGGGAATTCTCTACAGCTAGGACTCCTCAGCAAAATGGAGTGGTGGAAAGGATGAACAGAACGGTCCAAGAAATGGCTCGTGCTATGCTTGATGAGTCTAGAACTCCCGCAACCTTCTAGGGTGAAGCTGCATTTTCTGCGGTTGTTATTCTCAACAAAACAAATGTCCGAGTGAACAGCACTCAAACTCCTCATGAGCTCTGGTATGGTGAGACTCCTTCGGTAAAGCATTTCAAAATTTTTGGAAGCAAATTCTATATTAAGAATAATGATGAACAGCTTGGCAAACTTGAACCTAGAGCAGATGAAGGCATTCTCCTTGGTTATTCTCCCCATAGCAAAGCATATGAGTGTTACAATAAAAGACTTGGAAGAATTGTTGATAGCATTGATGTAGTGGTTGATGAAAAAGGATACATTCCTAGGCAAGTAAATTATGAAAATATCGAAGAGGATGAAGACTACTCTCCAAATCAGACTGACGATGAAGAAGAACCTCAAGAAGCACTAGAGGAACAGATAAGGATAGAAGAGAAGACTCCATCCAGGTATGTTCAAAAGAATCATCCAGAATCTCAAATCTTCGGGCAAAAGGAGGCAGTCGTACAAACAAGAAGAAAAATTGTAGAAGCTTCAAGCTATTTGGCATTACTCTCCTCCACTGAACCAAAAAATGTAAGAGAGGCATGCAAAGATGAATGTTGGGTCAAGGCAATGGATGAAGAACTTGAGCACATCGAAAAGAACAACACTTGGGAGTTGGTTCCTAGACCAAAAGATAAGAATGTCATAGGGACAAAATGGGTCTTCAAAAATAAGTTGAATGAAAATGGGGAAGTAATTAGAAATAAGGCCATACTTGTTTGTAAAGGGTATGCCCAACAAGAAGGAATAGACTTTGAAGAAACTTTTTCTCCTGTTGCAAGACTTGAGGCCATCTGAATGTTCCTTGCTCTCTCAAGCTTTCGGAAGTTCAAAGTATTTCAAATGGACGTGAAATCAGCCTTTCTGAATGGAGACTTAGAAGAAGAAGTACACATTGAGCAGCCAGATGGTTTCATTCTTGGGAATGACCCAAATCTTGTATGCAGACTAAAAAAGGCTCTCTATGGTCTTAAATAGGCTCTAAGGGCTTGGTACTACCATTTGGACAAATATCTTCATCAACAAGGTTTTTCAAAAGGATCAGCAGATAGCAATCTTTATATAAAAATTGAAAATGACAAATTGCTAATACTTGTTGTGTATGTAGATGATATTATCTTTGGCAGCAATGAAGAAGCTATGAGTCAAAGCTTTGCCTTGGTGATGCAGAAAGAATTCGAAATGTCCTTGCTTGGAGAACTGACATATTTTCTTGGATTGCAAATCCAACAAAATGAAGACGGTGTCTTTTTGTCTCAAACCAAGTATGTCAAGCAGATCTTGAAGAAATATGGCATGGAAGATGCAAAACCTGTATGGACCCCCATGGTTACAGGATGCAGCCTCAGTGAAAATGATGAATCAGCAGCAGTGCATCAGCCAACCTATAGATCTATGATTGGAGGTCTACTTTATTTGATAGGTACCCATCCAGACATCATGCATGTAGTGGGAATAGGTGGTAGATTTCATGCAAATCCAAAGAAAACTCATCTTCAGGCAGTGAAGAGAATTTTCAGGTATCTTCAAGGAACTCAAAACTATGGCTTATGGTATCCTAGAAATACAGATCTCACTCTTCGTGCTTATATAGATGCAGATTGGGTAGGAACCGTGGACGACAGGAAGAGCACAAGTGGTGGTGCATTCTTTATGGGTTCCAGATTAGTATCTTGGTTCAGCAAGAAACATAGTTCAATTGCTTTATCTACAGCTGAAGCGGAATATGTGGTTGCTGCATCTTGCTGCACTCAACTTCTTTGGATGATGCAAACCTTGCAGGACTTTCAAATCACTTGTACACCACCTATCTCAATCTTATGTGATAATACAAATGCAGTCAGCATTTCAAAGAACCTAGTAATGTATTCAAAGACCAAGCACATACCGATCAAGTATCACTTTCTCCGGGAACAAGTGTTGGAACAAAAGGTCAAATTGGAGTATGTTCCTTCTAAGGAACAAGTTGCTGATATTCTCACTAAACCACTGCCCAGGGAAACTTTTGAATACCTCAGACATAA
The DNA here is from genome assembly GCA_031772625.1 of Pinus tabuliformis. Lineage (NCBI taxonomy): Eukaryota > Viridiplantae > Streptophyta > Pinopsida > Pinales > Pinaceae > Pinus > Pinus tabuliformis. Next base: position 913,864,905 of record CM062813.1, on the reverse strand, counting down.
GCTGGGGGTAATTGATGCATCATCTTGCTGTTAAATCTTGTCTGTTTCAGAGAAAAATGGGTGTACGGGAGTTGCCTGAGGAGGATCCGTGTACATATGCCGGTTGGTGCAGAGACAGTCACGTATATGGAAGTTTGATGGATATCAGTAGGGACAAGCTCTGGTTGAAGATATTCTGATATGGGTCTGACAGAGACCATCCAGCATAGGTTCAGGGGGAGCAAATAAACTTCTAATGATGCATTATTGGCATTATCTTAGAAGCTTTTGGTTCTTGTTCACAACTGTTGTTGGTTTCAGGTGGAACAAAGGCAGAGGGAGAACAGAAGGAAATCATGGTTGCAGATCTGAATGGTGATTGACAAATGCTGCTGCTATCAGTTATTGGTGTCTTTCATAAGTATTGCTCTAGATATTTCGTCTCTATGTCATGTATCTATTTTATGGTGTCAAGGTCATGTAATGGCCTATCTTGGTTTCCCCACTATGCCTGGGATGAAGATGTAATGTATTTGGTTGTCATATGTATATTTCTGGATTATCCCCACTTGGTTGGGTGATGGATGTATGTAATGAGTCTTTTGGTGATAGGAAGGTCTTTTATGTTGTATAAGTCTTGGTTCTTCTTGAAGAACATCTTTTTGCAGATATTGCCTACAATCAGGGGGAGCATGGTCAGCACCTCTATCTAGTGATAGATCTCAGTTCAGGCTTTCAGATTGAAGGAAAAGTCTTATACGTAGGTTAATCTAGACAAAGTCACATATGCACGTGGGTTAGACATTTCGAAGTCGCGTATGCGTATACACGCACTTTCATGCAAAGAAAAGCGCGTATATGTTGGAAAACTTAGCTTTGGTCCATGGTAGTTAGTCCTTGGTATTTGAACCTATGGTTTTGGACCATGGTATCTCATCAGAAGAGTTGATCCCAAAGTATTGGGCCCGTGGTATTATGTTATTGTGGTTTTGGACCATGGTATTGAGAAAGGCCCAAGACTATAAAAGAGGAAGGAGATCATTTGGCAAAGCATCTTTGGAATCAATTGAATATCTAACGTGTGCTAGATCTGAAACTTTTGTGATTGGGTTTATGGTGAAGATCTGGATCTGAATGAAGGAGGAACCTAAGCGCATAAAGAAGGATAAGATCTATTGATGGGTCATAATCTTTAAAGCTTGAATGATAGTATCTCTGTATGATTTTGATCTGTTCTATGAGGCGCACACTTGATCTATAAATCTGATAATCTGGGTTATTTAGCATTTGACTATTTGAAAGAGTGAATTATCCTTTATAGATCTGTACACAGGTTAAGTGAAGCAAAGGCGCATATACACGCAGGTTCAGTAAAGGAAAACTGCGGATATGCAGGTTGCTCCACACACAAGAGCGTATGCATGCAGGTTTCAGGTTGTTTAAGTAGCGTATACATATTTTATTATGATATAGCTGCCTTTGTTTGGTTCTGCAGTGTTCTGGGTTCAGAATTTTATGGTTACTGTTATTATGTTCTGGGTACAGCTGTCAGAGAAGTGTTTATTGTGAATTAGTTTTGTTCGGTGGAAAGGATATTAGTTGAAGTAGATATCTTGATGATTGATTGATGTTCATGGATCCAGTCTAAAAATTTATGAAACGTGGTCCCTGGAAGAAAGAGAAGGTTGTAGCCTTCTGTAGGCCAGCACCTACGTACTAGTATCTTGGCTAGTGCAAGAGCTAAGGGGGTTGTAGCGCCCTTCTACGAGAAGCTGGAGGATGAGAGAGGGTTGTAGCTCTCTATAGGTTGCAGCCTGCGTACTGGTAAAGGACTGCACCAGTACATTGTAAAAGGAAGTTTCTAATTAAAAAGAAGATAGAGACGAATTGCAGTAGGTGGTTTTCACCCACATTGGGTTTCCACCTTATATCTTGTGTTCTTGTGTGTGATTGTCCTCTGCTCTGTTTTACTGTTTCTGGTTACTGGTTACTTGATTCTGATACACAGATTAATAATCATCATCTAAAAGATAAAGTAAATTATAAGTTTGCATTGTATACGCGGGTTTCCTTCTACATAGTTGCATATATACGCGGTTATAATTAACTGAAGTAGTGTATATCATATTTAGAAAAGGAATATTTGACCTGATAATACTGATTCACCCCCCCCCCCTCTCAGTATTATTTCCAACAATTGGTATCAAAGCCAGGTTCTTCTGAAGAAGCTTGATCACTTGAAGGAAGATCCATCATCATGAGCAACTACGAGAGAGAAGCATCTATCAGGCCACCAATCTTTGACGGGACAAACTTTGTATATTGGAAGGTAAGAGTTACTGCCTATCTTCAATCTCTTGGCACAGAAGTTTGGGATGTCATAGAAACAGGGTATGCTTTTCCATCAGCAACCCCTACAGATCCAGCTGAGAAGAAGAAATATGAAACAAATGCAAAGGCGGTCAATACTCTTCTAGGATGTCTATCTAAATCAAAATTTCTGAAGGTTATGCAGTATAAATCTGCAAAAGAAATATGGCACAAGATTGTTCTGAGCTATGAAGGAGATGATCAGGTAAAACGAGCAAAACTTCAAACCCTTAGGATTCAATATGAAAATCTCAGAATGCACAATGATGAAAGTGTGGCTAACTATTTCCTTTGTGTAGATGAGATTGTTAATTGTATGAAAAAATTGGGTGAAGAAATAAAAGAGGTTGTTGTGGTTGAAAAAGTTCTAAGATCTTTGTCCCGTAGGTTTGAATCTAAAGTTTCCGCAATAGAAGAAAAGGAGAATCTTCAAAACCTTACCATGTCACAGCTACATGGGATTCTAACTGCTTATGAAATGAGGAAAGGAGGACCATCAGACAGGAGAGAAGCAGCTTTCAAAGCTTCAGGCAAAGGAAACTATTATGAGTTAGGACATGCGTCAGAAGAGGAATAAGAATCAAATTTTGTCAAAAATCTTCAACGGGGTACTGGAAGATTTAGAGGTAAGTTACCTTTCAAATGCTTTGCTTGTGGAAGAGTCAGTCATGATGCTGCCAAGTGTCCTCATAAGGATAAGATTGAAAAAGGAAAGGAACCTGTTAGATGGAACAAGAAACAGAATGCAACTAAGAAAAGTTACTACACTCATGAAGACAGTGATGGCCTATCAAATAGTGACGAAGATGAACGAGGTAATGATTATAAAATTTTAATGGCTTTCGAAGATGATGATTACATGGATTCTATAGATATAGATGGTTTTTATGAAGACATTTCTGGACTCAAAACATGTTTAGAAGAAAAGAATATGATCATTGATACTCTACAATTCCAACTTGATGAAAAAGAAAAATTTCTTGAGAAGTTAGAATGTGAAATTGTTGGCCTTAGAAAAGAAATTGAGAAAACAAAGGCTCTTAATCTTAAATTCATTAAAGAATCTGAAACTCTGGATGAGATTATCAATGTACAACGTTCTCCACTAATCAAGACAGGTCTGGGGTATAATGGAGAAGCATCTCAAGCATCCACCTCAAAGAGTGATCTTGATGTAGCAAGGAGGAATGAGCAAAAGCCCAATGGAGATCACCAGGTAAACTAGGGACGAATTACATCAAGAATAAACAAAGACTACCAGGTAAATCAGGGGCAATCCATCTTAAGGATGAACAAAAGCTACAACCAGCCACAGGTAAAAACCTCTCAATTTGCTTCAAGAATGGATGACAATAGAAACTACAATCATTTGGCTGGTAGATTTGATAATCGCAGAAGTTTCTTCAATGGCCAATGTTTCTCTTGCCATAACTTTGGTCACAAAGCAACTCAATGTGTTGCCTATAAGACAATCATGACTAGAGAAGCTCAAAAACAAAGAAGTATGATTGGGATTACGAAAAGGACCTATAACAACTTTTCGGCTCTTGAAAATGAAAATGAATGTTCTGTTTATAATAACTTCGATCATGAAGACTCTGAATGCAAGAGCAGGTTTCGGCAGACAAAGGAACAAGCCTCAAGCACTAGAACATGGAGAATAAAGGAACCACAATCAGAAAGATGTGGGATAACTTTTTATGCAGAAGGACAGAAAAATCTATGGTACATCGACAGTGGATGTTCGCAGCATATGACAGGTGATAAAGAAAAACTTGAATCATATAGTGTTTTAGAAAAGGGAAAGAAAGTTTCTTTTGGAAATGATACCCCTGCAGTCATAAAAAGAAGAGGCACTACTCAGTTGAAAGAAAAGGTCAAAGCTGGAAATGTTTTGTATGTTGATGGCTTGAAGCATAATCTACTAAATGTCAATCAGATGTGCGATCAAGGAACCGAGGTAATATTTTGATCAAATGGATGTAGTGTTCGTGATCTTGATACAAGAAAAACAGTGATCAAAGGTAGAAGAACTCCAAATAATTTATACATATTTGAAGAAGGACAACAACAATGCTATTTGAGCAAGGATGATGAACACTGGGTATGGCACCGGAGGTTGGGGCATCTAAGCTTTTCACAAATAAGGAAAGCATGCAAATACCAGGTAGTTCGTGGTCTTCCAGATATCAAAATTCCAGAGAACACCATATTCAAATCATGTCAGTTTGGTAAGCAAACCAGAACTAACTTCCCTGAGAAGGAAGGATCAGCCAGCAGGCCTCTTGAACTAGTCCATACAGGTGTATGTGGTCCATTTAGGACAAGGTCACCTTGTGGAGAAGAATACTTTATATTATTCATTGATGACTTCTCCAGGATGATTTGGTTAGGACTTATGAAGCACAAAGACAAAGCATTCAAAAAATTCAAAACCTTCAAAGCCTTGGCTGAAAATGAATCAGATCACAAGATTAAGTGCCTCAGGTCCGACAGAGGTGGGGAGTTTACCTCAAATGAATTTTTCGATTTCTGTGAAGAACATGGAATAAGAAGGGAATTATCTACAGCTAGGACTCCTCAGCAAAATGGAGTGGTGGAAAGGATGAACAGAACGGTCCAACAAATGGCTTGTGTTATGCTTGAGGAGTCTGGAACTCCTGCAACCTTCTGGGGTGAAGCTGCATTTGTTGCGGTTGTTATTCTCAACAAAACAAATGTCCGAGTGCACAACACTCAAACTCCTCATGACCTCTGGTATGGTGAGACTCCTTCGGTAAAGCATTTCAAAATTTTTGGAAGCAAATGCTATATTAAGAATAATGATGAACAACTTGGCAAACTTGAACCTAGAGGAGATGAAGGCATTCTCCTTGGTTATTCTCGCCACAGCAAAGCATATAAGTGTTACAATAAAATACTTGGAAGAATTGTTGACAGCATTGATGTAGTGGTTGATGAAAAAGGATACATTCCTAGGCAAGTAAATTATGAAAATATCGAAGAGGATGAAGACTACTCTCCAAATCAGACTGATGATGAAGAAGAACCTCAAGAAGCACCAGAGGAACAGATAAGGATAGAAGAGAAGACTCCATCCAGGTATGTTTAAAAGAATCATCCAGAATCTCAAATCTTGGGGCAAAAGGAGGCAGGCGTACAAACAAGAAGAACAATTGCAGAAGCTTCAAGCTATTTGGCATTACTCTCCTCCACTGAACCACAAAATGTAAGAGAGGCATGCAAAGATGAATGTTGGGTCAAGGCAATGGATGAAGAACTTGAACAGATCGAAAAGAAAACACTTGGGAGTTGGTTCCTAGACCAAAAGATAAGAATGTCATAGGGACAAAATGGGTCTTCAAAAATAAGTTGAATGAAAATGGGGAAGTAATTAGAAACAAGGCCAGACTTGTTTGTAAAGGGTATGCTCAACAAGAAGGAATAGACTTTGAAGAAACTTTTGCTCCTGTTGCAAGACTTGAGGCCATCCGAATGTTCCTTGCTCTCTCAAGCTTTTGGAAGTTCAAAGTATTTCAAATGTACGTGAAATCAGCCTTTCTGAATGGAGACTTAGAAGAAGAAGTATACATTGAGCAGCCAGATGGTTTCATTCTTGGGAATGACCCAAATCTTGTATGTAGACTAAAAAAGGCTCTCTATGGTCTTAAACAGGCTCCAAGGGCTTGGTACTACCATTTGGACAAATATCTTCATCAACAAGGTTTTTCAAAAGGATCAGCAGATAGCAATCTTTATATAAAAATTGAAAATGACAAGTTGCTAATACTTGTTGTGTATGTAGATGATATTATCTTTGGCAGCAATGAAGAAGCTATGAGTCAAAGCTTTGCCTTGGTGATGCAGAAAGAATTCGAAATGTCCTTACTTGGAGAACTGACATATTTTCTTGGATTGCAAATCCAACAAAATGAAGACGGTATCTTTTTGTCTCAAACCAAGTATGTCAAGCAGATGTTGAATAAATATGGCATGGAAGATGCAAATCCAATATGTACCCCCATGGTTACAGGATGCAACCTCAGTGAAAATGATGAATCAGCAGCAATGCATCAGCCAACCTATATATCTATGATTGGAAGTCTACTTTATTTAACAGGTACCCAACCAGACATCATGCATGCAGTGGGAATAGGTGGTAGATTTCAGGCAAATCCAAAGAAAACTCATCTTCAGACAATGAAGAGAATTTTCAAGTATCTTCAAGGAACTCAAAACTATGGCTTATGGTATCCTAGAAATACAGATCTCACTCTTCGTGCTTATACAGATGCAGATTGGGCAGGAACCGTGGACGACAGGAAGAGCACAAGTGGTGGTGCATTCTTTATGGGTTCCAGATTAGTATCTTGGTTCAGCAAGAAACAAAGTTTGATTTCTTTATCTACAGCTGAAGCGGAATATGTGGCTACTGCATCTTGCTGCACTCAACTTCTTTGGATGATGCAAACCTTGCAGGACTTTCAAATAACTTGTACACCACCTATCTCCATCTTATGTGATAATACAAGTGCAATCAGCATTTCAAAGAACCCAGTCATGCATTCAAAGACCAAGCACATACCGATCAAGTATCACTTTCTCCGGGAACAAGTGTTGGAACAAAAGGTCAAATTGGAGTATGTTCCTTCTAAGGAACAAGTTGCTGATATTCTCACTAAACCACTGCCCAGGGAAAAATTTGAATACCTCAGACAAAAGCTGGGGGTAATTGATGCATCATCTTGCTGTTAAATCTTGTCTGTTTCAGAGAAAAATGGGTGTACGCGAGTTGCCTAAGGAGGATCCGAGTACATACGCCGGTTGGTGCAGAGACAGTCGCGTATATGGAAGTTTGATGGATATCAGTAGGGATAGGCTTTGGTTGAAGATTTTCTGATATGGTTCTGACAGAGACCATCCGGCACAGGTTCAGGGGGAGTGGATAAACTTCTAATGATGCATTGTTGGCATTATCTTAGAAGCTTTTGGTTCTTGTTCACAGCTCTTGTTGGTTTCAGGTGGAACAAAGGCAGAGGGAGAACAGAAGGAAATCATGGTTGCTGATCTGAATGGTGATTGACAGATGCTGCTGCTATCAGTTATTGGTGTCTTTCATAAGTATTGCTCTAGATATTTCGTCTCTATGTCATGTATCTCTTTTATGGTTTCAAGGTCATGTAACGACCTATCTTGGTTTCCCCACTATGCCTGGGATGAAGATGTAATGTATTTGGTTGTCATATGTATATTTCTTGATGATCCCCACTTGGTTGGGTGATGGATGTATGTAATGAGTCTTTTGGTGATAGGAAGGTCTTTTATGTTGTATAAGTCTTGGTTCTTCTTGAAGAACATCTTTTTGTAGATCTTGCCTACAGTGAGGGGGAGCATGGTCAGCACCTCTATCTGGTGATAGATCTCAGTTTGGGCTTTCAGATTGAAGGAAAAGTCTTATACGCAGGTTAATCTAGACAAAGTCGTGTATGCACGTGGGTTAGACATTTCGAAGGCGCGTATGCGTATACATGCACTTTCATGCAAAGAAAAGTGCGTATATGTTGGAAAAATTACCTTTGGTCCGTGGTAGTTAGTCCTTGGTCTTTGAACCTATGGTTTTGGACCATGGTATCTCGTAAGAAGAGTTGATCCCAGAGTATTGGGCCCATGGTATTGTGTTATTGTGGTTTTGGACCATGGTATTGAGAAAGGCCCAAGACTATAAAAGAGGAAGGAGATCATTTGGCAAAGCATCTTTGGAATCAATTGAATATCTAATGTGTGCTAGATCTGAAACTTTTGTGATTGGGGTTATGGTGCAGATCTGGATCTAAATGAAGGAGGAACCTAAGCGCATAAAGAAGGATAAGATCTATTGATGGGTCATAATCTTTAGAGCTTGAATGATAGTATCTCTGTATGATTTTGATCTGTTCTGTGAGGCGCACAGTTGATCTATAAATCTGATATTCTGGGTTATTTAGCATTTGACTGTTTGAAAGAGTGAATTATCCTTTATAGATCTGTACGCAGGTTAAGTGAAGCAAAGGCGCATATACACGTAGATTCAGTAAAGGAAAACTATGTATACGCAGGTTGCTCCACACACAAGAGCGTATGCACGCAGGTTTCAGGTTGTTTAAGTAGCGTATACATATTTTATTGTGATCTAGCTACCTCTGTTTTCTTCTGCAGTGTTCTGCGTTCAGAATGTAATGGTTACTGTTACTATGTTCTGGGTACAGCTGTCAGAGAAGTGTTTATTGTGAATTAGTTTTGTTCGGTGGAAAGGAGATTAGTTGAAGCAGATATCTTGATGATTGACTGATGTTCATGGATCCAGTCTAAAAATTTATGAAACATGGTCCCTGGAAGAAAGAGAAGGTTGTAGCCTTCTGTAGGCCAGCACCTACGTACTAGTATCTTGGCTAGTGCAAGAGCTATGGGGGTTGTAGCTCCCTTCCAGGAGAAGCTGGAGAACGAGAGAGGGTTGTAGCTCTCTGTAGGTTGCAGCCTGCGTACTGGTAAAGGACTGCACCAATACATTGTAAAAGGAAGTTTCTAATTAAGAAGAAGATAGAGAAGAATTGCAGCAGTTGGTTTTCACCCACATTGGGTTTCCACCTTATATCATGTGTTCTTGTGTGTGATTGTCCTCTGCTCATTTTTACTGTTTCTGGTTACTGGTTACTTGATTCTGATACATAGACTAATAATCATCATCTGAAAGATAAAGTAAATTATAAGTTTGCATTGTATACGCGGGTTTCCTTCTACATAGTTGCGTATATACGGAGTTTTAATTAACTGAAGTAGTGTATATCATCTAGATTTAGAAAAGGAATATTTGACTTGATAATACTGATTCACCCCCCCCCCCCCCCCCAAGTATTATTTCCAACACTAACCTTATTTCTGCAGCATAAGCCCACTTCCAACAATCCTCGTCAATCCTCAGACCTATTTTAACTTTATAGGCCAAGAGGGGAAAGTTTGGGAAACATTTCCTAAGGGGTAAGATCCAAAAATGGTGGGATAGGGGTTCCATAAAGAGAGGGATCTAGCTCGATGATGGGAGGGATCAGGGTTGAATAAACATCCATTTAAAGTTTGTTAGTTTGGAAATATTCGACCAACAATGCTTCTAGACTTTACTTTTTATTTTTACATACGTTAATTGATGTGTGCAGACCACACTCCAAGACAAAGCACACTTATGAAAAATTTCTAATGGACTGTTTTATGTATGTGCAGAAATTGACTAGGGAACTATGCAAGAAGCCAAAAATAGTTTTTAAGGCTTGGGATCTAGGAATTTCATTCTCTTTGGGATAATTTGTATTATATCCTTGCAAGGGGATGCTTTGGAACACATTAATGGATAGTGAAAAATCGAAACCGATAATCATTTCCCTAATGACGAAAAATGACATGTAATAGATTCCCCCTGTTAGAGCCTGGATCTACCTCAGGCTGAAGGAAGGCAAGTCTATGGTAACATCAAACCACACATAACATGGTAGCTAGCCCTACCAAGTCGGGAGAGGGCTCTCTCCTTGTCACTCTCAATTAGGATATTGTTAATTAAGTCTTGAGATGACTGAATTTAATGTAGATTTTAGGCTAGGTATAGTAGCTCAGGGTTTCTAGTTTGATTTTTAGGTTTTGGTTGCTGGATCAATTGGAGAAGGTAGATTGGGTTTGGGAAATCAACTCAGGGATACAGTCATGTTCTGTGGAGCAAGATAGATAAGGGTTTATGTACTAGAAATGGATTAAGATGGTAGATTAAGACAGTTGAGGAGTTGAGGAGGGCATAAAGAAACTATGAATCCTCTTCAAACTGTTGAAAACATAAAAAACCAAATGCATTCCCAAGACCAAGCACTGTTATTAGTGTATTTTGTCTATCTATATTGATTCATTTAGTCTTACAAGAGAAAGATGGATTTGGATACATATAAAACATAAGAAAAGCTCATTACAAAGAAGAAATAATACATAAACTCACTGTCACAAGAATCCCACAAAAATAGCTGTGAAACTTGGTTTTATTCCTTGCCAAACTGCTGATACAAATGTTCAATGAGTGCCACCACTTCCACCAAAGTCCAACCTTTACAAATGACTGAAAAAACACATGATATAGACACCCAAACCACCTGTGCTATCCATCAGGGGTTGAATCCAAGAGATAAGGGATTGTTTCAACCATATCTAAACTAGGAACAAGAAAATAGGCAGTGGAATAGCTTGCCTCTAAAACCAAGGAAACTGATACATTCAATTCAAAACCACTTTTGATTTGATGTATCTACCCCATCAAGTGTTTTCCATTAATATTTACATCATATTACATCATTTACCATGTAAAATTTAGCAAGAAAAGAAGAAGAAGTCAACTGTTGAAGAAACTAGGCGAAATTTGACTTTTAGGGAAAATTGACAAAAATTTCACTGATGCGCAGCGCCTTGAGCCTGATGCGTAGTGCCACTTTAGGAAAGCTTTTGGAGGCCTTATTCTCATCCAAATCAGGCCCAAGATAGCTTTTTGGAAAGCTCAACCTATCTAGTTGCTGGAACATCTTTAATTTCCTGATTTGGAGTTGCTTTGCCCCTTCAAAAATCAAGTCTCCCAAGACTGCTTCCTGTGGGTCCAAAAAGTGGCAGAGAGGGCATTTTTTGAGTGATTTTTGCCCTTTTGGTGCCCAAGATCTCCTTGAAATTTGATGAAATTTTCTAGGTTTGGTTTTCCTTCATGTTGAATCCAAAACTACAAGCCATTTGGCAAAAGAGTGAGCCAATCCAATGTGCAGTGCTGATGGCGTTGCACATCCACCGAAATTTCCTGTGTTCCCTAATTCAAAAAAAACAAAATTTACAAAATTTTTCCAAAATCTACCCAGTTTTGGCTCAAATGTACTTCATTGGTTACTCTTTTTGGCAAGTGTAACATCAGCCAAGATCTCAAGTTTTTCACCCCTCTTTTTGCTTCTTAAGGCCCTCCTTAGTCTTGCCTTAAGGTGCTTAACTCTCATGTTACCTATCCTATTCTGGGTCAAGTAATGCTAGGCCATATGCCTAAGCATATTTTTGTCTCTGTTGACTTTCTTTAGAAGGCCCTCAAGGTGGATATTTACCCTCTCAAACCATATTTCTCTCTCATTAACCACTTCTTGTTCAGCTGGAGTCAAGGGAACCAGATGCTTCTCTACCATTTCACAAAAATCAAAACGTGACTGATGTCTGAAGCGTGAGGTGGTTAATGGGCAAGCAAGCAGTTCACTCATATTGATGGGCTCCTCCTTGATAATATACTACCTTTTTGAGGCTTTCTCTGCTGCAAATTCCTCTCTCTAGAGCTATCACTTAGGGTGTCCTCCTCAAAATCATGCTCCATGCCCCTCTCCATGCTTGTCTCTTTGGGATGGTTTGATGAATGATGGATAATAGATGGGAGCAAAAAGATGAGTATGAAGAGATTTGTAAATGGAAAAATAGCAATGAGATGAGGTAGGGGAGTGAGAGGGGTGGATTAGGGAGCTAGAGTTTTGATGTATGAGGGACTTAGGGTTTGATAAAGGGGACTAGTTTCTTAGGGAAAATAGGGAAAGGGAAAATAGAATCAAGGGGTAGTTTTAGTGCAATGAAGTTGGGAAAATGGACAAGGGATTGTGGTTTTGCAATGATATGAAATAGAGTATAGAGGAAAGCTAGCATTTGACCTTTAGGAAGCAAAAATCATGAACCAAACATGGAAAACCCTACTTAAGCTTAGGATATATGAACACTTACTTGTTAGGAGGTGAATGTAGCAAAATAATTGATAGAGGATGATTTTGGGTGAATTGGAACCTTGGCAGCTCAATGTGTAGCGTGCTGATCCCAATGCATAGTGCCTCCCTGATGCGCAGCGCCAGTGTATTTTAATGAAGGAGAAAAATGACTGATGCACAATGCCCTTCTAATGCACAACGTCGAGCTCCCAACGTGCAGTGCCAAATTCAGGGCGAGATTTTAATGCCTTCCTGATGTCCAAATTGGGTGTGTAATATCTCCTTAGAAAACGTGTCGAGTCTACTTTCTAGAACATATTGAATTTTTCGATTTGGAGTTCATTTCCCCTGTCAAAAGTCAAATCGCCCAAGACTGGTCAAAATGTGCAGAATGAGGTTGCTTAAATGCAGAGTGCTGTTGCAGTCAACTTTTGAAGGTCTTCCTCAACTCCAAATTGAACTCATGATAGCTCATTGGAAATCTCTCTCTATATAGATATCATTTAAATCATCAAGCAAGTCATTTGAACATCCCAGCTAGGTGAAATCTTGATTTTCCCAAGGTCACTCCAGAAGTGCATCAATCCTCCTGAGGCCAATGATGTTTTCAACATTTATCCCAAACCATGAAAACTGTGTAAAAACTGAAGGATATTTTCTTCTTGGGTCAATGATGGACAAAAACCTCTCACTTTTCTCAAATTAATCTTCTCTTTCTCAGAAACATCATTTGAATAAAACCTATCCCGATGTGTGGAACAGGGGATTTGTGGAAATGCAGGGAAACGAAGGGGATAAGTGGCTTATAAATTCTTGAGAAAAATTTAGGAAGTAGGGAGGGATGTTAGGAATTAGGGGAAAGTGGAATTTCAAATATCGACGAAGGGGAATGGGTAGAAAAGGGCAAAACATAGGCCTAGCCTAGAAAATTGTCAAATTATAGCAATAAACTAGGGTTTGTGGGAAATGATGAATCTGAGGGATATGAGTGATGGGAAGCATTTAAGAAGGTATATTAAGGATAGGGTAAGGTGTATGAGCATTAGGATACAAGTTTTGTTGATTATTTGACCATCCAAGAAAAATTACCTTCAAAACCCTAGGAGAGGGAAATGAGGCTTACCCAAGTACAACTGAAGCATGAACAAGGTGTAAAATGACTCATTGGAACCTGAATGGTGACATGGACCAATACTTGGAAGACTTTGGGAGGAGTGAAAACAACCCTAGACCTAATACCTAGTAACCAAATTTGACTTTGACACCCTAAGACCACTTTGTAAGAGCATATTTGATCACTGATGGAAGGCTCCAAAGGCTGACACTAACATTGGCTCCATTGGGGATGGTAGCTCCTTGGAGGTGCCAAGAACACCGTAGACCAAGTAGCCTTATCTATTGGGCAAGGAGTAAAAAACACAAACTGAAATGGATGACTGAAAATTGACGACTAATAGACACAAATTGACTTGAAACTAACTCAATACTAAAACACAACTGAAAAGATAGAAAATATGCTCAAAATGGATCTTATTCAATAAAACCTACTCTAACTGTTCCATTCATCACCTAATCATGTGAAATGAAACAACCAATGCAATCAAGTAAGCATTCTAGCTGTTGTTTGAGTTCTCCGCAAGTGCTTGCGTATGAACAACAAGAGAGAACTACTGAAAGGAAACTCCCATGAAAATTTGTAAATAGATCCATTGAATAATATGGATTCTCTATATGACTCCAAAAATACTGCATAAGGATCTTCAAATTCATGTGCACTGGGACTTAGCTCATCTGATGGATTACTGTTCTCCTCCTCATACATGAATGCAAAATTTCGTCTAAGCTTTGTGATGAGACTCCTACTAAAAATGACAAAGAAACCGGTTATCGGATCAATTTTGTATCAATACTTGTTTCAATATCACAGTTAGCTACTGTAGAAGGACATTGACTGCAGACGTCATCCAACACATTAGCTATTGGATCGTGAAAAATTTGAAAAGACTTTTGCAACACATTTTAAATTGGTTCCAATGAGATTGCATGGTTTTCTACAGGCTGCTCATTTGAATATATACTATGAAAATGACCCTTCAAAAACGGAAATGATTCAAAAAAATGGCACGGAATCATCTTGCATCATTTGATCATATGTTCCAGCTTTGAAGTTTTCATCTGCAACCTGACATTCAATGGCATTCGAGGACTACAAATCTAGATATGAGAAGTCTTGAACAAGGATTTCATTGTCCTCAAGATGTTTCAGATCAAAACTTATCGACAGTTGATTTCTGATTGCATGAAAGTTGTCTCTGATGATCTGAAACGAAGCAAAACAAAAAGGCAAAGATCCTTCACTTACTTCAAAATTTGTTGCACTTTCCTCCTCACTTCCATAGTTGATATGCATCAGTTGATCACTCTATTCGAGCTGCTTAAAGTGAACTTCCTCATTCCACAAACCAGCTGCTAATTTATCTGCAAAACTAGCTTCTATTTGGAGGACATAATAATCATCATATTGATCAAACTAAGGCAAATCATCAGTATAAAAAACATCATCAAGCATACATGTCATATCAATAGATCTCTCTTCTCCAATATGATCTATAAAACAATCATTATCAGATCTATGACAAGTGGGATAAGAAAGAAATTGTTTTGGATCAACAACTTGTTCCTCTTCAATCAGTGAGCCATGGTTTTGAACATCATACTCATTCCTTGTGGTGATCTTTTGCATCATCTCTTCCACGACACTTACCTAGATGTCGAGCTTTACCTCTAAACATGTTGATTCCTCTCGATCTATGTTATTCATCTCTTCTTCCTTCAACTTTTCCCTTCTGATCAGCAAATTAGCCTCTACATCTACTACATAGTTTTTCATCTCTTCAAGTGTTGCAAGGTTCCTTTCTCTCAGCTGAAACTCCATTTCCGAATCAAAGGCATCTGGGTAGTGTAAGAGAGTGGATCCAGGAGGAGGTCTTATATTAACCGGCATCGAAAAATAGACTTGGTTAAACCTGGCAGAAAACTATTGTACTGTCTCCCCTGGCAATCTTTTCAGCTGGTTATACTTTTCTCTAATCAAGAAAGGGTTTTCTCTAACCACCCACTTGTCGAGGAAAACTTTGACGAACTGCTGGAAATCTGAGATGCTCACATCAGGCAGGGTTTTGAACCAACTCTTGACTTTGCCTTGCAAAGAAAGAGCAAAAAGCCTAACACTGACATCCTCTTCATCAACTTCAAAAAGGTCAAGAAAAGACTCAAAATTCAGTACATGTCTCTCAGTAGTGATGTTGTCAAATTCACCATCAAATCTTGGTAGATATAGGTAATGATTTTTAGGGAAAACATGTGATAGAGGAGGTAAAATTAGAGGTTTGTATCGATCTAGAATTTTACAAGGTATACGAATATGTACTGAAGGTGTAGAATTAGTCTTTGTCTCTTGAGGGTCATCACTTTGAAGACAATCATCATGAGATTCAGAAGAAGGGTCTTGATCAAGATCAAAGGCATGTGAATATTTCACACTTTTCAAAGTGAAGGAATCAAATGCAGGTCTAGGATCTTTCCTCGAATACAATATACTTTGTAAAGCCTTCTTGGCATTCTCAGGAAAAGAGAAGAAATCATTTATAATAAAGAACATAATGTCTTCAATGAAATTCCAACATGAATACCTGATCTTTCCATATTGTCCTTTCATGTTTTTGCTGGTTAGGTTCATCCTCCAGTGGAGTCCTTGGATTTGATCTCAAAATTGATTTGGAATCGCCAGGTGAATGCTTTCAACCTTGCTGTGTCTGATCATTGCTAGCCATCAACAATCAGATCTGAACTTGATTACATTTTGCTGAGGAACACAAAACTACGTCTCCAGTATGGTCGTCACTATGTTAGAGCCTAGATCTACCTCAGGCTGAAGGGAGGCAGGTCTAGGGTAACATCAAACCACGCTTAACTTGGTAGCTAGCCCTACCAGGTCAGGTGTTATAGACATACTTGGGCACTGCAACCCCAATCCTATCTGTCGATAAACCAAGGGCTCTTTAACTGCTAAAAGTGTTGTTTACCCTAAAGCATCATGGTCAACTGATTACATCATTCCCCAAAACTTCCACCTGAAAAACCACTTAGAACTGGCCAAAACTAGACCATATTGATTGCTCCACTGTCAGGGTGTGATGCATACTGACTCCTACACTAGCCAGGTGTGATGCATACTGAAGAAGCCTTCTGTGGGGTGCGATGAGCGAGAATGGAAAAATGTCCGAGACAATTTGCTAAGTGGATGCTCATGGAATCTTCTAGAAACTTCTCCTATGACACTTGCCTCTCTGAATTTGCCTAGGGATGAGTAAGAGATCCAAGAAATCTCCAAGTGGAACCAAGAACAACAAGTGGAATGACACTAATAAAAAACCCAGAGATGACTCACACCCTTGCAGACATCTATAAATGGATCCCTCATCTGAGAGATCTAGAGGCTAGAATTTTTTAATTTGTAAGGAAGTGTTGATAGTTTGTCTTTGAGAAAGAGTATTGTATTGTTGGGTGATTTTGCTTTTCATGAGGTGAAGAGGGCTTTGATGCTGGGGGGATGATACTGGATTAGACAGTTGGGTTGTTATTCTCCCTTCTATTTTAATAAAATTCTTTGAGTTTTCCTCCATACAATCGTGTATTTATGAATCTTGTTATTTGTGAATGCTATTGTATGTTCAATGTATTTCTGATTCTGCATTGTTTATGATATAACAGATCGAGATGCTTTGATGGTGTTTTGTTACTTTGTTTCTATAGGTATTCTCTAAGCGGGACAAGTATGAGAGGAGTTGCAAGCTCTATCCAGGGGGAGAGGAATAAAGCAAGGAGTAGCGAAAGATCCAGGTTGGTCCCTTTGCTTCTCTCTTATCTATCATACATAGAGGAAATCGCAAATTGCTTTGATTGTTTGTTTCTAGGATAGCTGTCAATCCTAGTGGGGCTAGCAGATCGAAAAGACACTATTTTTCCCAAAAACAAAATGGCGACTCCATTGGGGATCGAATAGATGTTTGTTTGTTATTGTTGTTTGTTTTATAAACTATAGCCGGAGCCTGAAGTTAGCCAGATGGCCTTCAAACTGCTCTTGCTCTGCAATTGCAAAGTAGATGAATGATGCTTTAGTCAATCTCTGGTTTATTTTATGATTTGAACATCTAACTTACAAGCATTCTAGATGCCCTTTTGGTAGCTCAATAACCTCTCAAGATCATACCTCTGTACGTTGCTCTTTATTGTCCATAATAGCTTAGCTTAACTAACTGAAATCAGCTGCAAATTTGAGCCAAAACCCACCTCAGTTGCGCTCCCTGGCCCATCGCACTCTCTGTCACTGTCTACCAGTATGCATCACAACTCCTGAGCCTTAGAAGTGTGGTGCATCCCCTTTTCTATGAAGCCTAGGTGCAATGACTGTCTGAGTTTATTTCCCTCTTTGAAATTTGGGTATTTTTGTCTTTGATTTCAGCTCTATTTAGTTGTTTTACTGCTTATGAACAGTATCCCATCAGTGAAGCCTGCTTTCTTTAGATAGTTCAGCCTCCATTGATTAGGATTAGTAAATTTTTTTATGTATTTGTCCATCATTTACAATCCTTTGTCAAAAAGTTGCTTAATCGATCTGTCGTTTTGGTGCAAAAAGTGTCGTAACTGTCGTTTTGTGTAAAAACGAGAAGCGTCGTAAAGTCTTCCTTCTCTAGATAGTTGATTGAACATTTTGCCATGTATTTGATTTGATTTGTTGATATTTGAAGTGTCAAAAGCATCTTCTATTCGAAATTTAAAAGTGTCATTTAAGTCTTTCTTTCTATTTTGAAAAGAAATTGTCGAAATGTCGCTTTGAAGAAAATATTTCAGATCTATACTTAGTTTTCCTTCTTGGCATTTTTCACATTAAGGGGAACGAAAAATAAATACATGCATTTGCATTTTCATTTAGACTATGTGCGAAAAATGATTTAGGAAAGGTGCATTTAGTGTGTGCTCTTTGCTCTTGTTTGAAAGAATCGTGATCTTTCCTTAGTAGCTAGGATTTTCATCGTTAAAAATAAACAACGATTGTTTATCATTGTAGATTGAATTTTTAGGAATTTTACATATACATGATGCGGTGAACCATTGAAAGGCAAAATCATAAACAATATCAACTCTAAAATAAATTTCAATGAACTTAACAACGCTTTGGAACCTAACGCAACACATGTAGAGGTCTGGCTAGAGACATGTTTCGGAGTTGTAAAATCTAGTAACTATTGTTTTCATCAAAGGTTGGGTGATTCCTCCTCTCTGATATGACAAGTGCTAGCACGAACTTGTGCTCTCCATACCATCGAGTATATATTGGGAGACCACAATAGGCTTATATCCTTTATCCGTAGGAAGCTGTGTCTGCCGCCCTATCGATTGCAATGCACTGAACACAGCATTCGAGAAGATTGATTGCCGTACATAAGTCCTTGGTAATTTCTCTTTAATTTATCACCAAGGTGTATATTGTAGTTTTTCGATTGGTTTGGTAATCCCTCTGTCTAGATTTCTAGAGTAGTCACTTTTGTTCCTTTTCGACTCCTTAAAAGAAAAGGTCCATCTGAGCACTTGTCACGTTAGTCTCATTAAAAATCGAAGGGGACTAGAGTCATATTTAGATTTTTCTCGTCTCTTAAAAATTGAAAAAGCAAAGTTGTGTCAAAGCGTCTTTAAAGTCTATTTAATTTGGAATAACATCCCTATTCCTTCGTTGATCTTAGGTTGAGATAATGGAGTCCACCAATCATGGAATCCCTCTTGAGGGGAATCCTAGTCCTTTTTCTTCTTGGGGAAATATTGGTGCTCCGTATATGGCCACATTGTCCCTTCCAGGAATCACAATTGGTCTATCGATATGGCTATTCTCAACCTCTATTGTTCAAAATAACATGATTCCTCAGTAATCAAATCAGCAACTAGTTGATACTAAAATTGACCCTTCGCCTTCTTCTTCATTTGTTTCTCCCTCCCCTTCTTCCTCTTCACTTGCTGAAAATAGTGATACTAGTAACCAAGTGACTGAGAAGAGGAAGAAAGGGAAGGAGAAGAAGAAGAAGAAGTCAGTTAAGCAAGCGGGCAACCATGAATCATCTGGTGAAAATCCGCACACTAAATCTCCTAGATTTCCTTGTGTAATTTGCAGAGGAAACCATTTTCATTGAGATTGTCCTTGCCTTCCGTGGATCTTGAGAGAATGGTCTCCCCAATCACACCGTCCGGTGTCATTAACCTCTGCTGATCATGTTGACAGCACACCATCAACTAGTGAAAATGAAGTTCATGGACAGAAAGGAAAGGTCAAAATTCCATGTGGATTATGTGAAGGGGACCATCACCTTCCCCATTGTCCTTTTTTGGATGAGGCCAAAAGAGTCTTGCGTAACCATCCTGCTTCACTGCAATGACTTCCATTTGGATAGAAGAAACTCACCTCAAGTCCTTTACTAGTTGAAAATCTGACTGACATAACTCAACCGTCGGTCGAAACACCTATTGTTGAAAGTGAATCTTCTGAGTCCATACCAGACCAAAGTCAGCAAGCCAAGATGGCAGTCAACCCAGCCTTGCCTTCAGAAGGTCCACCTTCAAATGATATCATTCCCAAAGAGAGTAAGAATGATACTGTTCAAATTCCTTTTGTTACTTCAAAATCCGATGAACTTGGGGGAAATCTGCCCATTCCTTCACAACAAAAAGAGAGTCCCCCAGTTCCTGCTACTCAAGGGGTTCATTCAACCACCCGCTCCAAGAAATCTAGTCATTTCCTTCGATTGGAATCGACTAGCGAGATCCCTCCTTCCTTCTAATGTACCATCCCGGACCATAGTATAAGTTTACAAAATGATCGTGTTTGGCACTATCATAGATGAAGGGGCTTCAGTGAGTATCCTTTCCTCAACTACTTGGAAAGCGCTTGGTTCACCATCGCTTATGCCTGTTACACAGAATTTGTTAGGCTTTAACAAAGGAACTAGTTGACTGTTAGGGATCCTTCCTAAGTCACCAATTACTTTGAGAAGGAGAACCATTCACTTGAACGTGATGGTAGTCCAAGGATTGTTAGATTTCAATATACTCCTTGGACGTGACTATGTTTAAAACATGGAAGCTATTGTTTCAACACTCTTCTGGGCGATGTGTTTCCCACATGAAGGAAATCTTGTCACTATTGACTAGCTTTCATTTCCTGGTTCAAGCATAGCTCCAAGTCTATCATCATCCCTAGATGGTCCTTTTGCATCAAGAGTGTCTCTTCAACCTTCATTCCATCCACCTAATTACTGTAAGTAGTTTGGTGAATGTAATGAAGCTTAGGGGCCATGCACCCTTGTCTATTATGAGACGAACCCAGCTGAAGAGATAGGTCTCCCTATATGTTATGTGATTGGAAGTGCCATCCCACACCATTCACCTTTGTCTATTTGGCAGACAAAGCCAAGGAAGTGTTTTTTTTGTCTAACCGCTCACAAAAAACCATCCTACTTAACCATAGTGATTTCCACATGGTTACTGGAGACTCTCCTTTTCTCGATGCCTAGGGGCATGCAAACCTTTTTATGCAAGCTGAAAACGACCAATTTCATTTTTTTAGCTTTTTAGCGTTTTTTAGCTTTTAGCTTTTTAGTTTTTTTAGTATTTTAACTTCTTAGGTTAGGTGATTGGTCTGATACACCATTCACCTTTGTCTACAACGTGAATGAAGCAAAGGAATTGTTTTGTCTAAACTACTGATGAAACCATCCTACCTAACCTCAGTAGTTCCTTAGTTTTTCTAGCTTTTTAGCCTTTTAGTTTAGTCATTTCTAGCCTACATAAAAAGGTATTGAGCATATGTTTCCCCAAAGTTCAAGCTCGTTAAAAAATGAACCCACCTTCGGTAAATAACCTTTGTGATTTCCATTATATTATCCTTTTGAATCTTGGTTGTGTTCCTTCCATCACCTCCATCCTTTTGGCCGATCATACGCTTCCACTTGATTGTTTACCATTTTGAGGAACAGTTGTGATGAGTGGTCCTATTAGCCACCCTCTTCACATCACCATGTTTTGAGAAGTTCCAAGCTTACCCGGAACCAGTTGCTACCCTAAACACCACTCGTTCCTAAAAAACAAGCCTCCTTTAAACTCCTTTCAGACTCGTTAAATAGGAAAAGATTGTTGAGCTATTGGCCTTTCCAGCTCACTAAAGTGATTGGAAGTGCCATCCCTCCTGTATGTTTTAAAATGTTTAGACCTGAGGGATTATCTCATGAAAAAGTTTGAGTTCTTGTCTTTTCGGCTCGCTAAAGTTATCGAAAACTCATCCCTTTTGTATTATTTTATCCTTTTTCAGACTTAAGGGATTATGCTATGAAAAAGAACTGCTGGAGTTTCCTTTTCGTCCCTTTCCAAACTCTCTAAACATGAAAAGGACTGAGTTATCCTTTTCGTTAAACTCGTTAAAACAATAACGACAAACTTTTCCACCTAGACAAGAATGAGTTTCACTGTCGCTAGGCTCGCTAAAACATAGCGACAGGTTTGCCCAAAGGGAAAATTATAGAACAAGCATATGTTATCCTCCTCAAGCTTAACAAAAATAAAGAGGTACTGGTCAACAATGACTGGGGAAAAAGGCAAGAAAGCTTGAAGAATTTTATTGGTAGTAGGTCGCTCTTGAACATGACACTTTCACTCCATCACCATGATTGAGATGGGTTGGGTTATTCCGTTCACCGGTCATATCACCATTGGTCCTCCACACCATCCATTTTTGGGGTTAATGCTACCAATCCATCTCAGTGTCACCGATATGTTCAAGAGAAGTCATTCAGAGAATTCACCATCCAGTTAATGTCTCATCCACTGCAATACCTTCACCCTCCATTTTTCGTGACCGCCATTCCTGAACCTTGTATTGTCAGATCATTTTTCACCTCCAGAAAATCATTTGCTTAATTTCATGTCATAGATGTGGGATTCATAAAGGCCCTCCTATGACAGGTCACTTTTTGTCGACATCAACTCATTATCCAAGAGGTTGACTTAGAAACAACCCTTTCGGTACTTTGAAGCTTACATGCCTCAATGGCAAGTTTCTCACTTCCGGTGATAGGTTTACATCAATGGCCTTTGACCAAAAGATTTTGCGTCGTGTTCGACATCAGATCATATATTCACACCACGTGAATTGTACTGTAGTACCTTGAGGGTCATTATTGGCTGGTAATCAGGTGATGTCTTTCCATGTTCGACTTCAGGACATCTTTTCACATGGATCGACTTGTACATTGGGAGAAAGTTGAACGATTTTGAAGACCCCAGATCTAGTTTCATCCATCCGAGCTACGATATATTCAGGAATATAAAGACATAAAATGTACACAGAAGCTGCACATATGATCATCCAAGCTAGGGATGATGACTCTACATATAAAGAATCACCAGTCTGCAATTGCAGACGATTATCTATGCTATGTACATGAAAATGAATTTATAAAGCTGAGCATGGGATTGCCCGCCTCAGCTAGATCATGAAAATAATATGATGATGATGTATTGAATTGTATCTTATATAGGTCACCTTCCAGTTCGAATACCTCGGATCCTCATGATAAAGCATTTCACCCGACATAAAAAGATTTACGACTTCATGCTTTAGGGGGAAACTATTATAGACATATTTGGGCACTGCAACCCCAATCCTATATGTTGATAAACCAAGGGCTCTTTAACCCCTAAAAGTGTTGTTTACCCTAAAGCATCATGGTCAACTGATTACATCATTCCCCAAAAGTTCCCCATGAAAAACCACTCAGAATTGGCCAAAACTGGACCATACTGACTGCTCCACTGTCAGGGTGCGATGCATACTGACTCCTACACTAGCCAGGTGTGATGCATACTGAAGAAGCCTTCTGTGGGGTGCGATGAGCAAGAATGGACAAATGTTCGAGACAGTTTTCTAAGTGGATGCTCATGGAATCTTCTAGAAACTTCTCCTATGACACTTGCCTCTCTGAATTCACCCAGGGATGAGTAAGAGATCCAAGAAAACTCCAAGTGGAACCAAGAACAACAAGTGGAATGACACTAATCAAAAACTCAGAGATGACTCACACCCTTGCAGACATCTATAAATGGATCCCTCATCTGAGAGATCTAGAGGTTGGAATTTTGTAATTTGTAAGGATTTGTTGATAGTTTGTCTTTGAGAAAGAATATTGTATTGTTGGGTGATTTTGCTTTTCATGAGGTGAAGAGGGCTTTGATGCTGGGAGGATGATGCTGGATTAGACAGCTGGGTTGTAATTCTCCCTTCTATTTTAATAAAGTTCTTTGAGTTTTCCTCCATACAATCGTGTATTTGTGAATCTTGATATTTGTGAATGCTATTGTATGTTCAATGTATTTTTGATTCTACATTGTTTATGATATAATGAATCAAAATGCTTTGATGGTGTTTTGTTACTTTGTTTCTACAGGTATTCTCTAAGCGGGACAAGTAGGAGAGGAGTTGCAAGCTTTATCTGGGGGGAGAGAAATCAAGCAAGGAGTCAAGCAAAAGATCTAGGTTGGTCCCTTTGCTTCTCTCTTATCTATCATACATAGAGGAAATCACAAATTGCTTTGATTGTATGTTTCTAGGATAGCTGCCAATCCTAGTGGGGCTAGCAGATTGAAAAGACACTAGTTTTCCCGGAAACATCGAGAGAGGGCTCTCTCCTTGTTAATCTCAATTAGGATATTGGCAATTAAGGCTTGAGATGACTGAATTTAATGTAGATTTTAGGCTAGGTATAGTAGCCGAAGGTTTCTAGTTTGATTTTTAGGTTTTGGTTGCTGGATCAATTGGAGAAGGTAGATTAGGTTCAGGAAATCAACTCAGGGATACAGTCATGTTCTGTGGGGGGAGATAGATAATGGTTTATGTACTAGAAATGGATTAAGATGGTAGATTAAGACAGTTGAGGAGTTGAGGAGGGCATAAAGAAACTATGAATCCTCTTCAAACTGTTGAAAACATAAAAAACCAAATGCATTCACAAGACAAAGCATTGTTATTAGTGTATTTTGTCTATCTATCTTGATTCATTTAGTCTTAAAAGATAAAGATGGATTTGGATACATATAAAACATAAGAAAAACTCATTACAAAGAAGAAACAATACATGAACTCACTATCACAAGAATCCCACATAAATCGTTGTGAAACTTGGTTTTATTCCTTGCCAAACTGCTAATACAAATGTTCAATGAGTGCCACCACTTCCACCAAAGTCCAACCTTTACAAATGACTGAAAAAAGACATGACATAGACATCTAAACCACCCGTGCTATCCATCAGGGGTCGAATACAAGAGATAAGTGAATGTTTCAACCATATCTAAATTGGGAACAAGAAAATAGGCAGTGGAATAGCTCACCTCTAAAACCAAGGAAACTGATACATTCAGTTCAAAACCACTTTTGATTTGATGTATCTACCCCAGCAAGTGTTTTCCATCAATATTTACATCATATTACATCATTTACCATGCAAAATTTACCAAGAAAAGAAGAAGAAGTCAACTGCTGAAGAAACTAAGCAAAATTTGACTTTTAGGCAAAATTGACAAAAATTTCCCTAATGTGCAACACCCTAAGCCTGATGCGTAGTGCCACTTTAGGGAAGATTTTGGAGGCCATACGCTCATCGAAATCAGGCCCAAGATAGCTTGTTGATTTGGAGTTGATTTGCCCCTTCAAAAATCAATTCTCCCAAGACTACTTCCTATGGGTCCAAAAAGTGGCAGAGAGGGCATTTTTTGAGTGGTTTTTGCCCTTTTAGTGGCCAAGATCTCCTCCAAATTTGATGAAATTTTCTGGGTTTGGTTGTTTTTTCATGCTGAATCCAAAACTATAGGCCATTTGGCAAAAAAGTGAGCCAATCCAATGCACAGCGCCAGTGGTGCTGCGCATCCATTGGAATTTTCTGTGTTGCCTAATTCAAAAAAAACAAAATTTACAAAATTCTTCCAAAATCTACCCAATTTTGGCTCAAATGTACTTCATTGGTTACTTTGTTGGGCAAGTGTAACATTAGCCAAGATCTCAATTTTGTCACCCCTCTTTTTGCTTCTTAAGGCCCTCCTTAATCTTGCCTTAAGGTGCTCAACTCTCATGTTACCTATCCTATTCTGGGTCAAGTAATGGTAGGCCATATGCCTAAGCATATTTTTGTATTTGTTTTCTTTCTTTAGAAGACCCTCAAGATGGATATTTACCCTCTCAAGCCATATTTCTCTCTCATTAACCACTTTTTGTTCAATTGGAGTCAAGGGAACCAGATGCTTCTCTACCATTTCATAAAAATCAAAATATGACTAATGTCTGAAGCCTGAGGTGGTTAATGGGCAAGCAAGCAGTTCACTCATACTCATGGGATCCTCCCCGATAATCTAACACCATTTTGAGGCTTTCTCTGCTACAAATTCCTCTCTATAGAGCTATCACTTAGGGTGTCCTCCTCAAAATCAGGCTCCCTGTCCCTCTCCATACTTGCCTCTTTGGGATGGTTTGATGAATGATGGATAATAGATGGGAGAAAAAAGATGAGTATGAAGAGATTTTTAAATGGAAAAATAGTAATGAGATGAGGTAGGGGAGTGAGAGGGATGAATTAGGGAGCTAGGGTTTTGATGTATGAGGGACTTAGGGTTTGATAAAGGGGATTAGTTTCTTAGGGAAAATAGGGAAAGAGAAAATAGAATCAAGGGGTAGTTTTAGTGCAATGAAGTTGGGAAAATGGACAAGGAATTGTGGTTTTGCAATGATATGAAATAGAGTATAGAGGAAAGCTATGTTTTGACCTTTAGAAAGCAAAAATCATGAACCAAACATGGAAAACCCTATTTAAGCTTAGGATATATGAACACTTACTTGTTAGTTGGTGAATGTAGCAAAAGAATTGATAGATGATGATTTTGTGTGAATTGGAACCTTGGTAGCTCAATGTGTAGTGTGCTGAACCCAATGCGTAGTGCCTCCCTCATGCGCAGCACCAGTGTATTTTAATGAAGGAGAAAAGTGACTAATGCGCAACGCCCTTCTGATGCGCAGCGCCGAGCTGCCAATGCGCAGTGCCAACTTCAGGGTGAGATTTGACTGCCTTCCTGATGTACAAATTGGGCATGTGATAGCTCATTGGAAATCTTGTCAAGTCTAATTTCTATAACATCTTGAATTTTTCAATTTGGAGTTCATTTTCCCTATCAAAAGTCAAATGTCCCAAGACTTGTCAAAATGTGCAGAATGAGGGTTCTTAAATGTAGAGTGTTGTTGCAGTCAACTTTTGAAGGTCTTCCTCAACTCCAAATTGAACTCATGATAGCTCATTGGAAATATCTCTCTATCTAGATATCATTTAAATCATCAAGAAAGTCATTTGAACATCCCAGCTAGGCAAAATCATGATTTTCCCAAGGTCACTCCAGAAGTGCATCAATCCTCTTGAGGCCAATGTTGTTTTCGAAATTTCTCCCAAACCATGAAACCTATGTAAAAAATGAAAGAGGTGTTTCTTCTTGGGTCAATGATGGAAAAAAAAATCTCTCACGTTTTTCAAATTCATCTTCTCTTTCTTAGAAACATCATTTAAATAAAACCTATCCCGATGTGTGGAACAGGGGATTTGTGGAAATGAAGGGAAAAAAAGGGGATAAGGGGCTTCTAAATTCTTGAGAGAATTTTAGGAAGTAGGGATGGATGTTAGGAATTAGGGGAAAGTGGAATTTCAAATATTGATTGAGGGGAAGGGGTCAAAAAGGGCAGAACATAGGCCTAGCCTAGAAAATTGTCAAATTGTAGCAATAAACTAGGGTTTGTGGGAAAATGATGAATTTGAGGGATATGAGTGATGGGAAGCATTTAAGAAGATATATTAAGGATAGGGGAAGGTGTATGAGCATTAGGATACAACTTTTGTTGATTATTTTACCATCCAAGAAAAATTACCTTCAAAACCCTAGGAGAGGGAAATGAGGCTTACCCAAGTACAACTGAAGCACGAACAAGGTGTAAAATGACCCACTGGAACCTGAAATGATGATGACAACTCTTTGAATGATGGTACACTAAGCTGAATGGTGACATGGACCAATACTTGGAAGACTTTGGGAGGAGTGAAAACAACCCTAGACATAATACCTACTAACCAAATTTTACTTGAAGACTCACTAAAATGACAAAATTTGACTTTGACACCCTGAGACCACTTTGTAAGAGCATATTTGATCACTGATGGAAGGCTTCAAAGGCTGACACTAACACCCCCTTAAAGTGAAAATCCAGAAGACACGTTTGATCAAAGCCAGTACTTCCTCAACAATATAGGTCATTACCTATTGCAGACCCCAATTTGTTGAAGTCCACCATCATCAATAATTTCTCTAGCCACTAATGGAAATAAACTATCATTCCATGAGTTTACAAGCCACAACTTTCCAAATTAAGGGTCCAACCCTCAAGCATTTCTAGATCACATTTCATGCATTTTCAAACTAGGGCCACTATTCTCAATATAATAATATGTAGGTCACATTTCACAATTTTGAGACTGGGCCCACTCTATCCTTCTATGAATATAAATACACTGCTAAACCCTAAGTGTCAATCATTTTTAATGAAATTCATCCAGCCTCTTCCTAGAAAATTAACATGAATTATGTAAAGTGCATGCTTTCAAGTCTCAATAATTCTACTTGAATTTGAATTTTACACACCAAGAGTAATAACATGAAAGAAAAGCTATATATTCTAAAGTCCAAACTCAAAATGGTCTTGTCAAGAGAGAGGTACTAAAATCATGAGAGAATGACCTTCATGTGAGAATGAAATTATCCAAAATTTTAGACGCCATGAGCTGTGAATAGGATAAGGAGTTATTGAAATTATATTGAGCTTAGGCTTAAAAATATAGAAAATCCTTGTACATAGAATTTGTCCGATAGGCCACAAGTTTGGGAATTTGTAGTACCTCTCTAATGGACTCATAAAAGCCTATAAATTTCCTTCATGGATATGGATTTCCTCAAAATATTTTCTCACCTTGCCAATAAATAATCTAAGGGTCCACTGACTCGTAGGTTATGTTGTCCCCTGTTACAAAATGAGTTTTCACATGTCCAAAGTGAAAATGAGAAGATAGGTTTATAGTCATATCCCAAGCCATAGAAATACTCAAATTCTAAATTGGATCCTACCCATTAGAAAGTGCTCTGAAAAATCTTTCCAATGGTATGTATAAGTCCAAAAATCGACTCCTAGATCAGAAGTTATGGTCTTCTAAAGTTCAAGGATTAAAGCCTCAAGGAAAGGAGGAATAACGAAGGTTCGATATCGGAGATCACATATCAGAGATTCAGCAACATGGCACCTCGATGCATCACATGATGAAAGTGTGATATTAACAATCGCAATCAGAGGTCTAGCAACATAGAATATCGATGATTGGAGGTCCAGGGTGAACTCACAATAGACGATTGCAATAGTGCAAACATGTTGCAAATTGGCAATCAAAGATCTTAAAGTGACCACTATAAAGAAATTGTGGGAAAAGAATGTCGACGGTGTAAAATGTCAGGGTATGCCTAGAAGCATTTAATGAAGGAAGTCAGTCACAAAACCAGAAGAGGGTGAGCCTTTTCTCTCTCCTTTAGAGGGTCACGTGGCCGAATACCATTGGTCCTGATAAAGTCATGTGGTGTCTGACGTCATCATTATGTGGCATTACGAAGTACACGTGGCATGCAGATTTAGAATTTTCAAGTGTCCAAGGAGGGAAAATTAGGGAGACACATGTCACCACTCATGAGATGCTACATGGTAGAGAATGACATCATATCGGTGAAATTTAAATGTTGCAACTCCATAGTTAAATCCCCGATTGGAAATTGCGAATAAGAGAGCTACGATGTGGGGGTTGGCCAATGTTCACAAATAGTTTAGAGAACCCAAGGCGAGGGTGGAGGTCGAGTACCAAAGGCCTATCGCAATTGGATATTGCAAGCATGTCGTGACTCTAATGTAAAAGCCCCGATTGGAAACCTTCGATGTAGAGGAGCTCTGATATATTGGGCTAGCACATGGTCACTAGAGAAATACAAAGGAATTGTGCACTAATATATTTACAAAGGAAAAAGGCCCCCCCGGAAAAGAAAAAAAGGCCCTAGCACCTTAGGGCTAAGCACCCCATCATAGCCCCTAGTCATATGACGAAGAAAGCAGAAAGGGGCTAAAACAAAGGGGGCCAAAGATCCTGAAACTTGCCTGTTTTGTAATGTTTCTAACTATAAAGTGCCAATACTAAGAACATAGGATACAGTATTATGGCAGTGTTAGTGGGAATTTTGTGGATCCAATAGTCTTACACAAGAGCTTTAGAGGGATGGATAAGTCGACCACCGTGCTTCATGAGTAAGACAAACACTGCCACTATAAATTTATCCTAGCTCTAGAAAATGGCAAGTTCATTGAATTCAAGCAGTTAAAGAGGAAAGTGACAGGTGGACTAGACAAATCATTGATGCAGAGACATGGTCTAAGTAGAGGCCATAACAGGAATAACGTGGAGGTATTTTACTCCCATCATCATTCAGTATTTCATTTTTATTTTATTCTGCAATTATTTTTATTTCAAGAAGGGAATGAAATCTATTGTAATCCGTTGGGCAACCGAGCTATCACATGCTGAGACAAGTAGTCGATCAGACAACTAGAGCTCTAGCTGAGATATTTTGTAACTGATTTTCAAAGCTCTCCCTCTCCTTATAAAAAGAGGGAAGAAACACTTAATACAGGTTCCAAAATTCTACACCTGAGGGGTTCAAATTATGTGATTCCACTTTTGGTTATATTTTCCTATTCATGAGGAACTTGAGCTATATATCACTAAATGTAATGGACTAGTGATTTGGACTCTTCATGGATTAATGAAACTTTCTGGTGATTCCAAGCAGATCAATGTGCATTATGTTTTCCCTTGTTTATCACTTCATGTATGTTCTTTCTCCCTTTGAAATACTGTAATGAGGTTGTAGGTTTCACTCCATTTCATGGTGATATATTTTCTACAAAATAGTGAGAAGTAATTGTGTAGTTACACATTTACTTGATTTAATTAATAGCCTACAGTACTTGTAATGTACACATATTTACTTGACGTTATTTGGTGACAAATGTATTCATGAACCATAGAGTTTGGGATCTTAATCCACGCTCCATTGTTTCTGCCATTCCACCTCTTCCGCCTTCCATACTTCTGCTAGATATTGATGTTGAGGATTGTGTGCTCTATCTAGCCCTCTGCATCAATTTCCCTATGTTCTTTCTTCCTGTTCACCTTTACTATAACACCAATATTAAGGTTTCTTATTGTTTTGTGTCGGTCACCAAAACAAGACATTTTTCTTAGCGATTAACTCGATCTACCCCCTGTATATCGAGATCCATGTATTTTTTTAAGTCTAATTAAATGAAAGGGTATTGAACCAAGCCCCCTATATTATCTTTTTCAACTACGTGATAATTGAAGTGCAGCAGGATTCCCTCACTAACAATCTTCCAATGAAGTCTTCTATTTAATATGTCCTAGGTACTCGTCTACAATCAACCCAAAGGATGTATCTAGGAAGCTTTCTATATCTCCTGAAGCACTTGTGCTAGAGGTTCTAGAAAAAGTTACAACATATTTTTGGTGTCGTTTTCAGGGAACGAATCAAAATATTTTTCCATGGGTACTACAAATTTTTACATTCCCTCTATTAGGTGATCAAGGGAAGTGTGGGTTGAAGATCTCTCACCTTGGCGACTCCAGTGTCTAAATTTTATGGTAAAAATCCTGGTGAATCCACTGTCTAATCTTTATTTGATCATCCTAGCTTTCGAATGGCCTCATACTCGATCTGATGCTAAACAACTTAAAATTTCCCCTACCTTTGAAATTACGATCACTCACCTAAAGGGGTTTTCAAAATTTCCATTCCTGCATTCCTGGCCAGCATATTTGTGACACTTCGTTTTTCTTCTATTGTTGGTTATCCCAATCATATCCCTTCATTTCATGAATGCAATACCTATTTGCCTAGATTCAATGCAAAATAAAGATAGAAGGTCTGACTAGCACCTTAATGATTTTCACGAATGGATGGAACAACATGGTATTATTTTTGAAGATGCACAAATAAAATTGTTCATGTACTCTTTAGAGGGAGATTTTAGAATTTGGTACAAAACAATACCTCATGGCATCATATCTTCCTTAAAGAGTTTTCGCATGGAATTCAATAATTATTGCGAAGGATTATATCCACTAGATGCTCTATTTGAATATTGTTGTGCATATTTTAATGTTGAAAATATTATTGAGGTTAATGATCCTGCTGAAGATATATGAGGGGCTCCACCCCAAGAAGACATGTACTGGCATCAAGAAGCATCACTTAGTGATTAAGAAAGAGAAGAAAGATACATCATCGAGATACAAACAAACCCTCAGAGTTCTTATTCTACCAAATTTGATCATTCTTCTTCTTATGATGAGTATGACTCTGATCAGAATCCGAGTGATGTAGAACTACAATAGTCCCATTCATGGGAAGATACACATAAAGAAGAGGATCTAGTTTATGATTGACATCCTTCACCTAGAGAACAAGTTCAAGAACCTCCTCCGATTTATGACTCATATGATTCTCAATAGGATGAGATGGTCGCGGAGTATCAAAGGGATCTACTTACAAACAAGTGGGGAGAGGGCTTCCAACAACAATTTTTTCAGGAAGAGCCCAAAGTTGAAGAGCCAAGAAAAGCCTGTGGCTACCTGTTATAGGAATATTCCTCCCTGGAAATTGTTCAAGAAAGGGATAAAAATACAAATTTTCCTCATCAGTTCCATGATCCAGTAGCTGACAACATGGTATGTTTCTTTGGCCTACAATAATATACATCTATTCCAAGGTATGTGTCAAACCTTTGGTTTGAAGCTCTTATGAGGTGCATGCACATGTTAGCCACTAATTTTCAAGAACACAACCCCATTAGAAGGTTCATGGAGGAAATTAAAAGAGTTTAGCATTAACTACAAAGTTGGGGGGACATATCAAATTTTTTTTTCAGAACTTTTATGTGGCACATGCATGTTTCAATTGTTGAATTCCTAGAGAACAATGGCATATGGTACAATACCCTAATGTTGAGATGGTGTCATTGGAAGGTTGACTTGACTTGGGTGAGCTGAGCCTTGTACATAAGTAGGAGTTGTACATAAATAAGCTCACTAGCTAAGCATTTAATTTCCAGTTGTTAGAATTTATATTTTTGTATTTCAATTTGATGAGGAAAGGACTCCCTGCAAATAAAGTCCCATGGAGATTTTATGGTTTTATAGATTCATTATATTATTGAATCCATGCCCAATGGTGAAGGCTACTAGTCTGTAGGTTCTCAGCACCTTGCAAGCAGGGCACTGTTTCCAATTGGAGCCAATATTTTCACCTGTCGTAAAATGAGTTTTCAATTGTCCAAAGTGCAAAAGAGAAAATAGGTTTGCAGTCATATTATAAGCCACAAAAGGACTCAAAGTATAAATCATACCCTCTACATTGGAAATTTCTCTGAACAATATTTCCAATGGTATGTAGAAGTCCAAAAATGGACTCCTGGATTAGAAGTTATGGTATTCTAAATTTAAAGGATCAAAGCTTAAAGGAAAGGAGGAATATGGCAGGTTCAATATCAGAGATCGTATATTGGAGGTTCAGAAACATGGCACATCGATGCATCACATGAGAGAAGTCTGATATAAATGATCGCAGTCAGAGGTCCAACATCATAGAATATTGGCGATCAGAGGTCTGGGGTGAATCGACAATCGACGATTGCAATAGCACAAACATGTCGCAAATGGAAATTGACGATCTTAACTTGACCATTATAAAGGAATTGCAAGAAAAGAACACCGGTAGTGTAAACTTCCAAGGGCTTCCTAGAAGTATTTAACAAATGAACTCAGTCACAAAACTAGAAAAGGGTGAGTCTTTTCTCTCTCCTTTAGAGGGCCACGTGGAAGAATCCCATTCATCCCAATAAAGCCACGTGGCATCTGATGTCATCATGATGAGGCAGTATGAAGGACACGTTGCATGCAGATCTAGCATTTTCAAGGGTAGAAAGAGGGAAAATAGGGTGACACATGTCACTACTCATGAGGTTCCACGTGGTAGAGGATGACGTCAGATCGAAAATCAGTGATTAGTGAAATTGAAATGTCACAACTCCATAGTTAAATCCTAGATTGGAAATCGTTGATAAGAGAGCTCTGATGTGGGGGCTAGCCCCCAATCACAAATAATTTGGAGAACCTAATGCAGAGCTAGAGGCCGAGTACCAAAGGCCAATCGCAATTGGAGATTGCAAGCTTATCATGACTCCAATGTAAAATCCCTGACCGGAAACCTCTGAATCTCCAATATATTGGGCTAGCGCATGGTTGCTGAAGTAATTCAAACGAATTGGGGAATAATATATTTACAAAGGAAAAAGGGCCCCCACACAGGAGAAAAAGGCCCAAGCGCCTTAGGGCTAATCACCCGGTCACAGCCCCTGGTCATATGATGAAGAAAGCTAAAAGGGGCTAAAACAAAGAGGGCCAAATATCCCGAAACTCACCTGTTTTGTAATGTTTCTAAGTGTAAAGTGAAAATACTAAGAACCTCAGATATAGTATTACGACAATGTTACTAGG
Organism: Pinus tabuliformis; assembly: GCA_031772625.1. Classification (NCBI taxonomy): domain Eukaryota; kingdom Viridiplantae; phylum Streptophyta; class Pinopsida; order Pinales; family Pinaceae; genus Pinus; species Pinus tabuliformis. The sequence goes on along the minus strand of CM062813.1, from coordinate 913,830,935 downwards.
CATTTCATGGCTCTAATAGTGTTATACATGAAGTCTAGAGGGATGGATGAGTCGAAAACTACGATTCACGAGAAACATAGAGGCTACCACTGTTAATCACTCCCATCTCTAGAAAGTGAGAAGTTCATTGAATTGAAGTAGTTAAAGAGGAAAGCAACAGGTAGACTCGTCCAACCATTGAGGTAGAGACATGGCCTGAGCAGAGGCCATAATAGGAATGGTGTGGGGATATTTTCCCCCCACCATCATTCAGTTTTTCATTTTTCTTTTATTCTTCAATTTTTTTTTTCAAGAAGGGAATCAAATCTATTGTAATCAGTTGGGTAGTCGATCTATCACATGCCAAGACAACTAGTCGATCGGATAGCTGGAGCTATGGCTGAGATATTTGGTAACTCATTTTCAAAGCTCTCCCTCTCCTTGTAAAAAGAGGGAAGAAACATGAAATAAAGGTTCCATAATTCTGCACCCGAGGGGTCCAAATTATGTGATTCTAATTTTGGTTCTATTTTCCTATTCATGAGAGACATTAGCTATATATCGCTAAATGTAATGGATTGGTGATTTGAATTCTTCAAGGATTAGTGAAACATTTTGGTGATTCTAAGCAGATCAATGTGCAGTATGTTTTCCCTTGTTTATCACTTCATGTATGTTCTTTCTCCCTTTGAAATAGTGTAATGAAGCTGCAGGTTTCACTCCAATTCATGGTTTTATGTTTTCTACAAAATAGTAAGAAGTACCGTTGTAGTTACATATTTACTTGTGTTAATGAATAGCCTACAATACATGTAATGTATGCAGATTTACTCGAGGTTATTTGGTGACAAATGTATTCATGAAACATAGAGTTTGGGACCTTAATTTGTGCTCCACTATTTCTGCCATTCCACGTCTTCAGTCTTCCATACTTCTGTTGGATATTGTTGCTAAGGATTATGTGTTTTGTCCAGACCTCTCCATCGATTTACCTCTGATATTTCCTCTTGTTAAACTTCAATACAATGGCAATATTAAGGATGCTTATTGTTGTGTGTCGGCTACCAGAACAACACATTCCTCTTTGAGATTAGCATGATCTACCCCCTGTATATTCAAGTCCATTTATTTGCTTGAGTCTACTTAAATGAAAGGCTCTTGATCCAAGCCCCCTTTATTGTCTTTTTGAACTACGTGACAATTGGAGTGCAGTAGAAGCACCTCATTGAAAATCTTCCAATGCACTCCTATTGTTAAGATGTCCTAGGCACTGGTCTACAATCAACCGAGAGGTTGTCTCTAGCAAGCCTTTTATATCTCTCAGAGTACTTGTGCAACAGGTGCTAGAAAAAGCGAGATCATTTTCCTATCCAAATTGATTTTTATATTACTCTTTTGGACAGTGTGCATGGGAACAAATGGATGCTACAAATAGGTGTTTGAACTGGTCACTTTTCATGGAACTTCAAGGATGCATCATGGTGTGATTCCCATATGAGTTTACAGGTATATAATTATATTATTCATATCAATACATAGGCACATGGGCCACAAATTCGGTCTTTAATTTGAATGACATGGATTTAATGAGAGTAGGCCTTGAGGCCTCCAGATTAATTACATACTTGTGTGATGAAATGATGGAATGTTGAGAGTGCCATGTTAAGCACCATAACATCTGTTTCAATACCACATGACAACCCAAAACAAAAAGCCCATGATATCATTGGATTTGAGGGGGAAATACAAGCCTTTGTGGAGGGTCGCTAGAATGGTGAACCTTGTGTCAAGAGTTATCCAACCTACTGCATGATATTTAATGTGCAGGGGTTGTACATGCCCACCGGGTGACAATATACTTGTTTAAATCTAATGGTGGGCATATAAAACCCCTACGCATTAACTGTCACACAATAGGTTGGATAAGTCGTGTCCATCCTTATGCACCTAACGGCCTCTTGTTTTCATAGTAATGAGCCTTGGCGGGCCCACCCACACACCAATTGACTCAACTAAATGTGTCTAACTTGGATGAAATCGTGGAAAGTCGAACCCACTTCTTCTGACCGAGAATCAGTGACATAGTAGGGAGCTTCTACCAACTAAGCTACCCATCAAGAGTCCTAAGTAACATTTGATATTGATGCAGGTGATATAAAGGTTGTTAGATGTAACCATTTGCAAGACTGAACTTACTATCATGGAATTTTAGCTCTAAGGTAGAAATGGCCTTAACATGGGTGCAACGAGAGAGAAACAAATTGAATGCCAAAAGCAATTTTCAGGTCATATCTAAAACAAATGAAACAATAATGCCACAAATCATAAGAGTGGATTGTGGTTTTCAAACCATCTGGATAAATTAACACACACTTTTGTAGCAATGGAGAATGGAGAAATCTATGAGCAAACTTCATATATGCATTTCAATGTTGATGTTTTGAGTTTGTATTTTAATTTCTTTCTATTTAACTTAATAAAATTAAATATTAAAAAATATTGAATAATAAAAAAATATTTTAATGTCAATTATAAATAAAATGTTTTGATATTTATTTTAATTAAAATAATTTTGTATTAAGGTATACTTGAGTATTAAGGAGATATCATTAAAATTACATTTAAAAATAATAAAATAACAATTAGAAACAAATTTTAAAAAGTAATGATAACAAGAAAAAGTAGTGTTGACTTTAAAGACAATACTTCAATTTCACTCTTAATCTTACATCCATTTTATATAGAGATAAACTAATTTAAAGCAAGAGAAAAAAATAACATTTTACTTTTCAAAATCAAAGAGATATATAATTTCTTCACTACTTAATATGGAATTGGCACATGCCATGTAAAAGCAATATCCTTGATATTACATGATAAGTGATTCAATCTATGTTTAGTTGACATATTATAGTTAAAATAAAAATACACTATAAACAAAAAATATATATATTTTATCCTTAACCATAAATAAAATATTTCAATGTATGTATTAAGTAACATAGTTTTAGATCAAATTTATATAAACAAAAACAACATAATTTAAATTTAAAAAAATTCTCCTATTTCTTAAATGTAATTTATTGCATTCTTAATATGGAGTTAATATATAAAATTTTAAAAATATTAATAGAAAATAAAGTTTAATATGGATTTTATATATAAAGAAAGGGATCATTCTTGTTCCATTAATAGGTTCTTTGGGGAGATTTTGTAATGACCCTTGGTAACTTCATAAGTACTGATTTACCATTTATCGCAGTTTTAAAAAAGAATGTTCTTTTAGTTGTGTGCCAAGAAGGCTAAAACGAAGAATAGACATATGTGGATATATGTTTGATTTTGTTTTTGTAACATAATGTTTTATTTGTGAACCATGATTGCGAAGCAATGCTACAATAAGCTCTCCTGATGTAGTTTGACAGTTATGGGTGAGGTACTTACCACCAAAAATCCTCCATTGGAAATAGAATTTCCAATAGAAGGCCAAGAGGGTATTGTGAACCTGAGACAAGAGGAGAGCGAGGAAAATCAGAAAGGACCCTAGAACTGGTTGGCCAGTGGTGTTTGTCTAGAGCTTAGGAGATCAGACTTTTGGTTATTGGCTGTCTGGTTGTGACCAGATAACCTGAAAATAAACCTTGCAGAATTGTCCTATGAAACTATTGTCAAAGTGAAGCAAGATAGAGCGGATATGCAGTGATACAGACTGATCTCAAGGTTGGGTGGAACATTTCTTTTTCCAGTACTTTGTGGATTTTCAGGACAAAGGGATAGATAAGTATTAGAAATTATGCATGTAATTATGTTTTAGAATTGCCGAAGGTTAATGAACAAATTTTAGAATACCAAAGTATTCAATAATTCACTCTTTTAATTATTCTAGAGGAAAAATAGAGTTCTGGAAAAGAGAAAGGACTAGCTAAAATTGTTTTTTCAATTCTTTAGATGACACCCATAATTGGGTTGGATTGATAGTTGGGTGAGTCTATCCAGAAATTTGTCAACAAAGTAGAATCTATGTGAAACCCTTACTTGAGAGAGAGACCACGATGATGGGTTAGTTCCTCTAACTACTGTGGAAGCGTCGGCATGGTTAATAGTCCCATATCCAAAGAGTCTTAAGAAGAAGTTAATGAGGGTTGATAACACTTAATTAAAACAACAACTCGCCAAAACAAAAAGCATGTAAAATATATGGGATGGGTTAGTACCAAGTTGAGCTAGTGACTAAAAACTTGGAGATAGTCTTAATAACAGACCGACCAAGAGGGGAAGTTAATCTATTGAAAACTACAACCTAAACAAAGGGAATGCGATGTAAAATGATAATGTAAATAAACTGGCAATTTTCGTAAAAATTCAAGTAGCATAAATATATTATAACCACATATAGAACCTGTACAACAATAAAATCATTGCATGCTTTCAAAAGTATTACATCATAACCATCTCAACGATAATAATTAGTACACAAATTTTACTCATGCCATAATCACAATTTACCAAATAAAAGGAATTACAAGATTAATCCTCAGATTTATAAGTGATGACCACAATGGTAAAAGTATGTTAATACTATAACAAGATTACAAAAAAATATAAAGTATTGTTTGAATAAACTCTTAGAGTACATGGTGCCACATGCACAACTTGAGGACTGATAATAGACGCTCTACCATTAAAAATTTTAACATATGAACCCCAAAATTATGGGAAGACAAACATAGGAGAGTTTCCTCCTCTAAAACAACCATGTTGGGGGTTTCCTCAGAAGGAAAGAACACATATAATATAGAATCTTTCCTTGTTCAATGGGAATCCACAAAGAGGATATATCACACCTAGCATATTAGAAGAGCACCTGTTAATAACTGGGTAATTGGAGCAAAATTGGAATAAACTAAAGTAACCCTCATGAATGCATACCTGTACAACATCAACAGAAGAATAGGGAGGGGTGTAAGAAAAAGCATTGTAGACAAAGAAATAAAGTAAATATCCAAAAGAAAAATGACTATGAACCTCACCTATGGCAAATATCCCTTGCACAGAAGGAACGCTCCGACGAAAGGAAAGATGTGGACAGAACCCCAAATCGGCACTCATTAGGAGAAGGTTAAGAAAAATAGTAAGAAGGGAAGGTGAACTCCAAAGTGGGGTCAAGATACACACTGATGCTGAATCTTGAAGCATGGAACAAGTTCCTGATTTTTGAATCGAGCAGAGAAGAGAAGACATTTCTGTACATTACAGAAAAAAGCCATCAGGCAAAATCATGAAGACTTAGGTTAAACAAAGAAATAAACCTAGAAATGGTGACAAGAAAACAATTAGCTTACCTAGGAACTCAGACAGGCACTAGGGCACTAATAAGATCTCATGGTATAGAGCATTCGAATAGAGTTTTAGAGAAAACCAGAACCAGATTCTGAGTGAGCCAACCCATGCAGGTTGTCGCAAGAAAGCAACCTAACTCGTCTCGCAAAGGAATGATCCCAAGAGATGAGAGGGTTGAGTGGTTTAGTTTCCCTATAACCCTCTCCTGCAATCTACACCATCCATCAGGCATGACCATGGAGGATTATTGATCTGTTGGTGAATCCTGGAGCAAGGACTGACAAGTGGACATACTAGATCTACCATCAAGAGAGTTCGATGACCAAGTGGATAACATGTTTGTGATACCTTCATTATACATTAAATTCATTTCCTGTTGCATTAGGCTAATTTGATACCAAAGAATAAGAATATCTCTTATTGGTTATTAAAGTTATCACATTTGCAATGATATAAGTATAGAGTTAAATTTTTTGTATATGAGTTATATGCAATGGTAAATGTTAATGTGTATGTAGTCAAATAAAACAACTATAGTCACTCTGTCAAATAAACAAGGAATTCACATGTAGATTTTTTATTAATAATTATTTTATTTATGTCAAAGTAAGTACTAGACATTTGTAGAGGGTTGTCATAAGTCGTATCAGAGCCTAGAGTTCTAGCACTAAGGCTTCTTTGGGGGACAAAAGGAGTAACAAAATTTGTTTGTGTTAACAGTGAGTGGAAGAGGAACATCATGAGGAGAGTTACGTATACACCACTAGGAAGGCCAACAGTTGGAGCTGGACAAATCCCAAATGTAGAGGCTAACCTAGAAATGTGGGTTCAGTTGGGGGAAGAGTATCAAAACACTAATGTGGCACTGTAGGAAATGGTACAACAAATGAAAAGTGAGATAATTTGATTGAGGGCAGATAATGAAATACTGATGCAAGAACATCAGAGGATTATGAAGATCCTCTCTGATAGAATATATCACAGACACCCTATTCCAAGTCTTGAGCACGAAAATAGGGCTAGAATGCATAGACAAAGCGAGGAAAAACCGAAATCTAAAGGAGACCAAGGACATAACGAAGAAGAGTTGGATAATGTCTCTGGGCATAAAGGACCAAAAGGGAAGAAAATAGATTTGCAAGGTGAATTTAAGAAAATTAAGCCTCTGATGTTTGATGGTGAGCAAGAGGAGGTTGCAGAATTCTGGCTCATTAACATGAATAAGTATTTCCAAATTTATGAATATGATCACAATATGAAATCTCATTTGGAAATATATCAACTGCAAGGTAAAACTACCTTATGGTGGGAAGAGGTGAAGCCTGTAAGGAAGATTGACAAATAGGACTTAACCTAGGATGATTTTCAAAGACATTTTAAGGATAAATATCTAACTGAATGCTTTTATGATGAAAAGGAAAAAGAGTTTCATGACCTTAGGTTGGGGCAACTTAAAATGGATGAATTTATAATGAAATTCACCTCGTTACTGAGATATGTTCCGTATATTCATGAAGAAAAAGAGAAGGTTCAATGATTTATTAGTAGCTTACCTATGTTCATGAAGGAACAACTCAAATATGACAACCCCAAAACCATGGACGACGTTATTAGAAAAGTCAGGTTATGTTATCAAGAAATGAAACAAAAAGGCAAAGGTAGTAAAAAGTGGGTGGAGGAAAAGGGACAAAAGCAGTCACAGAATGTCAAGGGATTTAAATAATCGAATTTTAAGGGTCCTTACAAAAACCTATAGAACATAAACTCTAGGAAAGTTCAGCAGAAATAGAAAGCACATAATGAATTAAGGCTTGTTGAACATTCTAATAAATCTGAACTAGAGACAATAGTCAAACTCACATTACAATGTTGGGGATGTGAACGGCCACAATATGCAAAATATTTCCCTTACAGGAAACGAGAAGATCTCGTGGCCTAGATCCAAGAAGCATCTACAGTACAAGATATGACAAGGAGCCTACCCATAATAAATGATACACTAGACGACCATCAAGCAGAGTAACAACCCACTATGATAGAGTTGGAAGGTAAAAAAATCTAACCACGTTGTATCTATTTTAATTGGCCAAGGAGCCAGTCTAAGTTATGTCAACCCCAAGGTAGTGGATAAATGTCATTTACAGTCGACCAAATTTAAAAAACTATGGCTGGTGACAACTAAAATATATATTTTTCCTATGACGCTGGAAAATCAACCCATAATTGTGAACTTAAATGTTTTTCCCCCCGGATCATATGATGTTCTGATTGGCATGGACTGGTTAGAAAAACATTGGTCTCTTATCAACTATGAGGACAAAGAAATCATTTACTTGAACGAGGAAGGCATAAGAAAGGAAGTATAGGGTATTAAAACACCCCTAAAACTAAGACCTATTATAACATCCTAGCTAGTGAAATTCATTAGAAGAGGATGCCAAATTTATTCAGTACAAGTGGGTTATACTAACTCAAAAGAGAAAACTACCACCTTAGGTGATCTTCCCATTGTGCAAGATTTTACTGATATTTTTCCTGAAGAAATTCTGGGACTACCTCCTAAGAGGGATGTCGATTTTACTATTGAGCTTATGCTAGAAGCTTCCCCTGTATCTACAGCCCCTTATCACATGAGTGTTTAGAAATTAACTGAGTTAAAAATGGAACTACAAGAATTGTTGGATAAGAAATAAATTCATCCAATCGTATCAGGATGGGGAGATCCAGTGTTGATTGTGAGGAAAAAGGATGGCACCTTGATATTATGTATTGAATATAGGTAGTTAAATAAATTAACCATAAAAAATAAATATCAATTACCTCACATAGATGCTATGTTCGATCAAGTCAAAGGGGTGACTGTATTTTCTAATATTGACTTGTGATATGGTTATCATCAGATAAGAATAAAGGAAGAAGACATATGTAAGACCACTTTCAGAACTCACTATGGGCATTACGAATTTGCGGTCTTGCCCTTTGGGTTAACCAATGCTCCAACGACATTCATGTGCCTCATGAACAATATATTTCATCCATATGTGGATAAATTTAAATTGATTTTATTGATGATATTCTTATCTACTCTAGGAACATGGAAGAATGTCAAACGCATTTGCATATTTTTCTGCAAACCTTGAGAGAGCATCAACTGTATGTGAAATACCGTAGGTGTGAATTTTTCAAGGAACAAATTCAATATTTGGGACATGTTATTACCAAATATGGTATAGCTATAGACCCAGAGAAAATAAAGACCATAATGGAATGTCCTATACTTAATAACGTGACTAATATAAGGTCATTTATGGGCCTGGAGGGTTATTATATGCGTTTCATACAAGGATTTTCAAAGTGGATTATCCCATTACTTCCTTGCAGAAGAAAGGAAGAATGTTCAAGTGGACAATTGAGTTTCAAACTAGCTTTGATGAATTAAAACACTTGCTTACTATTGCTCCTATTTTGAGGATTGCTGACATAGAAAAGGAATTTACTCTTTGTATATACGCATGTAAGGAATGGGTGGGAGGAGTACTTATGTAGGAAGGAAAAGTGGTTTCATATGAAGCTCAAAAATTGAAAGAACGTGAACATAAATATTCAACAAATGATTTAGATTTAAGAGTTGTAATTCATGCCTTAAAAATGTGGCGACATTATTTATTGAAATTAGGTTTACATTGATGACTCATCATAGCGTCTTAACAAATTGCTTTAAGAAACCCACTCTAAATGCTCGACAAGCATTTTGGGTTGTATTTTTGAGTGAGTTTGAATTTGAAATTAAACATTTGAAGGGAAGATAGAATTGTGTGGTGGATGCCTTGAGTAGGAAACTGATTTTTTTTTTTTATGAAATCTTGTTCCATAAAACAAGAACTGTATTGAAGGAGAATATTAAAGAGGCTGCTAAAAATGATCCTGAATATCAATTTTTAGGGTAACAAGCAAAGGATCCAAGAAAAGTGAGCGAAAACTCAGATATAAGGTAAATACCGAAATTATTTTAATATATCAGGGCAGATTGTATCTGCCAAATCAAATAAGCATTAAAATTGTAATTCTTGATGAGTACCACAAAATTCCTTGTGCAACCCATCCAAGCTATTGAAATTTGATTACTACCTTGGCGAAAGAGTACTTATGGCCAAGAATGAAAAAGGAGGTGGCTGAATACCTATAAAAATGTTTAGAATGTAAGTAGGTGAAGAAAATTAGCTTACCCAGGAACTCAGACAGGCACTAGGGCACTGATAAGATCTCATGGTATAGAGCATTCGAACAGAGGTTTAAAGAAAACCAGAACCAGATTCTGAGTGAGCCAACCCCTGCAGATTGTCGCAAGAAAGAAACCTAACTCGTCTCGCAAAGGAATGATCCCAAGAAATGAGAGGGGTGAGTGGTTTAGTTTCCCTATAACCCTCTCCTACAATCTACACCATCCATCAGGCATGACCACGGAGGATTATTGATCTGTTGGTGAATCCTGGAGCAAGGACTGACAAGTGGACATAGTAGATTTAGCATAGAGAGAGTTCGATGACCAAGTGGACAACATGTTTGTGATACCTTCATTATAAATTAAATTCATTTTCTATTGCATTAGGTTAATTCGATACCAAAGGATAAGAAGATCTCATAATTGTTATTAAAGTTATCACAGTTCAATGATATAAAAATAGAGTTAAATTTTTTGTAGACGAGTTATATGGAACATTAAATGTTAATGTGTATGTAGTCAAATAAAACAACTATAGTCACTCTATCAAATAAACGATGAATTCACATGTCGATTTTTTATTAATAATTATTTTATTTATGTGAAAGTAAGTACTAGACATTTGTATAGGGTTGTCATAAGTCGTATCAGAGCCCAGAGTTCTAGCACTAAGGCTTTTTTGGGGGATAAAAGGAGTAACAAAATTTGTTTGTGTTAACAGTGAGTGGAAGAGGAACATCATGAGGAGAGTTGTGTATACACCACTAGGAAGGCCAACAGTTGGAGCTGGACAAATCCCAAATGTAGAGGCTAACCTAGAAATGTGGGTTCAGTTGGGGGAAGAGTATCAAAACACTAATGTGGCACTATAGGAAATGGTACAACAAATGAAAAGTGAGATGGCTTGATTGAGGGTAGATAATGAAATACTGATGTAAGAACATCAGAGGATTATGAAGATCCTCTCTGATAGAATATATCACAGACACCCTATTCCAAGTCTTGAGCACGAAAATAGGGCTAGAATGCATAAACAAAGGGAGGAAAACCCGAAATCTAAAGGAGACCAAGGACATAAAGAAGAAGAGTCAGATAATGTCTTTGGGCATAAAGGACCAAAAGGGAAGAAAATAGATTTGCAAGGTGAATTTAAGAAAATTAAGCTTGTGATGTTTGATGGTGAGCAAGAGGAGGTTGCAAAATCCTGGCTCATTAACATGAATAAGTATTTTCAAATTTATGAATATGATCACAATATGAAATCTCATTTGGAAATCTATCAACTACAAGGTAAAACTACCTTATGGTGGGAAGAGGTGAATCCCATAAGGAAGATTGACGAATAGGAATTAACCTGGGATTATTTTCAAAGACATTTTAAGGATAAATATTTAACTAAACGCTTTTATGATGAAAAGGAAAAGGAGTTTCACGAACTTAGGTTGGGGCAACTTACAATGGATGAATTTATAATGAAATTCACCTCGTTACTAAGATATGTTCTGTATATTCATGAAGAAAAAGAGAAGGTTCAATGATTTATTAGTAGCTTACCTGTGTTCATGAGGGAACGACTCAAATATGACAACCCCAAAACCATGGACGAGGTTATTAGAAAATTTAGGTTATGTTATGAAGAAATGAAACAAAAAGGCGAAGGTAGTAAAAAGTGGGTGGAGAAAAGGGACAAAGGTCATCACAGAATGTCAAGGGATATAAATAATAGAATTTTAAGGGTCCTTACAAAAACCTATAGAACATAAACTCTAGGAAAGTTCAGCAGAAATAGAAATCACATAATTAATTAAGGCTTGTTGAACATTCTAATAAATTTGAACTAGAGATAATAGTCAAACCCCCATTACAATGTTGGGGATGTGGAGGGCCACAATACGTAAAATATTTCCCTTACAGGAAAGGAGAAGAGCTCGTGGCCTAGATCCAAGAAGCATCTATAGTACAACATATGACAAGGAGCCTACCAATAATAAACGATACGCTAGAGGATCATCAAGCAGATTAACAGCCCACTATGATAGAGTTGGAAGGTAAAAAATCTAACCACGTTGTATCTATTTTAATTGGTCAAGGAGTTGGTCTAAGTTATGTCAACCCCAAGGTAGTGGATAAATGTCATTTACATTCAACCAAATTTAAAAAACTATGGCTGGTGCAACTAGCCTCGAGAGCTAAAAGGAGAGTGACAACTAAAATATATATTTTTCCTATGATGCTGGCAGATCAACCCATAATTGTGAACTTAAATGTTTTTCCCCTTGGATCATATGATGTTCTCATTGGCATGGACTGGTTAGAAAAACATTGGTCTCTTATCAATGTGAGGACAAAGCAATCATTTACTTGAACGAGGAAGGCATAAGAAAGGAAGTATACAATATGAAAACACCCCTAAAACTAAGACCTATTATAACATCCTAGCTAGTGAAATTCATTAGAAGAGGATGCCAAATTTATGCAGTACAAGTGGGTTATACTAACTCAAAAGAGAAAACTACCACCTTAGGTGATCTGCCCATTGTGCAAGATTTTACTGATGTTTTTCTTGAAGAAATTCTGGGAGTGCCTCCTAATAGAGATGTTGATTTTACTATTGAGCTTATGCTAGAAGCTTCCCCCGTATCTACAGCCCCTTATCGCATGAGTGTTCTAAAATGAACTGAGTTAAAAATGGAACTACAAGAATTGTCGGATAAGAAATACATTCATCCAATCGTATCACCATGGGGAGCTCTAGTGTTGTTTGTGAGGAAAAAGGATGGCACCTTGATATTATGTATTGAATATAGGTAGTTAAATAAATTAACCATAAAAAATAAATATCAATTACCTCGCATATATGCTATGTTCGATCAAGTCAAATTGGCGACTGTATTTTCTAAGATTGACTTGTGATCTGGTTATCATCAGATAAGAATAAAGAAAGAAGACATATGTAAGACCACTTTAAGAACTCACTATGGGCATTACGAATTTGTGGTCTTGCCTTTTGGGTTAACCAATTCTCCAACGACGTTCATGTGCCTCATGAACAATATATTTCATCCATATTTGGATAAGTTTAAATTGATTTTATTGATGATATTCTTATCTACTCTAGGAACATGGAAGAACGTCAAAATAATTTGCATATTTTTCTGCAAACCTTGAGAGAGCATCAACTGTATGTGAAATACCGTAAGTGTGAATTTTTCAAGGAACAAATTCAATATTTGGGACATGTTATTACCAAAGATGGTATAGCTATAGACCCAGAGAAAATAAAGACCATAATGGAATGTCCTATACTTAATAATGTGACTAATATAAGGTCATTTATGGGCTTGGAGGGTTATTATAGGCATTTTGTACAAGGATTTTCAAAGTGGATTATCCCATTACTTCCTTGCAGAAGAAAGGAAGAACATTCAAGTGGACAATTGAGTTTCAAACTAGCTTTGATGAATTAAAACATTTGCTTACTATTGCTCCTATTTTGAGGATTTTTAACACAGAAAAGGAATTTACTCTTTGTATATATGCATGTAAGGAATGGGTGGTAGGAGTACTTATGTAGGAAGGAAAAGTGGTTGCATATGAATCTCAAAAATTCAAAGAACATGAACATAAATATTAAACAAATGATTTAGAATTAAGAGTTGTAATTCATGCCTTAAAAATGTGGTGACATTATTTACTTGAAAATAGGTTTACATTGATGACTCATCATAGTGTCTTAACAAATTATTTTAAGCAACCCACTCTAAATGCTCGACAGGCATTCTGGGTTGCATTTTTGAGTGAGTTTGAATTTGAAATTAAACATTTGAAGGGAAGATAGAATTGTGTGGCGGATGCCTTGAGCAGGAAAGTGAATTTTTTTTTATGAAATATTGTTATGTGAACTGTATTGAAGGAGAATATTAAAGAGGCTGCTAAAAATGATCCTGGATATCAATTTTAGGGGTAACAAGCAAAGGACCCAAGGAAAAGTGAGCGAAGACTTAGATATAAGGTAAATACTGAAATTATTTTAATATATCAGGGAAGATTGTATGTGCCCAATCAAATAAGCATTAAAATTGTAATTCTTGATGAGTACCACAAAATTCCTTATGTAGCCCATCCAAACTATCGAAATTTGATTACTACCTTGACAAAAGAGTATTGATGGCCAAGAATAAAAAAGGAGGTGGTTGAATACCTAGACAAATGTTTAGAATGTCAATAGGTGAAGACTGAACATCAACATCCCACTAGACTACTTTATCCATTACCTATTCCCCAATGGAAATGGGAGACTATTACGCTTGATTTTATTACTGGTCTACCTAGGACCAAGAAATAAAATGGTTCAATAATGGTAGTAATGGATAAACTAAGAAAGGTTGCACACTTTTTTTTAGTGCAGTCTACTTATAAAACAATACAAATTGCTAACATATTTATGAAATATATTTCTAGGTTTCACGGGATACCTAAAGTTGTAATCTTTGATAAAGATGCCAAATTCACATATGCTTTGTGGAAGGCTCTGTTTAATGGGCTAGGTACTCAAATATAGTTTATAACTACGTACCATCCTCAAACAGATGGACAGACTAAGCAAGTAAATCAAGTACTTGAAGACATGTTGTGAATGTATGTGATGCAACAACCGACTAAGTGGGAAAACTATATCCACTTGGTAGAATTTTCCTATAACAATAGCTACCCCACCCCTCTAAAAATGAGTCCATTTAAAGTGTTGTATAGATTTTGGTGTAGACCAACTATTTATTGGACTAGTCCATAGGACAGATTAATTGTAGGACTCGTCACATTTAGGGAATGGAAGAAATAGTGAAGAAGGTAAGGACGGATTTGAAAGCGGCCCAAGATCGCTAAAAAGCATATGCTGCAAAAAGAAAAGCTTTCGAGAATTCCATGTAGGAGACCATGTGTACGTGAGGGTAAAGCCTAGAAAAATTACTCTATGTTGGGGAAGTTGTGCTAAAATTCCCGCTCGATTTTGTGGCCCTTTTCAAACCTTGAGCTGAGTTGGGCTAGTTTCATATCAATTAGGCTTACCTGGCTCTATACGTGTTCATAACATGTTTCATGTATCATTATTAAAGAAATATATTTATGATCCTAGACATATTATTGATTGGAAGAATATACAAGTATGTCATTTATAAATGCATAGTTGTAGATATGTATTGCAATGAATGTTAATGAGAAAGACTCATAATGATTTACTCGTTGTGGGTGTAGGATGATCCAGATGGAGAGTTTTTGGTAAAACCCCTCTGCATCCTTGATCAGAGAGAAGTACTGTTGCGGAAACAAGTTATAAACCAGGTTAAAGTGTAGTGGAGACACTTTAGCCTAGAGGAGGTGACTTGAGAGGATGAGCAGCTCATGAGGGAAGCATACCTAAACCTATTTCTGAGAGTTTAGAAACACTGGGGCGATGTTTCACTCAAGGGGGCGAGAATGTAACGACCCATGGTAACTTCATAGGTACTGATTTACCAATTACTACAGTTAAAAAAAATAATTTTGTTTTAGCTGTGAACCGAGAAGGTGAGGAATAGGCATATGTGAATATATGTTTGATTTTGTTTTTATAACATAATGTTTTATGGAATAGGCATATGTGAATATATGTTTGATTTTTTTTTTTATAACATAATGTTTTATTTGTGAACCATGATTGGGAAGCGATGCTAGAGTAAGCTCACCCTAGGTATTTGGACAATTATCGTTGAGGTAGTTACCCACCCAAACTCCTCCACTGGAAACAAAAACTCCAACAGAAGGCCAAGAGGGTATTCTGAACCCGAGGCAGAAGGAAAGCGAGGAAAATCAGAAAAGAGCCTAGAACTGGTTGGCCAATGTGTTTTTCTTGGAGCTTGGGAGTTCAAATATTCGGTTATTGGCTAAGTCTAGTTATGACCAGATAGCCTGAAAATAAAACTTACAAGACTATTATGTGAAACTATTCTGGGAGTGAAGCAAGCTTGGGGATTGATGCAGTGATATAAACTGATGTCAAGGTTTGGTGGAGTGGTTCTTCTTCTAGCAGTCCATGGATTTTCAGGAAAAAGGGATAGATAAGTATTAAAAATCTATGCCTATAATTGTGTTTTAGAATTACATAAGGTTAATACTGAAATTGCAGAATACCGAAGTATTTAAGAATTAAATGTTTTAATTCTTCTATAGGAAAAACAAAGTTTTGGAAAAGAGAAATGACTAGTTAAAATTGTTTTCTTAATTCTTTAAATGACACCTGTAATTGGGTTGGATTGATAGTTGGGTGAGTCGGTCCAGAAATTTGTCATCAAAGGAGAATCTATGTGAAACACTTACCTGAGAGAGAGACCTCAGTGATGGGTCAATTCCTCTTTCTGTTGTGGAAGTGTTAGTGTGGGAGTCCCATCACCACAGAGTCTTAAGAATAATTTAACAAGGGTTGAAACACTTAATTAAAACAACAACTCTCCAGAACGAAAACATGTAAAGTATTTGGGACGAGTTAGTATTAGGTTGAGTTAGTGACTAGAAACTTGGAAACAATCTTAATAAGAAGCTCACCAGGAGGGGGAATGTAAGTTATTTCAAACTACAACAGAAATAAAGAGTATGCAATGTAAAATTATACTGTAAATAAGCTGAAACATTTCATAAAAATTCATGTACCATAAATATATTATAACCACATATAGAATGAGTACAACAATAAACTCATTGAATGCTTTCAAAAGTATTACAACAGAACCATCTCAATGATAACAGTCAGTGCACAAATTTAACCCATGCCATAATCACATTTTACCAGATAAAAGGAATTATAGGAGTAATCGTCCGATTTATAAGTGTTGACCACAATGGAAAAAGTATGTTAATACTATAACAAGATTATAAAAAAAATACAGAGCATTGTTCCAATAAACTCTTAGCATTACATGGTACCAAATTCGCAACTTAGGACTGATAACAATCGCTCTACCATTAACAATTTTTTTTTTTTTTAACACATGGTGAATCGGTAGCTATCAAGTTTAATCCACGGGAGACCCAGGATCAAACCTCATTGCTGCCACTATAACACCAAGAGCATATCCAACCACCTGCAAGTCGGGTATACTAAGATCCTATGATTTTAGCAAGAGCACACCCACGGGAGGGGGGTCCGCCCCTCTAGCCGCCACCACAGCAGGTCACTGTACTCAATGAGATTTGAACTTCAGACCTCCCGGGCTTCGCC
>CM062813.1:913576642-913809142 GCA_031772625.1 Pinus tabuliformis | reverse complement strand
CACATAATAGAATTGAGAACTAATGAAAAGAAATATTCAAATGGATGTTCACAATTTACAAACGTTTTCCTGACACCCATTTTTTGAACATTACAAATGCTTGTTTAGGCTTGTATTCGGGAGGTGTATGTCCACCTCCCTGTAGAATGTTCATCTCATTATTAGCTATTGCATGCTAAGATGGATAAATAATCCTCCATTTTCTTCTATAATGTGAAGCAAAACTAGGAGAGAAAATAATTCATTAGACTTTATAAAATACAAAGGATATAGCTAGGTCTAAAATTTCCACCTTGACTATTTGCAAAATTTAGGTTATTTTCATATAACGTCGTGTATCTGCACACAATATGGATCTAACATCAATGTTTTTGACCTCAAACAAATGGACCTTTTATTAAATGATATAGTGAAGGCTAGATATTTAAACCTTAGAGTCGATGGTTCTTTGCAAAAGAAGCATGTCTAGAGATTTTTCCTTTTTTAAACATATCAAGTATACAATTGATTTTTGAAAGACATTGCACGATTCTAAGCTCCAAGTCATACCCTCAAACTTGTTGATCCATCCACCAAGACCTACAATCATCAAGTATTTTATAGTTCAATGATTTGATCCATGCTTCTATTCCAACAAATGGTACAAGCATATCCTCATCACCACCGTCGTTATAAAAGAACCAATTAAATATGATGACCTCACCACTTAAGGGCTCATGAATAATACCTCTACCAACATAAAGCCTTATTCGTAGTCACAAGAAACTATGAATGTAGACACAAATAAATTTGTGTGAACAAACTTGAAGATTAAAGTGCAGTAACTTTTTATGGTAAGATTTCAATGATATTCAATTATGCTCTAAACCTGATAACCATACTGAAAGCGGTGTGTGAACCTTTCCCATTCTCTCGTTATCTCTTCCTGCAAAAAGAAATAAAAGAAATTAACATTTGCCATAAACTTTCTCATTTTGTTATGGAACACATAAATATTCATTTCAACATCAAAGAAGATTACCCATAATAAGGATGATGGAATAACAATAGGAAGAATGGAATTTGTTGTCTAATAATTGAAAAAATCATGATTTTTTATAGAACTTTCTATTTGTAAGCTGGTCAGACCTGGAGCTATATTGGAATTGAGCATTTAGGTGACTATCTCACTTTCTTAAAGAAGAGACCAGTAACAACCAATGGAAATTGGGATATTTAAATAATCAATATACATGAATACAATTTCAGCCTTTCTTATATATGGATATATTAGTAATCAATTTTCAGGGAACACTGTTTCATTCTCTTATACATAAAAACTATCTCATTTTCTAAAGGAGACATTCAAAAATGTGAATTGAAATAACTTAGTAGGCTATTTTTTTAGAAAGAAAAAAATGTTGCCTTTGTGTTAATAAAAGGATAGTACATATATCAATGTTTGCTCTTACATTTTCTAACATGCTTCTTCTACCTTTGTTGCTTTATCATTCCTATACCCAAAAATATGTACTCTCTTGTTCTACAAAATGAATATTTTCATAGCATCAAATCGTAGCTTAAAAACCTTATATATTATTTCAAAAAACAACACTTCCATTGTCTAAAGAAACAAAACTTCCATCAGAATCATGTACGTGCTAAAATTGCCTCCTAAGAGTAGTTGATGCTACTTGTGTTTACCATGATATCCTGGTTGAAAAATAAGTGAAAAATTTTACTTGCTTCCTTTGAAATACCATGCTTAGATAGGAGGTTTGTTGTCCAGTTCTATTCTCTCTATATATGCTAGAACTGAATATGATTAGAAGTCCTTACCAGGTTTTACTATAGATTGTGAATTAAAGGTTATATGAGTATGTTGCACACTATTTCAGTATCTTAGGAGCACACCAGTAATGTCAAAACAATCAATCAAGTTACAATAAAGAGAGACTATGCTTATATGATATAAAGAAAATGAATAAAAAAAATGTAGTTAAAATATTTTATTAGTGTGCTTTTTAAGATGAATGCTATTTGTAATTCAAAAGTTTATATATATATGTATATATATATATATATATATACCTTGAGGTGCTAACCTTTCTTCAAGTTTTGCACTTTAAAATAGGTTTTCACTTCAAGAAATTTGATCCCCTTGTCGCTTGATAGAGCTAGCGCTATCATGGATCTATGGTGATTAACAAAATAATTATTAGTTGTATGTCATAAATAAAATACTTCATTTTGCAAGATTAAATAGTACTAACTTGTGTTTAAAAACATATTAATAAAATAAAAGTATCTTAATATGGGCAATGTGCCTTATAAATAAAATATGTCAAATTCCCATATGAGTAAAGCATTTCAATGTCAACTATGCATATATATGTATATTATATACAAAAAAAAAAATCTTATGGGTAAAACATTTTAAACCATTTCAATGATCTCACTATTTTACATTTGGACCCTTTTTACTATAGTTTTGTGTTAATTTTGTCCAAAACCTAGCAAAGAATTGTGCGATTGCAAATTTAAGTTGCGTAGACGAAAAAATCCAAGTGCTTGAGGGAACTTTCAAGGAAATGTGTCCATTTATGCATTCAAGAAGGCAATTTAAACAATGAAAAAAGTACACATAAATGCGCACTCTCTCTCTCTCTCTCTCTCTCTCTCTCTCTCTCTCTCTCTATATATATATATATATATATATATATATATAGATATATATATATATATATATCTATATATATATATATATATATATATATATATATATATATATATATATATATATATATATATATATATATACATATAATCCCATGCACCGAGAGGAATTACATCTCTTGAGCGGAACACTGTTTATCACACTCTCCACTAAAAAGAAATTGCATCATCCAAAAGATTTGATCCCTGTGGACACTTGGTATATTTGTAGTTAAGATGAATCTATAATGATACCCTTATGAAATCACAAGACATGAATATCTACCAAAAAATATGACCAGTTTATAATATAGTAACTTGATTGATTATTTTGACATTGGTCTACTATATGTATAGTTTGTTAAAAATATGACAACAATTAATGTAAATAAAAATTATCTTGGAAAATCTATTTTACTGTTCAGTCAGCTTTTATAACCAAAGGAAGTTATGTAATGAAATAACCCATATTCATTGGTGATTTCCCGAGAGGCTGCATGTAGCTTGGAGATTCATTTTGAGCAATAAGAATTCAAATCCCTTGCCCTGTGGAGGTTTCCTTGACACACTGTGAGGGTTTTAGCATGTACTTCCTTGTGTCAATTTTGTGTGATTCAATTTATTTGCTTTGTCCATTTCTTTCTAAATTAAAATTTAATTGGATCCAAATTACCAAGTGGTATCAGAGCAAAGTTGTTTTGTGAGGAAAAATATTCTCAATAGAAGTTATGAGCATCGTGAGAGCTTGCAATCAAGGATTTTTTTTGAGTCGCTAACAGAGACGAGTCGCAATGGCAACCTACGTAGAATCAACCATTGATTTTTTTTTTCAAGTGACAGAACTAGTCGTAAGAGGCCACATTCCTAGAGGTCATCTGTGTGAGATGTAAAGAAGAGTTTGGGGCCCAAGAAACCATCTATCGAGCTTGCCACTGGTTGAGAAAGTGAAAAATAAAAATGCCTACCTGTCTAAGCCTCCAATTGGAGAAAAACGTCTAAATTTTTATAGATGCCATGTATGGAGCCCAAGTGGAGCAACAAGAAATTTGTTGCTAGAATGTGTGGAGCTCGAGCGGAGCAACCATGGGAGAGATTTATTTTCTAAGACGTTGTGTGTGAGTGAATCATATTTCTCATAAATTTAGGTTGTCGAAGAGACAGAACAAGGTGGGAGCTACCAATTGATTGAGGGAGCAGAGCTGTTAGAATAAATTGTGGAGTCGTCGATCAATGAAGATCCACCGATAAATTGTGCACAATAAAGTCTACAGAGCCACTATTCTTTTTCTTTCCGCTACATGAGTAAGAAGTTAAATAATCATATTAAAAAAATGAAGTTTTTTTTGGAAGCCATCATTCGAACAAAAGAGTTGCAAATCGATGAGAGCTGGGAGTAGTCGAGAAGCCATCCCACCACTGTTGAAATGCAATTTGAGCCCACCAAGCCAGGAAGAAGTTAAGAAAGGTTCATTCGTAAGAAAATGTCGTTCTTGGTGAAAGAAAGAGTGCATATGCAAAAAGAGAAAGCGTTTTTTTCCAAGTAATTTTTTTTGTTGACAACAGAAAAATTCATTTGAAGTAAATAAAATTATGAAAATGTTGTTATTGGGTTTCTTCTAAAAGAAGAGTACGGTTCTAAAAGAAGTCTTTAAAGTTTTTTGAATTTATTGAAAGAAAATTGTAGGGTTTGAATTTGTTTTTTAAAGAAGAAACCCTAGTTAAAGAAACTAGAAGAAAGAAAGAAACTTAGAAAAACCCAAGTTGAAGGAAAAATTAAAAAAAGGGAAAACCCTAATGGGAGGACTCAATAAAATTTTATTAATAAATGGCGAAAATTACTAATGCTAAGTCCAAGGTGGAGAAGTTCACCGGCAAGAATAATTCTGCATTATGAAAACTTAAAATAAGGGATTTGTTGGTGCAACAAGGGTTGCACAAAGCTTTAGGTGGGGTTAAAAAGAAACCTGCTGGAATGAAAGATTTTGATTCAGAGGACTTGGATGCCCCAACTCTTAGTACGATCAGGTTGTGTCTGGAAAATGTTCTCTTCAACATTGCTGAAGAAACCTCAGCAGTATGTTTGTGGTTAAAATTGGAAACATTGTATATGACGAAATCTTTAACCAACATAATTTATTTGAAGAGGCAATTGTATAGCATTCAGATGAAGGAGGGTACTAAAATTGTGCAAAACTTCAATGTTTTTAATACACTTATTTTCCAATTACTCAGATATGTTCTATATATTCATGAAGAAAAAGAGAAGGTTCAATGATTTATTAGTAGCTTACCTATGTTCATGAAGGAACGACTCAAATATGACAACCCCAAAACCATGGACGAGGTTATTAGAAAAGTCAAGTTATGTTATGAAGAAATGAAACAAAAAGGCGAAGGTAGTAAAATGTGGGTGGATTAAAAGGGACAAAAGCCGTCACAAAATGTCAAGGGATATAAATAATTGAATTTTAAGGGTCCTTACAAAAACCTGTAGAACATAAACTCTAGGAAAGTTCAGCAGAAATAGAAATCACATAATGAATGAAGGCTTGTTGAAAATTCTAATAAATTTGAACTAGAGACAATAGTCAAACCCCCATTATAATGTTGGGGAAGTGGAGGGCCACAATACATAAAATATTTCCCTTACAGGAAAGGAGAAGAGCTCATGGCCTAGATCTAAGAAGCATCTACAGTACAAGATATGACAAAGAGCCTACCAATAATAAATGATACGCTAGAGGACCATCAAGCAGATTAACAACCCACTATGATAGAGTTGGAAGGTAAAAAATCTAACCACGTTGTATCTATTTTAATTGGTGAAGGAGCCGTTCTAAGTTATGTCAACGCCAAGGTAGTGGATAAATGTAATTTACAGTCAACCAAATTTAAAAAACTATGGCTGGTGCAACTAGCCTCGAGAGCTAAAAGGAGAGTGACAACTAAAATATATATTTTTTCTATGATGCTGGCAGATCAACCCATAATTGTGAACTTAAATGTTTTTCCCCTTGGATCATATGATGTTCTGATTGGCATGGACTGGTTAGAAAAACATTGGTCTCTTATCAATGTGAGGACAAAGCAATCATTTACTTGAACGAGGAAGGCATAAGAAAGGAAGTATAGGGTATGAAAACACCCCTAAAGCCAAGACCTATTATAACATCCTAGCTAGTGAAATTCATTAGAAGAGGATGCCAAATTTATGCGGTACAAGTGGGTTATACTAACTCAAAAGAGAAAACTACCACCTTAGGTGATCTGCCCATTGTGCAAGATTTTACTGATGTTTTTCTTGAAGAAATTCTGGGAGTACCTCCTAATAGAGATGTCGATTTTACTATTGAGCTTATGCTAGAAGCTTCCCCCGTATCTACAGCCCCTTATCGCATGAGTGTTCTAAAATTAACTGAGTTAAAAATGGAACTACAAGAATTGTTGGATAAGAAATACATTCATCCAATCGTATCACCATGGGGAGCTCCAGTGTTGTTTGTGAGGAAAAAGGACGGCACCTTGATATTATGTATTGAATATAGGTAGTTAAATAAATTAACCATAAAAAATAAATATCAATTACCTCGCATATATGCTATGTTTGATTAAGTCAAAGGGGCGACTGTATTTTCTAAGATTGACTTGTGATCTGGTTATCATCAGATAAGAATAAAGAAAGAAGACATATGTAAGACCGCTTTCAGAACTCACTACGGGAATTACGAATTTGTGGTCTTTCCCTTTGGGTTAACCAATGCTCCAACAACGTTCATGTGCCTCATGAACAATATATTTCATCCATATTTGGATAAATTTAAATTGATTTTATTGATGATATTCTTATCTACTCTAGGAACATGGAAGAACGTCAAAAGCATTTGCATATTTTTCTACAAACCTTGAGAGAGCATCAATTGTATGTGAAATACCGTAAGTGTGATTTATTCAAGGAACAAATTCAATATTTGGGACATGTTATTACCAAATATGGTATAGCTATAGACCCAGAGAAAATAAAGACCATAATGGAATGTCCTATACTTAATAATGTGACTAATATAAGGTCGTTTATGGGCCTGGAGGGTTATTATAGGCGTTTCGTACAAGGATTTTCAAAGTGGATTATCCCATTACTTCCTTGCAGAAGAAAGGAAGAACATTCAAGTGGACAATTGAGTTTCAAACTAGCTTTGATGAATTAAAAAATTTGCTTACTATTGCTCCTATTTTGAGGATTTTTAACACAGAAAAGGAATTTACTCTTTGTATATACGCATGTAAGGAATGGGTGGGAGGAGTACTTATGTAGGAAGGAAAAGTGGTTGCATATGAATCTCAAAAATTCAAACAACGTGAACATAAATATTCAACAAATGATTTAGAATTAAGAGTTGTATTTCATGCCTTAAAAATGTGGCGACATTATTTACTTGAAAGTAGGTTTACATTGATGACTCATCATAGTGTCTTAACAAATTACTTTAAGCAACCCACTCTAAATGCTCGACAGGCATTTTGGGTTGCATTTTTTAGTCAGTTTGAATTTGAAATTAAGCATTTGAAGGGAAGATAGAATTGTGTGGCAGATGCCTTGAGCAGGAAAGTGATTTTTTTTTTATGAAATATCGTTTTGTACAACCAGAACTGTATTCAAGGAGAATATTAAAGAGGCTACTAAAAATGATCCTGGATATCAATTTTCAGGGTAACAAGCAAAGGACCCAAGGAAAAGTGAGCGAAAACTTAGATATAAGGTAAATACTGAAATTATTTTAATATATTACGGAAGATTGTATGTGCCCAATCAAATAAGCATTAAAATTGTAATTCTTGATGAGTACCACAAAATTCCTTATGTAGCCCATCCAAACTATCGAAAGTTGATTACTACCTTGACAAAAGAGTACTTATGGCCAAGAATGAAAAAGGAGGTGGTTGAATACCTAGACAAATGTTTAGAATGTCAGTAGGTGAAGACTGAACATCGACATCCCACTGGACTACTTCATCCATTACCTATTCCCGAATGGAAATGGAAAACTATTACGCTTGATTTTATTACTGGTCTACCTAGGACCAAGAAATAAAATGCTTCAATAATTGTAGTAATGGATAAACTAAGAAAGGCTGCACACTTTTTTTTAGTGCAGTCTACTTATAAAACAATACAAATTGCTAACATATTTATGAAATATATTTCTATGTTGCACGTGATACCTAAAGTTGTAATCTCTGATAGAGATGTAAAATTCACATATGCTTTATGGAAGGCTCTGTTTAATGGGCTAGGTACTCAAATACAGTTTATAACTATGTACCATCCTCAAATAGATGGACAGACTAAGCAAGTAAATCAAGTACTTGAAGACATGTTGTGAATGTATGTGATGCAACAACCGACTAAGTGGGAAAACTATATCCACTTAGTGGAATTTCCTATAACAATAGCTACCCCACCTCTCTAAAAATGAGTCCATTTAAAGTGTTGTATAGATTTAGGTGTAGACCACCTATTTACTGGACTAGTCCATAGGACAGATTAATGGTAGGACTCATCACATTTAGGGAATGGAAGAAATAGTGAAGAAGGTAAGGACGAATTTGAAAGCAGCCCAAGATCGCTAAAAAGCATATGCTGCAAAAAGAAAAGCTTTCGAGAATTCCATGTAGGAGACCATGTGTATGTGAGGGTAAAGCCTAGAAAAATTACTCTATGTTGGGGAAGTTGTGCTAAAATTCCCACTCGATTTTGTGGCCCTTTTCAAACCTTGAGCTAAGTAGTGCTAGTTTCATATCAATTAGGCTTACCTGGCTCTATACATGTTCATAACATGTTTCATGTATCATTATTAAAGAAATATATTTATGATCCTAGACATATTATTGATTGGAAGAATATACAGGTATGTCATTTATAAATGCATAGTTGTAGATATGTATTGAAATGAATGTTAATGAGGAAGACTAACAATGATTTACTCGTTGTGGGTGTAGGATGATCCAGATGGAGAGTTTTTGGTAAAACCCCTCTGCATCCTCGGTCAGAGAGAAGTATTGCTGCGGAAACAAGTTATAAACCAGGTTAAAGTGTAGTGGAGACACTTTAGCCTAGAGGAGGTGACTTGGGAGGATGAGCAGCTCATGAGGGAAGCATACCTAAACCTATTTCTTAGAGTTTAGAAACACTGGGGTGATGTTTCACTCAAGGGGGGGAGAATGTAATGACCCATGGTAGCTTCATAGGTACTGATTTACCAATTACTACAGTTAAAAAAAATAAATTTGTTTTAGTTGTGAACCGAGAAGTTGAGGAATAGGCATATGTGAATATATGTTTGATTTTGTTTTTATAACGTAATGTTTTATGGAATAGGCATATGTGAATATATGTTTGATTTTGTTTTTATAACATAATGTTTTATTTGTGAACCATGATTGGGAAGCGATGCTAGAGTAAGCTCACCCTAGGTATTTGGACAATTATGGCTGAGGTAGTTACCCACCCAAACTCCTCCACTGGAAACAAAAACTCCAACAGAAGGCCAAGAGGGTATTCTGAACCCGAGGTAGAAGGAAAGCGAGGAAAATCAGAAAAGACCCTACAACTGGTTGGCCAATGTGTTTTTCTTGGAGCTTGGGAGTTCAAACATTCGATTATTGGCTAAGTCTGGTTATGACCAGATAGCCTGAAAATAAAACTTACAAGACTATTATGTGAAACTATTATGGGAGTGAAGCAAGCTTGGGGATTGATGCAGTGATATAAACTGATGTCAAGGTTTGGTGGATTGGTTCTTTTTCTAGCGGTCCATGGCTTTTCAGGACAAAGGGATAGATAAGTATTAAAAATCTATGCCTGTAATTGTGTTTTAGAATTACATAAGGTTAATACTGAAATTGCAGAATACCGAAGTATTTAAGAATTAAATGTTTTAATTCTTCTATAGGAAAAACAAAGTTTTGGAAAAGAGAAATGACTAGTTAAAATTGTTTGCTTAATTCTTTAAATGACACCTGTAATTGGGTTGGATTGATAGTTGGGTGAGTCTGTCCAGAAATTTGTCAACAAAGGAGAATCTATGTGAAACACTTACCTGAGAGTGAGACCTCAGTGATGAGTTAGTTCCTCTCTTGCTGTTGTGGAAGTGTTAGTGTGGGTAATAGTCCCATCACCACAGAGTCTTAAGAATAATTTAACAAGGGTTGAAACACTTAATTAAAACAACAACTCTCCAGAACGAAAACATGTAAAGTATTTGGGACGAGTTAGTATTAGGTTGAGTTAGTGACTAGAAACTTGGAAACAATCTTAATAAGAAGCTCACTAGGAGGGGGAATGTAAGTTATTTCAAACTACAACAGAAATAAAGAGTATGCAATGTAAAATTATACTGTAAATAAGCTGAAACATTTTGTAAAAATTCATGTACCATAAATATATTATAACCACATATAGAATGAGTACAACAATAAAATCATTGAATGCTTTCAAAAGTATTACAACAGAACCATCTCAATGATAACAGTCAGTGCACAAATTTAACCCATGCCATAATCACATTTTACCAGATAAAAGGAATTATAGGAGTAATCGTCTGCTTTATAAGTGTTGACCACAATGGAAAAAGTATGTTAATACTATAGCAAGATTATAAAAAAATACAGAGCATTGTTCCAATAAACTCTTAGCATTACATGGTACCAAATTCGCAACTCAAGGACCGATAACAATCGCTCTACCATTAACAAGTTTAATAGATAAACCCAAAAATTTCGGGAATACAAGCAGCGAAGGATTTCCTCCTCTAAAACAACCATGTTGGGGGTTTCCTCAAAAGGAAAGAACACCGAGAATCTGGAAGATTTCCTTCTTGAACAAGAAACCACAAATATTATGTATCATACCTGGCATATTAGAAGAGCACTAGCATAAACTAAAGTATGTTAATAACTGGGTAGTTGGAGAAAAACTAGAATAAACTAAAGTAACCCTTGTGAATGCATACCTGTATAACATCAATGAAAGAATACGGAGAGGTGTAAGAAAAAACACTATAGACACATAAATAAAGAAAATGTCCAAAAGAAAAATTAATATGAACCTCACTTGTAGCAAATATCCCTTGCACAAAAGGAACCCTCTGACGAAAGTAAAACTGCGGACAACACCCCAAATCTACACTTATTAGGAGAAGGTTGAGAACAAGTGTAATGAGGGAATATTAATTCCAAAGAGGGGTCAAGGTACACACTGATTTTGAAGCTGTGAGCATAAAAAAGTTCCTTATTTTCCAATCAGGATGAGAAGAGAAGACAATTCTATGCATTACATAAAAAGAAATGGTCAGACGAAATCAAGAATAAATAAGCTAAACAAAGCAAAAAAACCCCAGACAGGCACCAGGTTACTGATAAGATCTCAGGGTATAGAGCATTCGAACAAAGGCTGAAAGAAAACTAGAACCAGATTTTGAGCGAGCAAAACCTTGCAGACCATTGCGAGAAAGAAACCTAACTCGTGTAGCAAAGCAATGAACCAAGCACTTAGAGGGGTGAGTTGGTTAGTTGCAATGTAACCCTCTCCTGTAATATAAACCATCCATTAGGCACGACCACGGAGGATCATTAATCTGTTGGTGAATCCTGGAGCAAGGATTGACAAGTGGACTGAGAAGATTTAGCATCAAGAGAGTTCGATGACCAAGTGGACAACATGTCAGTGACACCTTCATCATACATTAAAGTCATTGCCTATCGCATTAGGTTAATCTGATACCAAGGAAAAAGGATATCTCATATTGGTTATTAAAGTTATCACATTTGCAATGATATAAATATAGAGCTAAAATTTTTGTATAAGAGTTATATGGAACGGTAAATGTTAATGTGTATGAAGTCAAATAAAACAACTGTAGTCACTTTGTCGAATAAACTATGAATTCACATGTAAATTTTTTTAATAATTATTTTCTTATGTCAGAGTAATTACTGGACATTTGTAGAGGGTTTTGAGAGATTTGTTATTCATTCATTTTATAATATAGAGTTCCACATGTAACATTTTAAATATTAATTAGAGAGGCCTATGGATATATGTTTCTCCTTCCAAATATAATTAGGGCATGTGTAACATTTTAACCTGACCAATGTGAATCATAAATAAAATAGATTAATGTCGTAACTTTATATATATATATATATATATATGGATATAGATATATTTTATATATATAGAGAGATACAGGGAGAATTCTTATTCTATTAATAAGTCTTCCATAGATATTTGTAATTCCTTTATTTTTAATATGAAATTGACATGTAATATATTTATATATAGAGAGAGAAATAAAAGATAATTTATATATAGAGTCCTATGGATATATGTTTTATGCTTTCCAATATGATAAGGACATATATTAAAATTTTAGTATGTAGAATGTGACTCATAAATAAAATATTTCAATGTCAACTATACATATCCTATATAAAACAAGAGAGATAGAGAGAATTTTCCTTTTCTATTATAAGTTTTTTGGGGATATTTATAATTAATTTAGATGTATATGTATATGTATATGTATATGTATCTATATATATATATATATATATATATATATATATATATATATATATATAGATATATTAAAAAATATTTATAACAAAAATAACTATGTATATATATAGTTTTCAATGGGTATATGTTTTCTAATTTTGAATATGATCAGAGTTCGTATTGACATTATGCAGAATAATAAACAAATTATTTCAATGTATTAATATTTCATTGATATATATATATATATATATATATATATAGTTGAGAGAGAGAGAGAGAGAGTTGCTCTAGATTAACATAGTCCATTTGAACTTTGAATCTACCAAGAGCCAAGACAACTCAAATATGACCTTTTTTTAAGTTTTGCATTGAAAAAAAAATCATCTTTTGGTGGTTGATATATTAGAATTAGGATGGATCTATGCTAGTATAATTATAAAAAGACAAAAGGAAAATAAAATAATTAAAAAGAATTTTATTTTATAGTCATGGATTTTTCCACCATTTATATTTTATTTTAAAAAATGAAAACAATATTTAAATAGAAATAAGAATATATATATATATATGCGCTTTATTCTACTTATATTGTATAGATAAAAGTTAATTAAATTAATTAAAATTAAAAATTCCTTATTTTGTAGCTATGCAATTTTTTTTTATTCAATAATTTTTATTTCACTTTTAGAAATAAGAAAGACATTTAAATTTGGTTAGACTTTAGTGTTGATATATAACATTTAAAAAATTGATTAATAATAGAACACACATTTAAATATAAAAGATAAGTAAAATATTTTAAAATCCATATTCAATTGTGTTTGAAAGAAGCACAATTATAAAAATTCTTATAACTAAAATATTTTAATGGTGTATTATTGAGCATGAGATATTTAATTTGATTTTTTTAATCTAATTTCTAAATTTATCTTAATTTTGGATCTATAGTAAATCAAATAAATAGTTTTTTTTTTTAATGGAGAACTAATTTAATATAGAAAATACTTAAGAAAAAATACTTTTCTCGCTATAAATACATGATAAATTAGAAAAAAATGAACTTAAACTAATACATATAGTATCTTCAACATTATATTCTTTGCAATTTCTTATCTTCAACATTATATTCTTTGCAATTTCTTATCAATTCCCCTTTAGGAACATCTATCTGTCCTTCACTCTCGATCTTAATTGAGTTATACAAACAAGTTTTTGATAACATTCATTGAATGTTGATAAAGAAATAAAAATAAAATAAGAAGACAAAAACACATAATAGAATTGAGAACTAATGAAAAGAAATATTCAAATGGATATTCACAATTTACAAACGTTTTCCTAACACCCATTTTTTGAACATTACAAATGCTTGTTTAGGCTTGTATTCTGGAGGTGTATGTCCACCTCCCTGTAGAATGTTCATCTCATTATTAGCTATTGCATGCTAAGATGGATAAATAATCCTCCATTTTCTTCTATAATGTGAAGCAAAACTAGGAGAGAAAATAATTCATTAGACTTTATAAAATACAAAGGATATAGCTAGGTCTAAAATTTCCACCTTGACTGTTGCAAAATTTAGGTTGTTGTCATATAACCTCGTGTATCTGCACACAATATGGATCTAACATCAATGTTTTTGACCTCAAACAAATGGACCTTTTATTAAATGATATAGTGAAGGCTAGATATTTAAACCTTAGAGTCGATGGTTCTTTGCAAAAGAAGCATGTCTAGAGATTTTTCCTTTTTTAAACATATCAAGTATACAATTGATTTTTGAAAGACATTGCACAATTCTAAGCTCCGAGTCATACCCTCAAACTTGTTGATCCATCCACCAAGACCTACAATCATCAAGTATTTTATAGTTCAATGATTTGATCCATGCTTCTATTCCAACAAATGGTACAAGCATATCCTCATCACCACCGTCGTTAGAAAAGAACCAATTAAATATGATGACCTCACCACTTAAGGGTCATGAATAATACCTCTACCAACATAAAGCCTTATTCGTAGTCACAAGAAACTATGAATGTAAACACAAATAAATTTGTGTGAACAAACTTGAAGATTAAAGTGCAGTAACTTTTTATGGTAAGATTTCAATGATATTCAATTATGCTCTAAACCTGATAATCATACTGAAAGCGGTGTGTGCACCTTTCCCATTCTCTAGTTATCTCTTCCTGCAAAAAGAAATAAAAGAAATTAACATTTGCCATAAACTTTCTCATTTTGTTATGGAACAAATAAAATATACATTTCAACATCAAAGAAGATTACCCATAATAAGGATGATGGAATAACAATAGGAAGAATGGTATTTGTTGTCTAATAATTGAAAAAATCGTGTTTTTTTATAGAACTTTCTATTTGTAAGCTAGTCAGACCTGGAGCTATATTGGAATTGAGCATTTAGGCGACTATCTCACTTTCTTAAAGAAGACACTAGTAACAACCAATGGAAATTGGGATATTTAAATAATCAATATACATGAATACAATTTCAGCCTTTCTTATATATGGATATATTAGTAATCAATTTTCGGTGAACACTGCTTCACTCTCTTACACATGCAAACTATCTCATTTTCTAAAGGAGACATTCAAAAATGTGAATTGAAATAACTTAGTAGGCTATTTTCTTTTAGAAAGAAAAAAATGCTACCTTCGTGTTAATAAAAGGATAGTACATATATCAATGTTTGCTCTTACATTTTCTAACATGCTTCTTCTACCTTTGTTGCTTTATCATTCCTATACCCAAAAATATGTACTCTCTTGTTCTACAAAATGAGTATTTTCATAGCATCAAATCGTAGCATGAAAATACTCATTTTGTAGAACAAGAGAGTACATATTTTTGGGTATAGGAATGATAAAGCAACAAAGGTAGAAGAAGCATGTTAGAAAATGTAAGAGCAAACATTGATATATGTACTATCCTTTTATTATATATATATATATATATATATATATATATATATATATATATACACCTTGAGGTGCTAACCTTTCTTCAAGTTTTGCGCTTTAAAATAGGTTTTCACTTCAAGAAATTTGATCCCCCTTGCCGCTGGATAGAGCTAAAATCCAAGTGCTCGAGGAAAAAAAAAAATACACATAAACACGCACTCTCTCTCTCTCTCTCTCTCTCTCTCTATATATATATATATATATATATATATATATATATAGATATAGAGATATAATCCCATGCACCGAGAGGAATTACATCTCTTGAGCGGAACACTATTTATCACACTCTCCACTAAAAAAAAAATTTCATCATCCAAAAGATTTGATCCCTATGGACACTTGGTATATTTGTAGTTAAGATGAAACTATAATGATACCCTTATGAAATCACAAGGCATGAATATCTGCCAAAAACTATGACCACTTTATAATATAGTAACTTGATTGATTATTTTGAAATTGGTCTACTATATGTATAGTTTGTTAAAAATATGACAACAATTAATGTAAATAATAATTATCTCGGTAAATCTATTTTACTGTTCAGTCAGCTTTTATAACGAAAGGAAGTTATGTAATGAAATAACCCACATTCATTAGTGATTTCCTGAGAGGCTGCATGTAGCTTGGAGATTCATTTTGAGCAATAAGAATTCAAATCCCTTGCCCCATGGAGGTTTCCTTGACACACTGTGCGGGTTTTACCATGTACTTCCTTGTGTCAATTTTGTGTGATTCAATTTATTTTCTTTGTCCATTTCTTTCTAAATTAAAATTTAATTAGATCCAAATTGCCAAGTGGTATCAGAGCAAAGTTGTTCTGTGATGAAAAATACACTCAATAGAAGTTATGAGGGTCGTGAGAGGTTGCAATCAGGGATTTTTTTGAGTCGCTAACAAAGACGAGTCGCAACGGAAACCTACGCAGAATCCACCGTTGATTTTTTTTTCAAGTGACGGAACCAGTCGTAAGAGGCCACGTTCCTAGAGGTCATCTGCGTGAGATGTAAAGAAGCGTTTAGGGCCCAAGAAACCATCTATCGAGCTTGCCACTGGTTGAGAAAGTGAAAAATAAAAATGCCTACCTGTCTGAGCCGCCAGTTGGAGAAAAATGTCTAAATTTTTATAGATGCCATGTATGGAGCCCAAGTGGAGCAGCAAGAAATTTGTTGCTAGACTCTGTGGAGCTCGAGCGGAGCAGCCATGGGAGAGATTTGTTTTTTAAGACGTTGTGTGTGAGTGAATCATATTTCTCATAAATTTAGGCTGTCGAAGAGACAAAACAAGGTGAGAGCTGCCAGTTGATTGAGGGAGCAGCGCTGTTAGAATAAATTGTGGAGTCGTCGATCGATGAAGATCCACCAATAAATTGTGCAGAATAAAGTCTACAAAGGCACTATTTTTTTTCTTTCCACTACATGAGTAAGAAGTTAAATAATCATATTAAAAAAATGAAGTTTTTTTTTGAAGCCATCAGTCAAACAAAAGAGTTTCAAATCGATGAGAGCTCGGAGTAGTCGAGAAGCCATCCAACCACTGTTGAAATGCAATTTGAGCCCACCAAGCCAGGAAGAAGTTAAGAAATGTGGATTCGTAAGAAAATGTCATTCTTGGTGAAAGAAAGAGTGCATATGCAGACAGAGAAAGCATTTGTTTCCAAGTAATTTTTTTTGTTGACAACAGAAAAATTCATTTGAAGTAAATGAAATTATGAAAATGTTGTTATTGGGTTTCTTCTAAAAGAAGAGTACAGTTCTAAAAGAAGTCTTTAAATTTTTTTGAATTTATTGAAAGAAAATTGTAGGGCTTGAATTTGTTTTTTAAAGAAGAAACCCTAGTTAAAGAAACCAGAAGAAAGAAAGAAACTCATAAAAACCCAAGTTGAAGGAAAAATTAAAAAAAGGGAAAACCCTAATGGGAGGACTCAATAAAATTTTATTAATAAATGGCAAAAATCACTAATGCTAAGTCCAAGGTGGAGAAGTTCACCAGCAAGAATAATTCTCCATTGTGAAAACTGAAAATAAGGGATTTGTTGGCGCAACAAGGGTTGCATAAAGCTTTGGGTGGGGTTAAAAAGAAACTTGCTGGAAAGAAAGATTTTGATCCAGAGGACTTGGATGCCCCAACTCTTAGTATGATCAGGTTGTGTCTGGAAAATGTTCTCTTCAACATTGCTGAAGAAACCTCAACAATAGTTTTGTGGTTAAAATTGGAAACACTGTATATGATGAAATCTTTAACCAACATAATTTCTTTGAAGAGGAAACTGTATAGCATTCAGATGAAGGAGGGTACTAAAATTGTGGAAAACTTAAATGTTTTTAATACACTTATTTTCCAATTACCAGATATGGATTTTAAATTTGAGGAAGAAGACAAAGACATTAACTTGTTGTGTTAATTACCCGAGTCTTGGGATCACTTTCTGACTTCTATCAGTTTGAGCATAACTGAATCTTTGGAATTTGATTCTGTTGTGGGTTCTTTATTATCTGAGGAAGTACGGAGGAAGTCTACCATTGAAATTTCTGCACTAGAAGCAATGGTAGCTAAAGGTCAGTCCAAGGAAAGGGGAGAAATCAAGAAGTTCTTCCAGATCAAAACCAAAAGGAAATAAGTGTAAAGATAAATGTTGGTACTACAATAAAATAGGGCATCTGAAGAAACATTGTTGGAAAAGAAAGGAGTCTCTTGAAAACCCAAAGAAGGAAGGAAATCAATTTGAGTCAGATGTGATTGATGAAGTTTTATCTACTAAATTAGGTATGGTAGATGAATCTTTACCCATTTTCAATGTTTCTTAGAATCATGAAAATTGGTTGTTAGATTCTAGTGCTTCTCATCACATGAGTCAGCACAGAAATTGGTTCACTTCATATGAAGTTGTGAATGGTAGGTTTGTGTTTATGGGTAATAATGTATCTTATTAGACTGTTGGGATGGGAATGTCAAAATTTAAATGTATGATGATGTAGTTAGAACATTGATTGATGTTATAAATGTATCTGAGTTGAGAAAGAATTTGATTTATTTGGGAGTATTGGATTCGCAAGGTTACAAGCTTACAGGTCAAAATGGAGTGCTGGAAGTTTCGAAGGGCACTCTATGTAATATCCTTGGTGAAAATTCTATGTAATAAAAGTTAACAAAGGAAAAATAATAACCACAGTTGATGGGAAACTTGTTCCAAGCTAAATGTTGGGAAAAAACATAGTTATGGGGATCACTTGTGGTTGATTAATGGCTAAGGAAATTGCCAAAGGCAATGGCAAAGGTTTTGGAAAGGAAAATTGCATTTTTGCACATTTATTTATGAAAATAATGGAAATTAGGACATAATGGAGGTGAAAGGCCACAGGTTTCACGTGAGGAGGAAAATGAAGGAAAATAATGAAAAATGGAGAAAATATAGGCCTCATTAATAAAAAGGCTTTTGAGGATCAGTACACAGACTTTTTTCAGTTCAGTTTTGAAGCTCTATTCTCTCTCTCTCATACTCTTGTACACTTAGATTTTTCTTGGATCCCTCTTGGAGAATGTGGCATACTTGGAGTCTTGGAGAAAGAAGGAAAATGAAGAGTAGGAAAGCACAAGAGGACATCAGGATCAACAACTACAATGGGTTTTTCTTGTAGGTATAGAGTTTCATGTATGTTTCTTGACTAGTTTTGGCATGCATGGCATATGCATGTGGTATATTGGTCATGATCTGTGATTGGCATAGAGGATTGCCTGCATTGATAGTGGATTTTCCTAGCCTTACCATTTCCTAGATAGCCATGGGGTTGCAACTTTATTTTTATTTTTTGTTGGTTCTCATGTTTGTTCTAGCTTGGGTTGAGTTACTAGTTCGTAGAAGCTCTAGTTGGAAAATGCTCTAGAATCCCTGTAACAACTTCGGTTGAGTTACTTGTCCTAGAAGCCTTGGTTCGAAAAATGCTTTGCAAGCCCTTGGTGGGTTGATTTACTAGTCCTGGAAGACGTAGTTGGAAAAACACTATAGAATCCTAGAATAAGCTGTGGGTTGAGTTACTAGTCCTGGAAGCCTTGGTAGGAACAAATTCTCTCGAGCCTTGGAAGGATTGGGTAGAGACCAATCTGAAGATGGTTTTGTAATGTTTGACCATGAGGTGGAATCATTGTTTGATGGGTTGAGGTGGTTGGCCTCTAGAAGTGCTAGATGGTTTTGGATTGATGTGTTTTATGAGATCCCACATTCATGCTTGGAATATGGCACGGGGCTAACTGGATGAAGAGATATTTGGCTCAACTATGTCTACAATCAGGTGGTTCATGAAAGTACCACAACTAGTTGGCATTTGCATCATTCATATGAGGTTACTTCTCGTTATTTAATGAGTATTGTATGGGTTTATAACTGGATTATATGGTTATTGCTTCCTTTCTATTTCTGTTGTTATTATGTTGATTATGAACATGTATTATGACAGTAGCTATGTATGGATCTCATCATATTTTTACTTGTAAATAAATGAAAAATGTATTTATACCCTAATGGATGAAAATGTAGCTACTCTGTTGAGGCATCAGTGCTTCTTAGTGATTCACATATGAGTATGAGACC
Source organism: Pinus tabuliformis (assembly GCA_031772625.1). NCBI lineage: Eukaryota > Viridiplantae > Streptophyta > Pinopsida > Pinales > Pinaceae > Pinus > Pinus tabuliformis. The sequence goes on along the minus strand of CM062813.1, from coordinate 913,789,316 downwards.
CCTATGCTTAGATATGTTGTTTACACCTGTAGATTACATATTTGTGATATGTTTGACAAAATTCCTATCATGGATAGTAAGGGTCCAGTCAAGGGATTGTTTAAGTAATTTCATTTGCATCATCATTCCATTTTTTTCTTTTTGTTCTGAAGGTATCATTGAATTCTAGATAGTGACCTGGGCGCTGGGCCCGAAAAAGTGGCTCAACTGCCCGGGGACACTGACACAGTAATGGACAGAATAGTCCCTAGATGTTGTCATACCATGTTGTGGGATAATCTAGAGCACTCTAGATGCATGTATGCCCATATCATGGGGGCATCCGGGGGTTAATTTGTCTAAAAAAGAAGTGGAACCTAATGGCTAGTTATCTGAGAGGTTGGGATGGTTCCAGGAGTCCTCTTGCTGATGTGGAAGGTCTGTATGGTGTGTTTCCATTGGTTCCACTTCCTTAAGTTGACTTAGGAGGTTGAACAATATCATAGTAGCTTCTCGTCACATGTGTAACTCAGTTGGCTGGTTACTTGGATAGATGTGGGAGGAGGGTGTTATAGAGTGGCATCAGAGCCTGGTTCACCCCTCATAATGGATTGGTGGTGTGTGTTGGTTGCACATGTGTTAATCATCCTTGTAGTCTATATATGTGTTCCATATCCATGGTGTCGGTCATGGTTATAGTGATCTCAACATGTCGAAGAGGATGTTGGTGTTGCGAAGTGTTTAATCATGAGTGTATCACTAGTTACATTTTGTTTATGCTTCTGTATTGTCAGTGTACATTGGTATGGTTGGTGTTGTCATTCATGAGGTCATGATGTGTAGTTGATATGGTCATGCATTGATGAATGGACTCTAGCTAGAATGTTTTTTATGTGTTGATACACTTAATTGTTATATGTCTATATGCTGTTATGATTATGTTATACATGTGTTACGCTGATTTTTTGATCTTGCAGATGAGGTATACTCCACGAATTATACTCGACTACATTGGTTTATTATGTAGAAAATCTTATTTATTCACAAGCTCATGCAATGTACTAAAGCATAGGACAAGAATCGACTTCTACTTTCAAACAGTGGAAGCCAATATATCAATGAAAAAAATATAAACAAGAAGAAGATAAATCAATGGCACATAACACAAGATGTATATGGGGAAATCCACTACTCAAAACCCCACTATCTAAATTGCATATATCAGAAATATGAGTGAAGATACAAATATTTTTCTCACTAGAACAATTCCACACAAGTATGCTCAACTCTCTAAGCTCACAAGCTATCTCTTGGCCAACGCTTAGCCAATTATGCAACTCTCCAACCCCTAATATCTTGTGTAATTCCTAGGATGAATAACTCGTATATAGAGGGAATTCATGGTTCCAAAAATTTCCAATCTAAACATAGGATCAATCTCTTATGCATGCATGATATTTACACTACATTAAATAATACAACTAATAGTAAATTGTCCCTGCACTCTACTCTCAACTGGTTCTTTATCATAATCAACATTCTTGAGTTTCTGAACAGGGAATATTCAGTTAACTAGAGTGACACTTGTGGATGCACTAGTGCACCAACTGACTGTTAAATCTCTATTAGTTCCTAAAAAGGTTTGTAACTAATTTAAATTAACTTAACTCAGTAAACTAAGTGATCTAATTTCCAACTCAATTTAAACTCATATTGGACCCCTAAACTTTCAGGAGAATATATACATGACTACAAAAATACTTCCAACTCGAAATTCCTAAGCTAATTAAGTTAATTAAACTCTATTAACTATTTACAACTTTCTATGAGAATATAATTCCATTTTAATTCTCGGTTTAATTTAAGGAAAATTTAAACTGGAATTTCTTGTTGCCATTTCTCAACACTCCCTCTCAACAAGAAAGGGATTATTAGCTACCCCAATCCTGTCTCTGTGAAACTCGAATTTACATCTTGACAATGCCTTAGTCAAAATGTCAGCATCTTGCTCCTCTGTAGGAATTTACTCTAACATCATAATCCAACTCAATACACAACCTTTGAGATGATGATATCATATATTAATATGCTTGGACCAATCACGAAAAACTGAATTTTTAGAGGGTTTGATACAACTCTGATTATCACAGTAAATCATGGTTGGATCAATTTGCTAACCAAACAAACCAACTAGGATCTTTCCCATCCATATGGCCTCACATGTTGCCTGACTCGCAGCCATGTACTTTGCCTCTACCGAACTGAGTACAAATGATCTATGTTTCATGTTGTACCAAGAAATTGTCACTGACCCAATATTGAAGATCCCTCCTGGTGTAATCTTCCTGTCGAATGGACTCCCCATCTAATCTACATCGGTGAAGCATTGAAGCTTCAGTCCCTCTGTCTATCTATACCATAATCGATACTAAGAAGTACCCCTGAGGTATCTCAACAGATGCTTTATCGCCTTCTAATGTAGCTCAGTAGGCCTAACCATCGCTTGACTAAGTTGGTTAACTACATAACACATATCTGATCGTGTTTCACCAAGTACATGAGTGAACCCATAAGCTTTCTGTAAAAAATATCTTCCACTACTTCCCCTCAAGTAGCATCCTCCTTCATCTAGTTACCTAATAGAGGAGTCTCCATGGGTTTGTTGATCTGCATGTGGAATCTCCTGAGTATCGTGTTGGAATACTTTCACTAAGACAAAAAAACTCCCCATCTCCTTGTCATACCTCCATGAAAGTAATGCATATTCCCCATGTCCTTCATCTCAAACTCTCTTTCAAGGTCCTTCTTTCAATATTTGGTCAGTTGATCATCACATGTCAGTATGAGATCATCAACATAAAGTACAATGATCAACAACTTACCTTCCACCACTATGTGGTACAAGTTCACATCCGATTCACTCTTTGTGAAGCCCAACCCAGTGAAGTAGCTATCTATCCTGGTGAAACAAGCAAGGGGTGCTTGTTTTAGCCCATACAATGCTCTCTTGAGCTGACACAAAAGTGACTCATGGTCAAAGGTCTCAAAACCTTCATGTTGCTCTATGTACACCTCTTCCTCAACCATGCCATTAAAGAAGGTTGTATTTACATCCATTTGTTGTATCTTCCAACCCATCTACGATAATAGTGCCAATATAGATATGATTGATGAGTATGATGCAACAAGAGCAAAGGTATCATCATAGTCAATCCCCTCTACATTTAAAAAGCCACAAGCCACAAATCTAGCCTTATGCTTCTCCACACTACCATCTACAGCTTTCTTTACCTTGTAAAGCCAATGGGAGCTCACCACTGACTTGTCCTCTAGTCTCTGGACCACATCCCAAACACTGTTACAAACTATGGAATCATACTCATCCATCATGGTATCAACCCAAACTGGCTGTTGTACTACTTCCTTAAAGGAATATGTCTTTGTCACAACACATTTTCCCATAACAGCCATGTATCTAGTGTACTTCTCAAGTGACCTCCTCTACCTGCACTAAGAAGTGGGTGCTCCCACATTCTACCATGCATCGTCCAATAATCTATCAACCTCTCTAGTGCATTTTCTTCCCTCTATGAAAGACTCTTCCTAAGTGGATGTCTCCACTCCCAGATACTATGCATGTGGTTGCTCCACATAAAGCTGACGCTCCTCAAACTTAGGAGCAAAAATACCCTCATCTGCATGTATCTCAATCTCCCTCTCAAGGGAAACTCGCATGGCCTTCCCCTAATTGAATCTGACATCCCTGTAACCACTTTCATCCTGCTGGTTGGAAAGTACACCTGATATTTGTGACATGTATCAGTGTGCCCCATAAATATCCCCAACTCTACTATAGGCTCAAGCTTCTTCCATGCATATTTGGTCACATGGAAATATACCAATTACCCAAAAATCCTTAAGTGACCAACATCTGGCCTCTTACCAGAATAGGCCTCCTCTGGTGTCTTCATCTCAAGTATCTGATGTGGGTTATGGTTCTGAACATAAATAGTTGTGTTGCATGCCTCTAATTGTAGTGGTAGGCCCTGATCTTGCAACATCACCCTTGTTGCACCTATTATTCTTTTGTTCTTCCTCTCAGCCACCCCATTCTGCTAAGGGTTATGGGGTGTCGTCAACTCCCGTTTAATCCATTCCACTTCACAGAAGTTATTAAACTCGTTTGAGACATACTCACCATCGTTATCAATATGTAGAGATTTAACCTTCTTTCCCCACTCTTTCTCCTCCAATTCTTTAAACTCAAAAAACTTTGTGAAAGTTTGATCCTTTTTCTACATGAAAAATATCCAGCATTTACAAGAATAGTCATCTACAAATATAACATAATACCTATGTTTGGTCATGGATGTTGTCGAGAATGGTCCATAAAGCTTTGAATGGACTCACTTTAGAATAGCCTCCGCTCGATTGTCTCTATTGTGAAAGGAAGACTTGGTGTATTTTCCCAAATTACATCCCTTTCATGTGGGAAGACTGGTAGAGATCTGCTGCAATATATTTAAAGCCCCATGATGTAAGTAGCCCAATCATCTTTCCCACAACTCGTCAATTTCTCGGCTCTACACCCTTTCTACTTTTGTTCCCAAAGAAGCACACTCCTCTACCTCCAACTTATAGATATTCTTCACCTGAATCCCTATATTATTTACTTGACCCATGGCTATGTGTCGAAGGAATGCCTTTCCTTTCGAGAAGATCACATCATAGCCTCTATCATCAATCATAGAAATGGATACCAAGTTCTTCTTCAACCTAGGCACATATATCACATTCTTCAAGGTGAGTTGAGCCCCATGCTCCCTCTGAAAATTAATCGTGCCCAATCGAGGAACACTATGCTTCCCATCGTCACCCCTATCTATATGCACTTGGACATCTTTCTCCTCTAGGTCACTGAATAACTCTTTGTCACCAGTCATGTGGAATGAGGCTCCAGTGTCTAAGTACCATATGCTTCCCATCATTGGTGACACCATGAATGCAATGAGGGAAAATTCTAATTAAAATTGAGAGGCCAAAGCCTCACCCACCACTCCCCTTGAGGACTTCTTCTTGGACTTATTGAGTGGAAAATTTGTAGCAAAATGGCCCAATTCATGACAATGAAATCACTTAACTTTCACCATGTATTTCTTCTTACCTCCACGATAAGAATCCAATTTGGAATGGGAGGCTTTCCCTTTCCCCCTTTTCGCCTTAATCGCTAAGGAACAATCTCTTCATCATCAATCTTTGATAAAGAGCCATCCTAGGTGTCGTCCTAATCTCCTCATGCATCAAATCTGACAATAGTCGTTCCCAATCCAATAGCTTCTCCCGACCATTGACAAAGTCTTGATAACTATGAAAACTCTTTACGAGTCCTAGAAGAGATAGGCTCACAATATCATCCTCGGCAACCATGATTCCAACACTTCGAAGTTCATCACGACACTAAGTGAACTTGGTCAAGTATTTTGGAATCATCTCAGTTTTCTCCATTTTCATTTTTTGAAGTTCGTGCTTCAGTGCCAATTTCCTTTGGTCATTGTTGTTCTGATACAAGTTGGTCAATGTTTTCCACATAGCATATGGAGTTTCCTTGCCATGGAGACTTGAGTGGTTTCGAACTCACTCAAGGATTATCTGCCTCACCTTTGCCACACACTTCTTCCATTCAGCCAAATTCTATGCATTTAGTCATGATGGCTTAGGAATTTCTTGATCATCGAATTCCTTCAAGCCATTTTCCTCTAGCACAACATCCATTCTATCCCTCCAGGCTATAAAATTCGAGCTTCCTTTCAAGGCATACTTGAGCTGCAAATTGTAGAACGCCATCTGTCAATCTTGAAGTATGTATTGCAAATTTGAATTTCACCGGTAACCCAAAACTCAAAACCTCGAAATCTTCTCTAGTATATTATTCTCAACCCTGATACCATGTAGAAAATCATGTAGATTCACAAGCTGATTCAATGTACTAAATCATAGGACAAGAATCTACTTCTACTTTCAATCAGCGGAAGCCAATAGATTGATGAAAACAATCTGAACAAGAAGAAGATAAATCAATGGCACGTAACACAATATGTATCTGGGGAAAGCCACTACTCAAAACCTCAGTATATGTATGGAATATATCATAAATATGAGTGAAGATACAAATATTGTTCTCACTAGAACAATTCTGCACAAGTATGCTTAACTCTCTCAGCTCCCAAGCTAGCTCTTGGCCAACACTTAGCCAATTCTATAACTCTCCAAGCCCCTAATCTCTTCCATAATTCCTAGGATGAATAGCCCATATTTAAAGTGAATTCATGCTTCCAAAACTGCGTAATCCAAACATAGGATAGATATCTTATGCATGCATGATATTTAGACTCCAATAAATAATACAACTGATAGTACATTGTCCGTGCACTCTAGTCTCAACTGAGTCCTTCTCATAATTGATATTCATGAGTTTCTGATGAGGGAATCTTCAGTTAACTGGAGTGACACTTGTGGTTGAACTAGTGTACCAACTGACTATTAACTCTCTATTAGTTCCTTAAATAGTTTGGAACTAATTTAACTAAACTTAACTCAGTAAACTCATTGATCTAATTTCCAAGTCAATTTAAACTCATACTGGACCCCTAAAATTTAGGGAAAACATATACATGACTACAAAAAGACTTCCAACTCGAAATTCCTAAGCTAGTTAAGTTAATTAAACTTAATTAACTATTTACAAGATGCTGTGAGAATAGAATTCAATTTTAATTCTCAATTTAATTCAAATAAAAATTAAACTGGAATTTCTTGTTACCATTTCTCAATATATTGTGATTTGGTTTAGTTGACATGATATACCTTGTAGGAAGAGTATCAAATATGACTAGAAATATGGTAGACTACAATTCCCAAGACTCTCCCTATGGATCATATGAGCATCGTGGTTTTATGAAATCCTCTGATTTGGAACACAATGAGAATCTTAAAGGCAGAAATAATGCCTTGTAAGGAAGACAATGAAAAAATTATATAGGCACAGGAGAAACAAGAAAAGGTAAATGCAGTGATACTTCAGAATTTGTCAGAATTGTAGTGATAGGGGCCACTTCAGATAAAACATGAGTAGGAGGACAAAACTAATGGCGCATATGGTAATAGGTGTCGTGGCGGTCATAGGTCAGATAGAGATGACATGGTTAGAGATTGTAGATTGTTGGATAGTCTAGATAGGAGAGGTGATAGACACGGGTACTATTCTAGTTTTGGTTCTGATAGGCATGATGATCAAAATCATTATCATCCTTATAGGAGGAGTAATAGGGGGTATTTTCGAATGAGTTTAAGAAAGCAAAGGCACCTACATTTTATGGAGAGATGAAAAAAACACAAGATGAAGAGGCATGGTTGCTTGGTATGAGGAATTTCTTTAGGTTGCATGATTACTAAGAGAACATGAAAGCCAAAATAGCTACATTCAATCTTAAAGGTAAAGAAGGTTTTTGGTGGGAAGATGTGAAGAATGTTAGAGGTATTCGTGAGGAGGACTTGACTTGGAGTGAATTTGAGAGACTATTCAAGAATAAGTACCTATCAGAGAGATACTTTGATGACAGGGAAAAAGAATTATATGAGCTAAATATGGGATCAATGACAGATGAGGAGTACACTAGTAGGTTCTTGGAGCTACTGAGGTATGTTCCTTAACTCAAGGAGGAGAAGGCAAAAATTCAAAGATTCACTAGTGGGTTACCAATTACATTCAAGGACATGATTGAGTTTGATGAGCCTAGATCATTGGATGAGGCCATCTGAAAGATAAAGAATTGTTATGAGCAATCAAAGCACAAACCTGAGACTAAGCCGAATTGGAAAGGTAATTCAAATAACAAAGGAAAATGGGAGAAGAAGTGAACAAGGCCTCATGATTTAGGTAATAAAGAGAATGCAACACCATTTAAGAAGTTCAATGCATCTGATAGAGGACAGGGACATCAATCTAAGGAGCAGAACAAGGATGCAGGCTAGAAGCCTATAGAGTGTTGGACTTGTGGAAAATATCATCATAGGAGATATTTTCCTCAAAATTAGGGTGGTAGGCCTCAGATATATAGTGCACAAGAAGTGCAGAGTGTTGGGGATGTTGGCTAGAGTGTTCCTCGTATCTATGCAATTTTGGGTAAAAGACAAGTAGATAATTAGGAATCTATCATTGAGGTAGATGATAAGCTTTGTGATCAAGTTGGTTCTATTTTGATTGACCTTGGATCTAATTATAGTTATGTTACTCCTAAATTTTTGGATAAGTGTGGTTTGAATAAATAAGTGTATGAAGAATCTTGGTTAGTGTCATTGGCTAGAAGTACATAGAAGAGAGTTCACTATTGGGTAAGAGTTTATGCATTTTTTTTGAAAGGTATGCCTGCTACAACACATATGAATGTATTAACATTGGGATCATACAATATGTTGTTGGGCATGGATTGGTTGTACCTTCATAGAACCAAAGTGGATTGCTACGAAAAATATATTGAGTTCCTGGATGACAATGGGGAACAAAGAATTTTGCGGGCTAAGAAGAAATAAACATCAGTTAGAATGGTGACAATCATGCAGGCCAAGTGTAGTCACAGGAAAGGATGTGTGTTATTTACAGTGAACATTTCTAGTGACAAAGGTAAGGAAGTTGAGGATGTAAATGTTTTGAGCACGTACCCCATTCTAAAACAGTTAAGGATGTATTTCCTAACGATATTTCATAGTTGCCACCCCAAAAAGAAGTATACTTTTCTATTGAGTTGGTGCCAGGGGTAGCTCCAACATCAAAAGCATGGTACATGATGAGAACACCTAATTTTGTAGAGTTAACATTGCAGTTGAAGGAAATCTTGGACAAGGGAAACATTAGGTCAAGTGTATCACCATGGGGTGCACCGATATTGTTTGCGAAGAAGAAAGATGGTACTCTCAAGATATGCATTAATTACAGACAGTTGAACAAAGTGACCATCAAGAACAGATATCCATTGTCAAGGATTGATGACTTTTTCGATCAGCTGAAAGGAGTAGTAGTGTTCTCAAAGATTGATCTGAGATCCGGATATCATCAGGTACACATTATAGAAGAAGACATCTACAAGACAACTTTCTGGACCAGGTGTGGGCATTATGAGTTTGTTGTAGTTCCATTCAGTCTAACTAATTCTCCAACTACCTTTATGTACTTGATGAATAGTTTGTTTTTTCTGTATTTGGACAAGTTCGTTATTGTGTTCATTGATCATATATTAGTATATTCTAGAAATGAAGAAGAGAATGTCGAGCATTTAGTAGCTATATTGAGATTGTCGAGAGAGCATAAATTGTATGCTAAGCTCAGCAAGTACAGTTTCTTTCAGACTGAGGTACACTACTTGGGACACGTGGTTCTAAAGGATGGCATAACAATGGATCCAAAAAACGTAAGAGCTATCATGGGGTGGGAACCTCCCAGGAATGTGGATGAGGTGAGATATTTCATGGGAGTGGTAGGCTACTATAGGAGGTTCATCAAGAAATTCTCACAGATCTCTTATCTTATGACATCATTGTAGTGTAAAGGTAAGCTTTTTGAATGCAAAGAGGAGTGTGTGACCAGTTTTGAGAAACTCAAGCAGTTGTTGACACATGCACCAATGCTAAAGATTGCAAATTTGGATAAAATGTTTGTAGTACTTACAGATACTTTCAAGAAAGGACTTGGTGGAGTCCTTATGTAGGATAGAAATGTGGTATTTTATGAGTCATGAAGGCTAAACGAACATAAGCATAAATACACCACACATGATCTTGAGTTGACAACGATCATACATGCATTGAATATTTGGAGGAACTATCTTCTTGGCAAGAGGTTTGTATTAATGAGTGATCACAGTGGTTTGTGATATATATTTGACCAACAAAATCTAAATGGTATGTAGGCTCGGTGGTCAGCCACGATTGCTGAGTTTGATTTTGAGATTAGGTATATCAAAGTTAGATAGAACAAGGTGTTCAATTCCCTTGGTAGGAGGATACAGGTAATTATGATCTCATAGGTGACAAATTTACATCATAGGATCTTGCAAGCAAGTAAGCAGGATGTTAGGTATATGGAGATTGTGCACAGGCTGCAGAAGAGTTCAGGTACAAGTACAGGTAGTGGTACATGAACAAGTACAGGTGAAGGTGCATAGTGTGTGGACTATTATCTTACAATAGATGGATTGGTCAAGTTTAGAGACAAGATATATGTGCCAGACAACAGTGAGCTCAAGAGGGTGATCTTGAGGGAGTTTCATGTAAAACCATATTCAGGTCACCCAAGTTATCAGAAGACACTGACAACAGTGAAGAAATTCTATTATTGGCCAAATGTGAAGAAGTGTGTAGCAGAGTTTGTGGCTAGATGTTTGGATTTTTAGTAGGTGGAGGTATAGTGTAAGAATCTAGGTGGACTACTACAACCGATTGCAATTGTAGAGTGGAAATGGGAGGTAATTTCCATGGACTTTATCACAAGTTTTTCGAGGACAGTGAGGCAACATGATTCCATCATGGTAGTGGTAGACAAGTTGACAAAGGTATCACACTTCATTCCAGTGAAGTCTACATTCTCAATGAGTGATGTAGCAAGGTCTTCATCAGGGATGTGGTTAGATTGCATGGAGTTATGAAGAAGATTGTGTTAGATAAAGATGTGAAGTTCACTTCCAAGTTTTGGAAGGAGTTATTTTGAGGATTGGGCATAGAGTTGGCCTTCAGTAAACCTTATCATCCATAGACAAATGGACAGACAAAGAGGGTCAACACAATATTGGAGGACATGTTGAGGATGCCTGTGATGCATCAACAATGTAAGTGGGAAGAGTGCCTTCGACTATTAGAGTTCGCTTACAACAATGTGTAAAAAGAGTCACTGAAGATAAGTTTGTTTGATGCATTGTATGGGTGGAGTTGTAATACTCCCCATCAATTGGAGTGATCCAGTTCATAGGGTTTTGATTGGATCGGACATGTTGAAAGACATGGAGCAGGAAATGCAAGTAATCAAGAAGAATTTGAAAGTAGTATAGGATAGGTAGAAGAGCTATGTAAATCAAAATAGGTTGTTCAAGGAGTAAGGGGTTGGGGAACATGTGTACCTGAGCATCAAACAGAAGAAGGGATCCTTATGGATTTGATCATGTTCCATGTTGGCACCCCGGTTTTGTGGACCCTTTAGGATTATTGAGGATTGGGCCAATAGCCTTTCGACTTGCACTACCTCCAACATTGAAAGTCCATGACGTTTTCCATGTGTTATTTCTTAAGAAGTATAATAAAGATGTTGATCATGTGATTGATTGCTCTTTATTGAAGAGGGATCCAGATGAAGAATTCCAGCTGGAGCCTCAGTGTATTTTGTGGAGAAAGTTCTTCATTCTCGAGAACCGAGCAATCGAGTAGGTTAAAGTGCAATGGAAACACTTTGGGCTGGATGAAGCTACATGGGAGATGGCTGATCAGATGTAGGATACGTATCCTTCCTTATTTGTTGGCTGAGTGGATGTTTTAGTATATGTCTTCGGTATCTATTTTTGGTACATGCTTTGGTGATGTTTTGTATATGTACATATGTATATGGATGTAGATACTTCCATGAGCTATTTTATAAAGCTCCAATAAGTGGTATGGGTGTCATGTCATTATGATCATATACTTGTTATGTTGTCATGTTTCTTTGCTTCTCATTAGGATGATGATTGTAAATACTGCATCGAGATAAGTTATAAAGCTTCATGGGTAGTATGTTTTTCTTGTAGAAGCCTTGTTTGTTGTAGGTGTTGTTGAGAATCGAGGATGTTGTTACCCCAAGTCATAGGGTTCTGTAACAACCCTGCTGAAAATTCCATGTAATAAAAGTTAATAAAGGCAAAATAATAACCACGGTTGATGGGACACTTATTCCAAGCTGAATGTTGGCAAAAAAAATAGTGATGGGTATCACTTGTGGTTGATTAATGGCTAAGGAAATTGGAAAATGAAATGGAAAAGGTTTTGGAAAGGAAAAATGGCATTTTGGCACATTTATTTATGAAAATAATGGAAATTAGGAGAAAAGGGAGGTAAAGGGTCACATGTTTAATGTGAGGAGGAAAATGAAGGAAAATAATGGAAAATGAAGAAAATAGAGGCCCTATTAATAAAAAGGCTTATGATGATCAATACATAGACTTTTCTTAGTTTAGTTTTAGAGCTCTCTCTCTCATACTCTTGGACACGTAGAGTTTTCTTGGAGACCTCTTGGAGAGTCTAGCATACTTGGAGTTTTGGAGAAATAAGTCAAAGGAAGAGGAGGAAAGCATAAGAAGGCATCAGGATTAGCAGCTACAATGGGTTTTTCTTGCAGGCAGCAAGTTGCATGTATGTTTCCTCACTAATTTTGGCATTCATGGCATATGCATGTGGTATATTGGTCATGATCTATCACTGGCATGGAGGATTCAGTGCATTGATAGTGGATTTTCCTAGCCTTTTTATTTTCTACATAACCATGGCCTTGTGGGTTTATCTCTTTTTTTTCTTGTTGGTTCTCATGTTTCCTTTAGCTTGGGTTGAGTTACTAGTTCCTGGAAGCCCTGGTTGGAAAAACACTCTCGAAGCCCTGTAACATCCTAGGTTGAGTTACGAGTCCTGGAATCCTTGGTTAGAAACACACTTTGGAAGACCTTGGTGGGTTGAATTACTAGTTTTAGAAGCCCTGGCTAGACAAATTCTTTGAAAGCCCATAATAAGTTATGGGTTGAGTTACTAGTCCTGGAAGCCTTGGTTGGAATAAATGCTCTAGAGCCCTGGAACGCTTGGGTAGAGACTAATATGATGATGGTTTTGTGATGTCTGACCATGAGGTGGAATCACTATTTGATGGGTTGAGGTGGTTGGACTCTGGAAGCCATGGATCGTTTTGGATTGATGTTTTTTATGAGATCCCACATTCATGGTTGGAATATGGAATGAGGGTGACTAGTTGAAGAGATATTTGGCTCAACCATGTCTATGGTACGGTGGTTCATGGAAGTCCCACAACTGGATGGCCTTTGTATCATTAATATGAGGTTATTTCTCCTTGTTATTTCATGAGTATTGTATTAGTTTATATGTGGATTATATGGTTGTTGTTTCCTTGGTATTTCTATTATTATTATGTTTTATGAACATGCATTATGATAGTAGCTATGTATGGATCTCATCATATATTTACTTGTAGATGAATGAACAATGTATCTATGGCCTAATGGATGAAACTGCAGCTAAAGTGTTGAGGCATCAATGATTCTTAGCAATTCTCAGAAGGGTATGAAACCCCTATGCTTATATCTATTTTTTACACATGTAGATTACATATTTGGGATATGTTTGACTAAATGCCTGTCATGGCTAGTAAGGGTCCATTCAAGGGCTTGTTTGAGAAATCAAATTTGCATCATTAGTCCATTGTTATAGTTTTTTTCTAAAGGTATTATTGAATACGGGGAAGTGACTTGGGCTCTGGGCCTGAAAAAGTGGCTCAAATCCTGGGGACATTGGAACAGCATTGGGAAGAATAGTTTTTAGATGCTCACATACCATGCTATGGGAGCATCTAGATGCATGCATACCCATATCGTTGGAGTTTGTGGGGGTTAATTTTTCTAAAAGCTCATTGGGACCCAAGGGCTACTTACTTGAGAGGTTAGGATAGTTCCTAGAGTGTTGTTGTTGATGTGGAAGGTCTGTATGGTGTGCTTCCTTCAATTCCACTTCCTTAAGGTGACTTAGGAGGTCGAATAATATCATATTAACTTCTTGTCACATGTTTACCCTGGCTTTCCAGTTACTTGGGTTGATTTGGGAGGAGTGTGTTACACTCTGGTTGTTATCAAGGTAAAGAAGATTAGGAATATTTACAGACTTAAAGGAAGTACTCAAGTCAGTGAGGCAATGACTTTATCTGAGAAGGCAGACGAAGAAACTTGCCTATGGCATCAGCGATTTGGTCACATGAGCGAGAAGGGTCTTCAAGTACTAAAGAATCATAAATTGCTTCCTAATTCAAAATACTTGAGGTTGGATTTTTGTAAACATTGTGTATATGGAAAACAATGTAAACAAAAATTTAAAACTGGAAGTAATAATAGGAAAGAAATTTTGGACTATATTCATTATGATCTTTAGGGACCATTTCCTACTGTATCTTATGGAGGTGCATTATGCTTTGTAACATTTATTGATGATTTCTCCAGGAAAGTCTGGGTCTATATGTTGAAAAGGAAAGTTGGTGTATTTAATGTTTTTAAACAATTTAAAGCTATGGTGGAAAATAAAATAGTCAAATCAATTAAATGTTTAAGAACTGACAATGTTGATTGCCATGCAGAAAGAGTCAATTTTGCGGACAAAACCGACCTCCCTAGAAGCTAAGGCTTTCTAGTGACAAACAAGACAATCAAGCACTATCTTTCCCTAAATATGCATTTAAAATACAAGCAACCAGGTGTTTAAAGCATACCTTTAGTCCAACGCTGTTTGTAGCAGCCAAGCCTCTTCGATCCAGATGAGCTCCTCCTTCTCCTTGAAGCCTGCATTCACTAACAAGCAAACGATTAAATAGCACCTGAATAACTCATATAATAAAACATATTCATCATAAAGACCAAGGAGTATATGAAACAAATTATATATAACAACTTGTTGAGAAAAATGAACTTAATTGTATTAATTGGAAACAAAAGAAACCATTACAACCAGTGCCTTGGTGTTGTGCAGGTCCCTCCCAGGGTCCAGCAAGAGTTCTCCTTTACTTTGATTAGCTCACCCACTTCCAAATGAAGCTAAGAAAGGATTGGAATATCTCCTATCAAGCTCTAAAAGGGAGTCCTAATTTCAGCAGCATCTACCCTTAGGAATGTTCAGCTTTCAACCTCTCCTCCCTCTGGCCCAATGCCTGTATTTATAATGCTTTGGAGGAAGTTAATCAGGTCCACCATCAATGGGATAAGCCCATCTTTCAATGGGATAGCTCCCCTCTTGATGGGATAAGTTCCTCTTTCTTTGGGATGCATGAACCATCTGGAGGCGCTCAATCCATGTCAAACCATCTTCTAGAATGCTCTAGATTCGACCACAAGTAACTTTTTTGAAGTAAAACTTGCGCCTTTCGACCTTTACAGGAGTACGCACCCACCCCTTTACAGACAGAGCGTACAAGTACGCACGTATTATGAACTTGAGGCGCATACACGCAGGTAAGGGTAAGAGAAACTGCGTAACCAGAGTTATATTGACTTTTAAAGACTTTCTCTCTTTTTTGGAGTTTGACATGAGGAACAGAGATATAAGACTTGCCAAGGAGGACAGTATGACAATTGATGGAGCCATACTGACTGCAAATAGTCATGGTGACAAATTTTAGTGTAACAGATTGCCCCCTAAAGTGCGAAGCCTGTAGTAGATTAGGGTTTCATATCATTTAGGAAGGGTGAAGCACTTTATCATTTCAAGGATTATCTTGTAGAGAGCCTGGTTGGAACCTGCAAATATTCAACACAAAATACATATATAAGATCATATCATCGCTGAGGTAGGCATTCCCATACTCAGATTGAAAACTTTAACTAACAAACTAACTACTGCTCTGAGATAGGAATGATTTAGCAGTACATCATAATTGTAGACTCATGTAGACACAGTATGGACGCATCCATCTGTTTATGATTAGTCTACTGTATAATGAATACAAAACTCCTCGCAGCGTGGATGGTGGAAACTAGATCCAGGGTCTTCATTTCTACTTCCCGAAATAGTATGATTCTATCCATGCGAATAAATGAGTTGATGTCGAACATGGTAGAAACCACTTGATTACCAGTCAATGATGTAAACTATTAACAAGTGTGAGAGAGACCACCAGCGATGTCAATGGCTCTCAAAGTACCCAGTACAATCCATGAGATGTGAATGAATGTGTTGATGTCGAACATGTCATAGAATCCCTTGATCGAAAGTCAATGATGTAAACTGTCGTCAAAGGTGAGAAACCTGCCATTGAGGCATGCAGATCTCAAGGTACTGACGATTTCTAGGTCATCTTTCTAGATAATGTGCTGATGTCGATAGAAAGCGACCCGTTGCAGGCAAGCCCACAACACGAAATCATAGATCAAGTTGAAGAAATGTAGCTGTAAGGACTGACTCAAGGATGGTCAAGATGGATGACAGGTATTTTGCAGATGAATGGTTTATTTGCAGTGACCTCTTGAACACATAACGACACAACAGATGGCTTGGTGACAATTGACCCAAAGTTAATACCCGGAAACCGGCTGAAGACTTTCAATGTGGTTTGATCAACTGTTAGGCAAATGATTTCCCAACCCAGGTGAATGAAAAGTGTCGTGTTCAAGAGTGGTGATAAGGTTTTTCTGAGACAAAGGATAACAAATAGGCTCATTTTTCTCTCTTTTCCCCCACCATTTCTGGCAAGTACCTCTTTATTTTTTTACAAGCTTGAGGAGGATAACATTTGCTTGATTATAAGCTCATCCTTCAGATGAGTCCAACTTAGTTTAGATTCAAACTCTAAGAAGGAGTGGTCCGTTCTTATTTGTAATCGAACAGGTCCTTTACTGTGAAATTTTAACGAGTCCAGTATAGGCGAAACTCGGCGTTTTTCAATTTTAGAGAGTCTAAAAAAACTTAAGAAGACTCCAGGGTTGACCTTTTTCGTAAATTTGTGTCTCCCAAGCCCGAAAAAGTATAAAATAATACTTGAGAGAACCGCTTGATCTTTACGACCAAGGAGTACTTTCATGATTAGTGTCTCTAACCTGAAAAGTAAAAAGTGATCAAGGACACGTCGTTTTATTTCCAATATCGAATTTGAAACGACAAAAATCTGGCAATCTTTTCATGTTTTTACGGTCAGAAAAGGGCTATAAGAGGACCGTCTTTTAATTCCATTTTAATGAGTGTAAAAGAAATGCTCCGCAATCTTTTCATGTTTTAGGAGTCAGAAAAGAGCTTAAAGATGACTCTAAGGTTTCACTTTTTCGTAAATTTTAACGAGTTCGAAAAGATGATAAAAAATGTACTCATATGGCCGACTTTCAATTTAATTTACGAGCAGGAAAAGACGGAAAGAACTCGACATTTTCATTTGTTTTACGAGAATGAAAGATAGCAAAATAATCTCAGGATTTTCATGAGTTTAACGAGTCTTGAAAATAACTGAAATTGACTCGAGATAGGTTTCATTTTTACAAAAGCTTGAAACAGAGAAGAACTATGCTTCAAAGTAGTTTTAGCTTGAAATGAAAAACTATGCTTGTTATAAGTTCGCATGCCCCCAGCACAATGACGCCAATCAAGGTACATCCCCCCAAAGCTTCATTTCATTCAACCAGGTGGATGAAATGAAGGTTTACTTTCGAAATCTTGGAAAGACTCGTGGGAGTTGTTTCATTTTTTAGTGAGGTTGACACAGGAAAAGAACTATCCTCAAAACCCTTGTTTCATTTTTTAAACGAGCTTGACACAAGATAAGGAACTATGCTCATAACTACTTTCTACAATCTACCTAACAAGGAACTCTACTCTAATAACCTTGATTCATTTTTTAACGAGCTTGACACAAGACAAGGAACTATGCTCTAAAATCCTTGATTCATTTTTTAATGAGCTTGACACAAGACAAGGAACTATGCTCATGACTACTCTCTACAATCTACCTATATAACCTATCCTTGTTTCATTTTTTAACGAGGTTGACACAAGACAAGGAACTATCCTTGAACCTGATTTATTTTTTAACGAGGTTGAGTCAGTAACAGGAACTGTCCTCATACTAGCCTGTTTCATTTTTTAACGAGGTGGAGACGGGAAGAAACTATCCTCACCGCTTCCAGTTTCATTTTTTAATGAGGTTGAGACAGGAACAAACTATCCTCACCCCTGATTCATTTTTTAACGAGGTTGACTCAGTAAAAGGAACTTTCCTCGAACAACTGATTCATTTTTTAACGAGGTTGACACAGGAAAAGAACTGTCCTCATACTCACTGATTCATTTTTTAACGAGGTCGACACAGTAAAAGGAACTTTCCTCGTACTCACTGATTCATTTTTTAATGAGGTCGACACAGTAAAAGGAACTTTCCTCGTAACATTGATCATGGCTTTCAACTGGAAGAAAGACATGTCAATGGACACACCTTGATCATGGCTTCCAAGAGGTCTTCATCAGAAGGAAGAATATGTCTCTGGAAGGAACACATGTCCAGAGGGATAAGAACATCGTGTTCAAGTAATCCCATAGAGTTTTCCATGTCAATTACCAGATCTAAATCAAAGGAAGATGAGAAAACAGTGAAAGGCTCACTTACATCGGTAACTGAAAACATGGGACCAGTTGCCACATAATTAACCCGTGGTAGGGTAGATACCACTTTAGAATCAGGAACATTTAGGGGTGTCATATTATTGGTAGTTGAAACAAGACTAGGGAACGAAAGCTGGTCTATAGTCACAATACTGCCATTGTGAGGGAAAGACATCACGCGAAAGAGTGTCGATACGACAACTTTCATTGCATAAACATGGTCTCGCCCAAGGAGTAAATTGAAATCCAAGGGACCTCGAACTACCATAAGATCAATACAGACAATTTTACCTTCCAAGGTAATGGAAAACTTAGGAAGGATCCCTAAAGGTTCACTAATGGTTCTGTTAAAAGCTTTCAGATTCTGCGTAATAGGCGCAATCTTAGGGGAACCCAAAGCTTTCCAAACAGTTGAGGATAAAATACTAACAGAAGCACCTTCATCTCCCTGAGTACGATGTATGTCCCTACCACCAGCCTTGACAATGATTTGGAAAGGGATGGAGGAAGGAAGACGAGGTTCTGTCAGCCTATTCCAATCAAAGGAAAAGACCTCAGTACTTGGAGGGGGTTCCATAGTAATAGGTGAAATGCCCCCTGGTGTAGAAGAATCTGATGTAACAAGAAGAACCTGAGCGGTATGAATTTCACTCTCTAAAGGGAAAGTGGGATCGACCGAATGTGAAATTGAATCGACCACTTGATCAACTAATGGATCATCAACCTGAGTGACATGAGTTTCACTCTCCAATGGAAGAGTGTGATCGACTGTACTTGAAATTAGATCAATCACTCCGCCAGTTGACGGTAGGTTGGGAGAAAGTTTACGGTAACCAGTTGGAAATTCTTGCTGTGGAACAGTAAGGTTTTCCAACAATTTTGAGGCTTCATCCATGTGAGGGCAAATGTGAGTTTGATGACTCCCTTTGCATAACTTACAAGGAAACATAACTTTACCCTTTTTCCCAGGAACCTGACTATCACTGGTTGATGGATCAATAGGAAGTTGATGAGATTTTTCTGACCATACTTCCAAGAACTTTGGAATACCAGGAAAATTGATAAGGAAGTGGTCACCCTTACAAAGCTTGTAAGGGTATTTGGGTTTACGATGCAGGTTGGAGGTTTCCTCAACACAACTAACACTTACAGCGATGGTTGGTTGGTTGACTTCTTTCTGATCTTGCTTCTTCTTCTTCTTATTCTTCTTCCCTTTCTTCTTCTTCTTAGATACCTGATTACTAGCGTCAATGCTTTTACCAAGCGAAGAGGAAGAAATGGAGGAAGAAAAATTAGGCGAAGAAGGTAAAGGGTCAACAGAAGGTTGGTGATGTTGAGATGGTGAACTCTGTTGAGGTGAAGCATTCGGTTGAGGTGGAAAAATTGGAGTATTTGGGGCCAACGAAGTTGAAAATAACCATATCGGTAAACCTATTGTAAATCCAGGTAATGACAAAGTAGCCATATAAGGAGGACCAACATTTCCAAAGAAAGGAAAAGTACTAGGATCCTCATTAAGAGGGGTTCCTAGGTTGGTAAATTCCGGAACAGTTGCCATTATATTCAACTTCAGTGAATTTAAAACTAAAATTAACAATTCACAATTCACACCTAACAATTAAAATTCACAATTCACACCTATGATTTCTAAAAGTAAAAGCAAACAAATTAACACGCGCTATCAAATCTAGGAGTCAAACCACACACAAATAGTAACCTTCCGGACTGAAAACACTAGTTGGTGATGAAATCCAACATCACAGAATTCAGTACAGAAGTGGTGGGTGGAACAGTTACCCCGGCAACTTGCTTAATGAATAGACTGGCACAAGTTCCTCCACTTTAACCGTCTCGAGTGAAGTGAACCCCCCAGAAAATCCAAGTGAGTCTAGCCGACGTCTGCTCCAGGTACAGTGGGATCTTCCCTCCACCGTCACCTTGGGTAGAACCCTAGAGATAATAGTCACTAAGGTCACCAACAGCAACAAATATACCTGGGGGAACATTCTACGATCCGATAGCACGCAAGGGCAGAGTAGCAAGCTCAATCCCCTTGCCGGCTCCTTGAAAATAATCCAAGGTTTACCGACAAGTGACCCCAGGCTCCTCGATAATGATTAATCCGAGGTTTACCGTTTGTAGTACATGCATATCTGGCGTCGTTCCCAATGAAGGAGGATTGATCCCCTCACTGGTTCGGACACGATCTCGTGCTTCTCCTTTAAGAGGAGCTTTCCCAGAGCATAAATGTAACAATTGGATTTATCCTACCGCAAGATAAGCTACTTGTTTGGTTTTACTGTCTTGGAGAGTTAATTACTCTCCTACTCCAAGACACTAGCCTAAGCTATGCTGCTGTATCAGAGCCCTAGAAAATAAAAATATGACTAGATGAATTTTAATTAAGCGGTGTGTTATTAAGGCTGTTATTACTCAAATGGGTAAATGGATATGAAACCAATGGTGTTATGACCCGACTCAACTGAATGCAATCGAATATGATAATGTAATCTTTTCAATTCGATGAATCCTAACTAAAGTAAGGAGAGAGTTTCCATTCACTTCCAACAATGCAAAAAATTGATCACTAAGAGAAAATATAACAAATTCTCTAATGCACTAATTTCATCAAGAAAAACTAATGCAAATCAATTCCACGATAGTTTTTCTTTATTTTTTATTTTAACAAAGCATGAAAAACTACTTAACAAAAATCAATTTTAAAATCTATGAAAATCTAAGAGAAATTTACTTAAAAGCAAAATCAATGAGGTG
This sequence comes from Pinus tabuliformis, assembly GCA_031772625.1. Lineage (NCBI taxonomy): Eukaryota > Viridiplantae > Streptophyta > Pinopsida > Pinales > Pinaceae > Pinus > Pinus tabuliformis. The sequence continues at coordinate 913,768,145 of CM062813.1, read as the reverse complement.
AAAGCCTACAAAATATAATTCCAGGTTGTTTTACTCGGTTACACTTCAACCAAGGACTAATTCATGCAGAATCATAAATCAGTCAAAAACAGAAACAAAAAGTTCTTGTTCTTTTTCTTAAGAATGAAATTCACAGCTTAACCAACAAGCTTTCTCGAAATTCCGCAAAGAGACAACACAAAGGTAGGTTTCTCACAAAGGTGGATTTTACGAAAGGTCTGACTCCTAAGAAGACTGAAAATACCAGGGATATCCAAGGTTTTTAAAACTTCTAAAGCCAAAGTCACTACAAGACCAATACAAAAATCAAACTTAGGGCTAGAACCTCTATGAACTTCACTAAAACCCTTGATGCTAACGAAACAAGCTTAGATGAAAACTTTTGATAGGTAACCAGTGGATCTGGGCAGTAAGAAACAAGCTATAAACAAAATCTAAAAGGTAAAAAGGAAAAAATGAAAAATTTCTAAACTTTTGACAGGGTATGCAGGCAGCCTGTTTGCACAGGTGCGGCCACGCTCTGTGTACAAAGCAGAAGTGCGTACAGGTACACACTGTGCTTAACGCAGAGGGTGCGTACTGCTCTCAAAATCAAGAAAAATAAAAACTAACTCAAGCCTAAGCTATTCCACCCAAATTCACAGTCAATCAGTCAAAAAACCAGAAAGAAATCAACTTTTCTCAAATCAAAGTATCAATCAAAAGAGAAATCAATCAAATCCATGGATTCCCCAGTGGAGTCGCCATTTTGTCATGCTGAAAGAGTCAATTTTGCGGACAAAACTGACCTCCCTAGAAGCTAAGGCTTTCTAGTGACAAACAAGACAATCAAGCACTATCTTTCCCTAAATATGAATTTAAAATACAAGCAACCAGGTGTTTAAAGCATACCTTTAGTCCAACGTTGTTTGTAGTAGCCAAGCCTCTCCGATCCATATGAACTCCTCCTTCTGCTTGAAGTCTGCATTCACTAACAAGCAAACGATTACATAGCACCTGAATAACTCATATAATAAAACATATTCATCATAAAGACCAAGGAGTATATGAAACAAATTATATATAACAACTTGTTGAGAAAAATGAAATTAATTGTATTAATTGGAAACAAAAGAAACCATTACAACCAGTGCCTTGGTGTTGTGCAGGTCCCTCCCAGGGTCCAACAAGAGTTCTCCTTTAGTTTGATCAGCTCACCCACTTCCAAATGAAGCTAAGAAAGGATTGGAATCTCTCCTCTCAAGCTCTAAAAGGGAGTCCTAATTTCAGCAGCATCTACCCTTAGGAATGTTCAGCTTTCAACCTCTCCTCCCTCTGGCCCAATGCCTGTATTTATAATGCTTTGGAGGAAGTTAATCAGGTCCACCATCAATGGGATAAGCCCCTCTTTCAATGGGATAGCTCCCCTCTTGATGGGATAAGTTCCTCTTTCTTTGGGATGCATGAACCATCTGGAGGCGCTCAATCCATGTCAAACCATCTTCTAGAATGCTCTAGATTCAACCACAAGTAACTTTTTTGAAGTAAAACTTGCGCCTTTTGACTTTTACAGGAGTACGCACCCACCCCTTTACAGACAGAGGGTACAAGTACGCAGGTATTATGAACTTGAGGTGCATACACGCAGGTAAGGGTAAGAGAAACTGCGTAACCAGAGTTATATTGACTTTTAAAGACTTTCTCTCTTTTTTGGAGTTTGACATGAGGAACAGAGGTATAAGACTTGCCAAGGAGGACAGTATGACAATTGATGGAGCCATACTGACTGCAAATAGTCATGGTGACAAATTTTAGTGTATATGGAAAACAATGTAAACAAAAATTTAAAACTGGAAGTAATAATAAGAAAGAAATTTTGGACTATATTCATTATGATCTTTAGGGACCATTTCCTACTATATCTTATGGAGGTGCATTATACTTTGTAACATTTATTGATGATTTCTCCAGGAAAGTCCGGGTCTATATGTTGAAAAGGAAAGTTGGTGTATTTAATGTTCTTAAACAATTTAAAGCTATGGTGGAAAATAAAATAGTCAAATCAATTAAATGTTTAAGAACTGACAATGTTGATGAATTTACTTCCTTAGCATTCGAACAATATAGAAAGAATGAAGAGATTGTTAGACATAAAGCTATTGTTTATACTCCTCAGCAAAATGGCATTGTTGAACGTATGAATCACACTCTTATCGAAAGAGCTAGAAGCATGAACAACAATGCTAACTTGCAGAAGGAGTTGTGGGTAGAAGCAATATCTACTTCTTGTTATTTGGTAATCATATCACCTTTAGTTGCCATTAATTATAAAATTCTTGAAGATGTTTGGTCAGGTGAGTCTTGTGATTATTCGCATTTAAGAATTTTTGGTTGTGATGCCTATGTTATTATTACAAAGAATCAACGTTCAAAGTTAGACCCAAAAGAAAAATGTTATGTCTTTGTTGGGTATGACTACACGGTGAAAGGATACCGCTTGTGGGATTCTTCTTCATGGAAAATAGTCATTAGTAGAGATGTAAAATTTGATGAATCCTCTCTTATAAATGGATATGTTGTAAAAATTGAACAAGAGCAAGTATCATCGAATCAAAAAATTCAGTTGGAGGCTAAACTGTTTTCGGAATGTCAAAAGGAATGAGAGACTTTTCAAGAAAAAAGTGAAGAAGATGAAAAGGAAACTGTAGAAGTTTAGGAACTAGTTCAGCAACGAGTCACTCTAAGGAGGTCTATAAGGAAGTAAAAACACCCAAAAGGTAAGAAGATTTTTCTTCATCTATTTCATCGATTACTGAATATGGGGAACTATCTTTTTATCAGGAAGCAGTGGATGATGTGGATAGTGAAAAGTGGAAAAATGCTATGGTCGAAGAGATGGATCCTTAGCCACGAAAAAAGCCTAGGATCTTGTAGAGCTTCCTGAAGGGAGAAGCGTTTTCAGATGCAAATGGGTCTTCAAATTGAAGCAAAATGTTGATAGAAGTATCGAAAGGTATCCGACAAGGTTGGTAGAAAAACGTAATTCTCAAGTTGAAGGTATTTACTTTCATGATATTTTTTCTCCAGATGTAAAACTTGTTTCTATTCGAACTATGTTAGCACTAACTGCATTACTTAACCTTGAGTTAGAACAGTTAAATTTAAAAAAAAAAAAATCGTCATAGAGATTTGCATGGAGAGATCTATATCGAATACCCAAAATGTTTTCTACAAGTTCGAAACAAAATATTAGTTTGCAAGCTCAGGAAATCATTGTATGTCTTGAGCCAGTTTCCCAGGAAATGGTACAAGAATTTGACTCCTTCATGGTGAGAAAAAATTTACTGGAAGTGAGTATGATCATTGTGTCTATTTTAAAAGTTTCAATGGAGTATCTGTTATCTGGTCTTGTATGTTGATGATATGATTATTGAGAGAAAAAACATGGAAGAGATCAACAGGTTAAATGCTCTGTTTTCTAGGACATTTTATATGAAGGATCTTGGAGTGGAAAAACATATCTTGGGAATGGAGATACCCAAAGAGAGAAAAAATGGAAATCTCTAGTTATCACAGCAGAAGTATGTGGAGAAAGTACTTGAAAATTTCGGTATGAACAACGTGAAACATGTTAATGTTCCATTAGCTTCCATTTTAAGCTTTCTTCAGTTTTGAGTCCTAGAATTGATGAAGAAAAGTACATGTCTCGTGTACCATATGAAAATGATGAAGGCAACTTAATCTATTCGATGGCATCTAAAAAACCTGACTTTTCACATGTTGTTGGAGTTGTTAGCAGGCTCATGGCAAACCAAGGAGTAGATCATTAGCGAGCAGTGAAATGGGTGCTTAGTATTTTAGAGGCACAAGTGACCATTGTATCATCTTTAATGGTAGTGAAGGCATAGTCTACAGATATGTGGATGATGATTATGTAGGTGATTTGGACAAGAGGAGATCTACTACATGATATGTTTTTACTCCTGCAGGTGGAGTAATTAGCTAGATGTCAAAGCTTCAAGAATCTGTTTCTTTATCCACTACTGAAGCAGAGTATATAGCTGCTTCAGATGTCTGTAAAGAGGAAATCTCATTGAAAGGTCTACTTGATGAGCTTGGAAGAACGCAGGAGAAAGTGAATGTGTTGTGTGATAGTCAGAGTTCTATTCATTTGTCTAGAAATCCAATTTATCAAAGCAAGACTAAGCACATTGATGTAAGGTACCATTTTATGAGACATGTGATCAATGGCAACAAAGAATCTCTCAAGAAGGTCCACACATAGGAGAATCATGGAGACATATTCACGAAGCCAATTACAATAGAGAAGCCATGATGGTGTTTGGCTTCTCTTATCTTGTAGAAGAGATGATGAGTGGGCATGAGTAAGATATTAGGAAAACTGTTTTCAAGGTGGATATTGTTAAAAAAATGACAATACTTAATGTAAATAATAATTATCTGGGTAAATCTATTTTACCATTCATTCAGTTTTTATAATGAAAGGAAGTTATGTAACAAAATAACCCATATTAATTGGTGATTTCCTGAGAGGTTGCATGTAACTTGGAGGGTCATTTTGAGCAATGAGAATTCCAATCCCTTGCCCCATGGTAGTTTCCTTGACACGCTATCAGGGTTTTACCTCACAATTCCTTGTGTCAATTTTATGTGATTCAACTTCTTTTATTTGTGTATTTATTTCTTTTATTTAGTCCTAATTCCCTTGAGTTTTTCAAAATACCAAATCAGGACTAATTTGCAAGGAATAATGTTAAGTCCTAAATTTAGCAAAAGTAAATGCAGTGATAGATCTTAGGGGAAGGACAAAAGGCATTATCTTCGACACTGCTAATAGGTTTGATTGACAAGAAGCATTGGTGGAATACAGACAGATACTATCACAAGTCTCCTTTAATACCTACAACCAAATAAGTATGTAGACGTTCTATATCGAACAACTGATGAAACGTGAATTGATTTAAATTCTCTAAGCATAACAATAAACAACTCATAAAATAATATAATATTATACTAGGATTCAAATGGAATCCTTGGAACTTCCCTCCATGTAGGAAAAACACATAAATTGTTCCTATGATTCCATGGTATCTTATTTTACTATTGTAAGGTACACACCTGATATAATTCATCTTAAATAAGTCACTTTCCATGTGAAAAAGGCACCTGTGAGTTGTCAAATGCTTCATCTATCAACCCATATCCAACCAGATAACCCTGAAAAACTAGCCATGAAAGAAGTCAGACCATGAGACCATCTAGTAAAAATTGTAATGAATAATATAACTTTGTTCCGGTCATTGACATATTTTTGAGAGGCAAATTATTAGCAAACAATTTTGACCTTAAGGTTCAAAGTTGGTTTAATACCAGCTTCATCTCCTGTCATAGCCAAGAAAGGGACATTGTAATGGTCAAACATCAAAGTATCCATTTTAAGACAATTTGTATTAAGAAAAATAACAGTCTAGAACCTATGTTTTCCTCAAGTGCAACCTCAAATAAACTTATAGTAACTCCTGCTACCATAAAGAAATTCTAAAATATTTCAAAAACATAGGAACAAAAAAAAACATGCGTCGTGTGTGCTTTTCCATTTGCTATTGAATTTACAACCAATTAAATAATAATACCACAATAAGATTCCCCTTCGACATAAATTAGATTAGACAAAAACACAAGGAATTCTTCAAACAACTGCATCCAAGATTATAAAGTGTACTAATATTCACAAAAAGCTATTCACTTCTAAAATATTTTGTAGTGCGATAGAATTTAAAACCTTTATGAAGAAAGTATGTGTTAGGTCCCTATAATAATAGTGATTCCCCCATTATTAGTCTCATTGTAGCCCCTTATTGTTATTTTTGTGCCGATATTGTCCCCATATTGTTATTATTGTGCCCCATAGAAGCCCACTATTGTTATTGTTGTGCCCTTACATTATTATTGTTATGTCAGCTCTGATTATATTGTGACCCGTTAGACTCCTATATATATAAAGGAGGTTTTTTCATTTGAATCATCCAAGAATTACTAATTTGTGTAATGTAAAGGAGGTTTACCCCTAAAAGAGGCTTATTTTGAAGTCGTTGATATATTTATTCCTCTATTTTGTGAGCTGGTTACATAACATTTCGTATCAGAGCTTTGGATTCTAGGGTTTCACTGCTTCAAATAGGTCATCATGGAATTTTCACTATAACTTGTTTTATATGAATTGTTAGAAGCTGGAAAAAAAACCCATTTGAGATGAAATCGTGATGAACATAGTGTCCTAATTTCAGACCTTTTTTCACTATATTTTCGAAGATATGAACCTAGGAAGTTAGTGTGTTTGAAGGATCTCGAATTCTATCACAAACATATGACCTTGGGAACATCGTCATAACTTTCTTTCTAAGCATCAAATTCAAATTTCATACAATATGACAGAAAGTGGATGAACTCTAGCTTGTTGGGTATGGGTTTTAGGGCCTAAGATGGAAAATGTGATACGTGGCACTTCGTACAAATTCTCCTTATTAAACAGTTTATAATAAGGTCATTGTGGGAGATTGGGCCTAACGCCATCCTAGAAAATCCAATCTTGATCAAACTTGTGGGGTTGGAAAGAAGACACAGAGGGCTACCACAAGATGGAAGTTTAGACCTTGGAAATTCGAAATTACAGAGAAACAATAGATTCAATATCAAGCTCCTACAAAGCGAAAACATGTGTGGTCTTTTTAAAGTTTACATAAGTTTTGTTTGAAAAATTAGTTTGAAGTGATTAAAAGGTCATAGTGAAGAAAATTATCATTAGTTGATGCCCTGAAGAAATAGAATGGAAACACATAGTAGGCAACCCAAAAGCTCTAGTATGACACATGAAGAAGAGGAAGAAATGCAACATGATATATCAAAATTATGAGACCAAGTACAACAAATTTCATTCTCACAAAAAGTAACAGAAGCTAAGATGGATGATTTGAAGAATGACATCAATGGTATAGAAGAAAAACTGAAAGGCAACATTGAAGATTTGAAGAAATACATGGCAGGTTGCAAGGATGGTTAAATTGACAAAGTTTCTACAAGAAAGTCTTCCTAATGGCAAAAAGGTAGTAGAGGAAACTCATGATGAGAAAAAAGAAATGTTAATCATGATTTGAAGAAAGACAACATTGAGGATTTGAAGAAATATATGGAAGGTTTCAAGGAAGGTTTGATAAATTTTCTACAAGAAAGCCTTCGTAATGGTGAAAATGTAGTAGAGGAAACTTGTTATGAGAAGAAAAGAAATGTTAATCATGATTTCATAGAATCTAATGGTGGAACGAAGACCCACCACGTTTGAAAGATCGATATGAGGAACTTTGATGAGAAGGATCCCGTAACATGGATACTATAGGTGGAACAATATTTCGATCTCCATAATGTGCAAAACACACAAAAGGTAGGAATTGCAACTTTATATTTGGAACCCAATCAATTTGTATGGTACCAATAGCTTTTCTCTCATAAACAAATTGTCACTTGGTCAATTTTCATGTAGGAAATGATAGCACATTATGAGGATACAAAGAAAGACACCTTCTTTATCTAATTGATAAATATCAAATAAATGGCGTCAACGGTGGAGCATGATGAGCCTCATCATGGGTAATTATATGGGCCTTAATTCACCTCCTGGCTTAGTCAAACCAACTATTCTCACAACTTATTACATACTTTTGATTATATTTTGTTTATGAGATGAGTTAGAGTTGGATATTTTTCTTTGTGGTCTAGTGTCCATGTAATGCAGGATTAAAGGGTAAAAGCAAGGAATTTTAGCAAATACCTTGGTCAAAACTTGAATGGGACAAGGGAGAGGAATTATAGGAGGGAAATCCTCCTCATTTATCACCCCTCCATTCGAATATTCCTTCATCATCTCGGAGTGAAACCAGCCAAATCATGAGGACCAGAAGGCATTCGAGCAAGTGAAAGTCAAAGCACCAGTTATCTCGAGTTTGGGAGCTGAGCCTCCCTAATTTCAAGGAAGACACAGGAGAATTCAGTTGTATAAGTAGAGAGGCCTAGGACCTCAGTAGGATTAGATTTTTATTTGGACTTTTGATTTTAAAGCTTTACTTTATTTTCGAGTTGTAAGAATTGTGACAGTTTTGGATGTAAATCCATTGTTTTGCTAATAAGAATGAGTTTTGTTTCGAACCAGCACTGAGTTAACTCAGATAGCTGAAGCTCTTAGGTTAGGGCCCAACCCTAACTACTAAGGCTCCTCTTTACTGTACATGTATGCTAGACATTCATTTGCTTAAGTAGACGCATTTTCATTACAACAGTATAGAGTAGATTGGTTGTGTTTCAGATTTCTAGTTATCGCATGAGCTTTGGAGTTTGTTGTCTTGATTCAGTACTTGGTTCATTTCATCATTATCATCTTCAATCACTCTCTTTCTGTAATATATCTCACTCATATTCTCATTTCCTTCAGCATGAAATACTTCAGCGTGAGCCAATAAATCACGCCTTAAGTGGATTATACTCGTAAATCTCCTTACTGTCTGATCCACAAAAAACCTGACAAATCACCGTCCGATTCATTTCAACACTTGACTTTATGTGCTCGAGATCTCCACCATCGATCTGTCTAACTTGATCCAACGACTATTTTGAATTCTTCCACCTACTTTATGCACTCCAAATCTTAACTGTCGATCTGTCGCACCCTCGATCCAACAGCTATCACGTCACCCAATCGCCAACTAGCTTGGCCAATCTCCACCATTGATCAACCCTGCTTGATCCAATGGCTATCGTGCAATCTCATGCATATTTTTGCACGACTGATATCTTCCTGAGAGGACACGAGAAAAGTGGTTTTCTCGTGCTACGTGTCACCCGGTTAGGCTAATTGTGGAAAATTTTGGAATTCTGCTTACAGCCTTGAGGGCACATGAGAAATTACTCACCGCCTATGAAAACCCACTCCATCATTCTGCACATTTTATTTCCTTATTTCGCCACATGACTTAATCCTATTCACCCATCGATTCACTTAAACCCCGCGATAAGATCTTCGCCACTCAATCTCATGTTTAACCCTGCTCATCCATCTATTCATTCAACCTAAGCGATAAGATCTCCATCACTTATCTTTCATTAACCCTGTTCATTCATATATTCACTAAATCACCCACAATACAATCTCCGCCATTCATCTTCTGATTAGTATTGTTCGTTCATCTCCTGACTTAAACCTCCTACGATATGATCTTTTCCATTCATCTTCCGATTAGTCTTGTTTGTCTATCTCTTGACTTAACCTCTCATGATAAGATCTCCACCATTCATCTTCCAATTAGTCCTATTCGTCCATCTATTCACGTAATATTCTGCGATAAGATCCCCGCCACTCATCTCCCGTTAGTACTGTTCTCGATCGATCCAATGGTTACTATGCACTTCTGCCTCATTACATCCTCCCTTCACCGATTTTGATCTTCGATTGCTTTTCCGCTTGACTCCTTCCTGAACCTTGTTCTGCATATCTTTAAAATGTTGCCACTTCTAAGCTTTGACTTGGTCATTCAATAATGTATGATCATCGCAAACACCAAAAAAACCAGAATAAAGTGGAAATAGATTTAGTTTAGTTTCATTGCTTACACCTTAGTATGGTTTTATGCTCTTTACTTCTGCAACTTAGATAGTAGCATTAGATTAGTGTTGATTTAGCAATTCTTCTTAGTTTAGCTGTTTAAATGGTTAATTAGGATATGGTGTGATTTAGCATTACATGTTGTTTTCTTCATTACTATAGTAGAGTAGCTCTCTTAGAATAGATTTTCTCTTCTTCCATCAAAGAATCAAGATTCTTATGACTCTATAGAAGTCTGGCTTGGAACCGTTGGGGTCTCTTGCCAGATGAACAAGTGACAATAGGCAGGACCTTCACTTCTACTTGTGCATATAGCATTGTCACCTCCAAGTTTGTACAAACCCCGGGTTGATAAGTAAAGCTGGTAGCCCAGGAGTTGCAACATCCTTGCTGCAATACTAGCGCTTGCCGCTTTTTGGCATCATTGCCGAGGAGGTGTCAGAGTAGAATGTGAGTACTATTTTCTTTTCTTCTATTTCTAGCCTACTTTCTTTTCTTCTACTTCTAGTCTCCAGTATTCTTCCTTTAGTTTATTTCTACAAAATTAATCTAGTAGCTTCCTTTCTTTCATTTGTCATTATATGCTTTCCTTTCCATTCTGTAAGTAGAATTTCAATTCAGCAAGTAGTTTCTTTTTGTCAGTGGTTTTCATTCAATCAACAATTTCATTTCTGCAAAGTACTTTCTTGCTAAAAAATATTCCGAAAACCAACCCAAAAACATTTCCTTTCATGCCTCATAGGAGTAGGGACAATTTAGGAAAATTGTTGCCAAATACCCCCACTGCATCCAACAGCCAACCTTCTCTCTTCTTCGGTGGCTGTGAACTGGAGGAACCCTTAGGTGAGAAACCTGACATATTTGAAGAACCTATAGGGGAAGAAGAAGAAGAGGAACCCATTCCTACTGAACCTATGGCTGAAAACTAAAATGACAGAGGAAATAGAGAGAGAGTTAAGAGTTTCTTCCCCATAAGGGAAACCAATGGGACACCAAGATGAATAATATAAGCCACTCTACCCTACCTCATTTCCATGGACTGGCCACAGAAGACCCTGACACTTTCCTATTTGAGTTTGTTGTTATATGTTGAACCTATGACTATACAGATGATGAGAAAAAGCTAAAATTATTTCCATCTACCCTGAAGGATGTTGCATTGTGTTGGTTCATGGGTTTACCTGGAGATAGCATCACAACTTGGGCTCAAATGCAGCAAGATTTTAACAACAAATATATGGACTACTGTAGGTCAAAAAATACTAAAGAAGAGATTTTCAGGATGACCATGGGCTATGATGAATACTTAGAAGACTATGAAGAAAGATTCTAGCTTAGTTACAAAAGGGCTAGGTGCACACTTCACCTTGAGTCACTAAAGTTGGTTCTACTCATAGGAGTAAAGGAAGATCTTATAGATGCCTTAAGTCAGTTAACATGAGGAGATATCTACCAATTACCCTATGAGGATATCAAGACTATCCTTAGAAACCATTCTAGGGAAGCCAGAAAAAAGGGTAGGAGTAGTCAACCTCTGGCCAGTACATCATCTTCCAACTCATCCATCAAGGGTGAAATTGGAAATATGCTGGAAGATTTCAAAAGTGAGATGTTGCAAACCCCTGCCTTACAATTGGACACCATGAATATCAAAAGGAAGCAAGAGGAAGCAGAGAGAGCCTTAGCCATGTTTTTTCCTAGATGCACCAGGAGGCATCATAGGAATGAATGTCCATTGAATTGCATAGAGATTTGATGAGTCTATGAAGAAAACCACTCCATAGACAAGTGCCCTTATTTACCTGGACTCAAAGATGTATATCAAGGAGCTAAAGGGGTAACTAAGCAGCTTTGCTATATCAACTAGAGGAGACCTCCTGGGCCTATACCATACCAGCAAGGGATACAAGGGTCATCCCATGCATATTAAAACCAAAACCAAACCACAAATATACCTTCTTGGGGACCCCCTACTCATCCCTCCTAGTCTACACCCCCTCCTTGGTCCTATGCATCTCAGTATCATTCCCAGCCAGCTAACTAGTCATTTCAACCTTCTGTTCCACAACCTTAGTGGAATACCCCACACTAGGGGTGGAGGTCCCAATACAACAATGCTCTAGCTCTATTGCCTCCACCACCTACCCAACCATAACTCCTACACTCTGCTCCACCCAAGCAACCACAGATGCCTGCCCAGCCAAATCTGAACCCGAACAATAAGCAGGCTTAACAAGTATACAATGGAGAGACATCATACCCAGCTTATGTTGTAGAAATCTAGGAGATTAACCTAAGATCTGGAAGAATTCTCCCAAATAACCAACCTATCTCTCCACATAGGGAGGTTGAGGAAGAAAGAGAGGAAAGTAACCTTAAAGTAAATCCACCCTTTCCTGAGAGACTACCCCAACCACTCTAGCCTACCCCAGAAGAACTTGAAATTCTGGGAGAATTGAAAAAGCTATGTGTAAAGATCCCCCTTCTCCAAGCAATAAAAGATGTTCCCATTTACAATAAGTTGATTAAGGAGAAGTGCTTGAAGCATTGAGGAAGAAGAAAAATGGATGCCCCTACCATTAATGTCATTGGGTAGCTATCTGACTTAATGTTGGGGTAGGTAATATGTCCAAAATATTTGGACCCTGGAAGCTCTGTAGTAGATGTGCACATCAATTGCACCATTGTCCCACACACTCTGATTGATCTAGGGGCTGCCATTAAAGTGATGAACAAGGACACCATGCTCAAGCTCAACCTCCAAGGGTCATTGAGGAAGACCACAACAGTTCTGTAGCTTGCAGACCATTCCACAATCACCCCAGAGGGAATTCTGGAGGATGTGATGGTCTCCATTGACTCCTGTGTTATAGACATTTTTGTGCCTCACAGCATTGAGCATGAAATGTCAATAATCTAAGGGATCCAAAGTCCCTAAACATGTTGTTCCTACCCCTAGAGGAACAAGGCTAACTAACCACAGCAATTCACAGAAGTTCTCCACCTGAAACCACTCAAAAACAAGCCAATTCTGGATCATGTCAACTGCTCCACTGAGCATCTGCGCTGAATGTCAACTACTACACTGGCTACCTGCATTGAATGTCAACTCCAACACTAGCTACCTGCGCTGAGCGAGTTTGGACATGTGGCAGAGTCATTCCTCAAGGTGTCAATACTCAGGAAGCTTCCAAAATGACACTTGTATCAGGGAATTCGACTGGTGATGAGTAAGAGGTTCCAAATCTCCAAGTGGAAGCAAGAACCTCCAAGTGGACTCAAGAACTGACAGAGGGATAGGACACTAGTCAGATCTCAAGCTGACTCATCCTCTCTCCAAACATCTATATATGGATCTCACCTCCATAAGATCTAGAGGCTGGAATTTTGTGAATGTAAAGAATTGATGTTGGTTTGAGACTGGAAACATTGGGTGCTTAATGCTTTGAAGGGAGCTGAAGAAGGAATTCCATTCTGTTGGGAAGGAGATGTTGGATTGGAGCCCTATGGGTTGTATCTCTTCCTGAACCCTGTTACTTATCAATAAAGCTATCTTGGTTTGCTCCTATATGCTGGTGTATTTGTATGATTGCATTAGTGTATTTGATTTACTTCTAATCCTGAATCATTTATGAATATGTATATTTGTCTTTGTGTTGTGTTCTTCTCTCATCGCAAGTAGCTGTTCTCTTGTCACAGGTAGCGGTTCTCTTGTGATCTCGTGTGAATCAAGTAGCTATTCTCTTGAGGAAGCGAGGAGGCAAGTAGCTGAGAACACCCAAAGAGGAGAGGATCTAGATTGAGGGACAAACGGAAGACAACGGTAAGTCTATCGATCTCCCCTCTTTCATATTTCATAAAGGAAAGAACTAGAATAGATGTATCTGTTTCTTGCTAAGGCGCTGTCACACCTTAGGTGGATAGGATCGTCCTGCATAGGCATTTTTCCCCACAACAAATTGGCGACTCCGCTGGGGAAGAACTTGTTTATTCATTTCATTTGTGTTTCCGTCATTTTTGTTTACTTCATAGACTTGACAGCAACAATCAAACTGCATCTTTCCCGAATGCAAAGTAGAAAGTTGTTGCTTTGATCCAGTTGCTGGACTTGTCTATGGTCTAAACAATAGATCCCCAAATGATGTGATGATCCTTTGTGATAGTCTTTAGTACCCTCTCAAAGCATCCCTCTATTTATACCTTGCTTGTGTTTCTGATTTGGCCTGAAACAGTTGATTTTTGAGCATTTTATGACCCAGAACCCAGGGGAAACGAGAGTTTCTCCTTCAGCGCAATTGCTGTGAAGGCAATCTGCATTTCAACGCAGGTCCCGTGAGGGCTACCTGCGCTGAATGTAAAGTCCTCAGTGTTGAGGTTGCGCTGAACCAGTTTAGCCTTGTGCAGCTGGGGTTCTCTGTCCTCTGTTGCCCTATTTTGATCTCTATTTTTGCAGCCTTTAACCAGCATAGGTACCAGTCTGATAACCTCTTTTCTTTGCTTAGATTCCGCCTCTTTTTGTACAAAAAGACTGTGAGTGTTTTTATGTGTTTGTGGAGTCATTTACAGTTTTCCTTTGCATGAGTAAAGTAGTCACCCTGTAGCCTTTGATTCAGATCTGATTGATTGTGATCTTAGAAGAGAGTTCGTTGGTTGTTTGCAGATTGATTATAGATTTACTTTTGCTTATTGGTTTGAATTTGTCTCTTTTAAGTGTCAAAACAAGTCTTTATTTCAAAAGTAGCAAAGTGATTGTAATCTCTTCTACCCTTGTTGTTTTCGAAAGAGTGAACTTGTTTGTGTTGAGTATTTAAAAGCAAATTCAAAGTTGTACAAAAAGCTTTCTTTGTAGGCATATATACTAAGAAAGTGGAAAACAAACACTTGCATTGTGCATTTGCATTTGATAAGTTTGCATGTTGGATTTAGGAAGAGTGCATTAGAGTGTGCTGATTGCTCTTTGAGAAAAGATAGTTCCTTTTCCCTTAGTAGCTAGGATTTTCAAAGTTGAAAAGATTATAAAGCTTGCTTATCATCTTTAAACTGCATTGAGGAATTTGTATCATACATCTTGTGGTGAACCTTGAAAGGCAAACTTTAAAAAGATCAACCTAAAATAAACTGAATGAACCTAACAACGCTTTGTAACATAACGCACAACATAGAGGTCTAGGCTAGAGACGTGTTCTGGCGTCGTTAAGCCTAGTGACTGTCGATCTCGTGGAAGGTGGGTGATTCCTCCTGAGGGACGATAGCGCTAGTACAGATTGTGCTCCCACGTACCGTCGCATATATATTGGGAGACCCCTATAGGCATATATCTTTTATCCTTAGGAAGCCGTGTCGGCCGCCCTACTGATCGCAATGCAGTGAACACAGCATTCACGAAGATTGACTGCCCGTACCCTAAAAAGTATTCTGCGGTTTTGCGAAAAGTTTGGCACACCCTCTGCCTAGAACTCCAGAACAGTTTCTTTTGGCCTTTTTCAGACTCTATAACAGAAAAAGTTCATCCGAGCATTTGTCACTTCGGGCTCGTTAAAAAATCGAAGGAGATTAGAGTCATCTTTAGCTTTTTCTCGACTCTTTAAAAGTGAAAAAGCAAGTTGTGTCTAAAGCGTCGTTAACAATTTATTTTAAACAAAACAATCACCCTTTAATCCTGCGTTGATCTTTAGGTTGAAAAGATGGAGCACACCAACCAAGGAGTTCCCCTTGGTGGAAATCCTAGTCCCTTCTCCTCTTGGGGAGATGTTGGTGCGCCCCACATGGCCACATTGTCGCTTCCAGGACTGACAATTGGCCTACCAGTATGGCTCTTTTCAACCAATGTCGTTCAGAATACCACCATTCCTGAACAGTCGAGTCAACAGTTAGATCAGACAAGAGTTGCCTCCCAGCCTTCCACTTCATCTTCCTCCCCTCCTTCCTCTTCGCTTGACGGAACTGGTAAATCAAAAAACCGTGTTCCTAAGGAGAAGAAGGAGAAGAAGAAGAAAGAAAAGAAGAAGAAGGAGCCTAAGGCGACTGGGGGCAAACAAGTGTCATCTAACAAAAATCCACACACCGCACTCATAAGGCCTAAATCGCCATGCGTCATACGCAAGGGAGACCACTTCCATAGAGATTGTCCCTGTATCCCTCGGATACTAAGGGACTGGTCCCCCCGTTTGCACAATTCGGTAGGATCGACCTTTGATAGCCATGTCGACTGCTCACCGTCAACTAGCGGGAGTGAAGCCTCAGGACAGAGTGGGAAAGCTAAATTTCCCTGTAGACTGTGTGAAGGCGATCACGCCATCCACTGTTGTCCCTTCTTAGACGAGGCAAAAAGAGTTCTGGAAGATCGCCCGATTTTACGAGCGCAACTTCCTCCTGGATATCAAAAACTCTTGCCAAGTCCCTCGCTAGTTGAGAATCCGACTGACCCACCCAGGTGGTCAGCCGAAGCACCTGTCATTGAAGATGAACCGTCTGGATCCATGCCTGACGAAAGTCAAAAGGTTGATACGGCAGTTGACCCGGTTTTTCCTTCAGAGGCTCTATCTTCGAATGACACCGTCACAGAGGAGAATCAAGACGATACCGTCCAGATTCTCTTCATCAACACTGACTCTGATGATCAAGGGGGCAATGCCACCATTCCTTTATCGTAGGAAGGAAGTTCATCAGAGTGCTATCCGGTCGTATATTCGGTCCCACCACCAAGCAACCTAGTTGTGTCCTTTGACTGGAACCAACTAGGCAGACCCCAGTTGCCAGCCAGTATACCATTCAGAATTATTTGTCAAATATACAGAATGGTAATGGCTGGCACTATCATTGATGAGGGGGCATCTGTGAGTATCCTTTCCTCTAATGCTTGGAAAGCGCTTGGTTCGCCAGCGCTTTTGCCTGAGATGAGAAATCTATCGAGCTTTGATAAAGGAACCAGTCGACCTTTAGGGATCCTCCCCAATGTGCCTATAACATTGAAAGGGAAGACTGTTCAAATGAACGTGGTGGTCGTTCAAGGACCCTTGGATTATAACCTACTCCTTGGACGAGACTATATATATTGCATGGGAGCTGTAGTCTCCTCACTCTTTAGAGTAATGTGTTTTCCGCATGAAGGAAGAA
Organism: Pinus tabuliformis; assembly: GCA_031772625.1. Classification (NCBI taxonomy): domain Eukaryota; kingdom Viridiplantae; phylum Streptophyta; class Pinopsida; order Pinales; family Pinaceae; genus Pinus; species Pinus tabuliformis. The sequence continues at coordinate 913,751,380 of CM062813.1, read as the reverse complement.
TGGTCAAGCTCGTGGACCAACTTTCGTTTCCCGGATCACGCATCTCAAATAGTCATGTACCATCCCTAAATGTTCTATTCATGCAAGAAGTGTCTCAACCCACGGTCCGTCCTCCTGATGAGCGCGAGTAATCCGGGAGGATATGACTGGAACCCAGGGGGCATGCGTCCTGGCCTGCTTCGGCAGGAAAACTTTGGGTATAGAGTAGGTTTCCGCGGGAGAATATGACTAGTCTGTACCCCGTTCGTGGTTTGAAGAGGGGTTGTTCTGGAATAAGATTCTTTTGTCAAAGTTATGTGAGAGGGCGGGGGTCGTCACTCACCTCTGTCTATTTCGGTAGACATTGCCAAGGAAGTGTTTTGTTTGAAAGATTAACGAAACAATCTTTGGGTAACCTGAAAGAGGTAAGCCTCTCCCGGTGAAACGAAAGTTTCGATGGCAGAAAAGTAGAGGTGACCTTGAAACTCTGTTTTATACCTGGGGGCATGCAAACCTTTTGGAGTGCAAGCAAGGGGCGACTATTTATTTTTTTAAATTTTTAGGTCCTCCCTTTAAACCTGTAGGTCTAACCCTTTAAACTCGTAGGATTAGCCGTTTCCGAACTTGCATGAAGAAAGGATGGGGAGCAAAGCTTAGTGAGATGAAGCTCCATAAAAAATAGAATCTTGATGAGACACTCTTATCAAATGACTGGGTAATTGAGCAGTTTTAGCATAAAGTTCATGCTCGTTAAAAAATAAACGCAAGATCCGAGCAGTTTTAACGCGGTCTTCATGCTCGTTAAAAAATAAATATAAGCAGTGAGCAAGAGTTTCCTCCAGTGTTTAAGCTCATTTTAAAATAAAAAATGAACCTATCCCAGTAAATAACCACTGTGATCGTAAATTTATCAGCCATAAAAGCCTTGGTCGTGTTTGCACCTGCCACCTCCACTTTTCATTTGGCCGATCGTTCACCTCCATATGATTGTTTACCCATTTTGAGGAACAACTGCGAAGAGTGATTTCACCTAGCCATCCTTGTGACACTGCCGTGATTGGAAAATTCCAACCTGTACCTGGAATCTGCTGCTATCCCTGTTTATCACTCGTTCCTCAAAAGACGAGTCTTCTTTAAGCTCTTTTCAACTGACTCGTAAAATATGAAAAGATTGCCGAGTCTTGGCCTTCCAGCTCGTTAAAGGACCGGAAGTGCTATCCCTCCTCTAGATTTTAATCTTTTTGGACCTGAGGGATTATTGCACAAAAAGGTCGAGCGCTTGTTTTATTCGGCTCGTTAAAATTATCGAAAACTCATCCCTTCTGTATTGTTTTATACTTTTTCGGACTTAAGGGATTAGATGACGAAAAAGGAATTTTGGAGTTGACTTTATGTATCTTTTCATACTCTCTAAAAATGAAAGGAACCGAGTTATCCTTGTCGTTAGACTCGTTAAAATTATTAAATAGCGACAAACTTGTCTTTAGACGAGAACGAGTTTCCCTATCGCTAGGCTCGTTAAAACATAGCGATGGGCTTGCTCGAAGGGCAGGTTATAGAACAAGCATATGTTATCCTCCTCAAGCTTGACAAAAATAAAGAGGTACTGGTCAGCAATGACTGGGGAAAAATTGGGAGAAAACTAAAGAGAACTTTGATGGTAGCAGGTCGCTCTTGAACATGACACTTTTCCTCTGTACCACAATCGGGTTGGGTTGTCTCATTCACCGGTCACATCACCATGGTCTCACCATACCATCCATATTTGGGGTAATGCTACCGATCCATCGCATCAGTGTCGCCATATGTTCAAGAGAAGTCGTTCAGAAAGAGTCAACCGGGTCCCATCCACTGCCATACATTATCCTTCATCCATTCATGACCGCCACCCTGAATCATATGTCACAGATTGTTTTCACCTCCATTAAAATCATTAGCTCCGTTCCGTGTCACTGATGTGGGATTCATCAAGGCCCTCCTTTGACGGATCGCTTCTTGTCGACATCAGCTCATTATCCAAGAAGTTGATCTAGGAACAACCCCTTCAGTACTTTGAAGCTTGCATGCCTCAATGGCAAGTTTCTCACTTCCGGCGACAGGTATACATCAATGACCTTCGACCAGAAGATTTTGCGTGGTGTTCGACGCCAAGTCCTTTATTCACACCACGTGAATTGTACTGTAGTACCTTGAGGGTCATTATCATTATCGGTGATTCCTCTCGCGCTTGTTAACGGTTTACATCATTGACTGGTAATCAAGCGATGTCTTTCCATGTTCGACTTCAGCGCAATTCTCACATGGATCGACTTGTAATTAGAGTGAAGATAGAACGAGTTTGAAGACCCCGGATCTAGTTTCATCCATCTGGGCTGCGATATATATTCAGGAAAAATAAAGACATTTGAGATGTACATCATTGCAGCAGATGATCATCCTACTCAAAGGATGATAATTTCACCAAAATTATCAGTCTACCATCAGACGATCATCTGTTCTATGTACAAAAATGAATTTATAAAGTTGAGCATGGGAATGCCCGACTCAGCTAGATCATGAAAGCAGTATGAATCATAATGTATTGTATTGTATCTTATTACAGGTCTCCTCCCAGCAAATGGATGAACTTCGGACCCTCCTGGATAAAGCATTTCACCCGATAAACGGCCTCATACTTTAGGGGGCAACTGTTATAGACATTTTTGTGCCTCACAGCATTGAGCATGAAATGTCCATAATCTAAGGGATTCCAAAGTCCCTAAACATGTTGTTCCTACCCCTAGAGGAACAAGGCTAACTAACCACAACAATTCACAGAAGTTCTCCACCTGAAACCACTCAAAAACAAGCCAATTCTGGATCATGTCAACTGCTCCACTGAGCATCTGCGCTGAATGTTAACTGCTACACTGGCTACCTACGTTGAATGTCAACTCCAACACTAGCTACCTGCGCTGAGCGAGTTTGGACATGTGGCAGAGTCATTCCTCAAGGTGTCAATACTCAGGAAGCTTCCAAAATGACACTTGTATCAGGGAATTCGACTGGTGATGAGTAAGAGGTTCCAAATCTCCAAGTGGAAGCAAGAACCTCCAAGTGGACTCAAGAACTGACAGAGGGAGAGGACACTAGTCAGATCTCAAGCTGACTCATCCTCTCTCCAAACATCTATATATGGATCTCACCTCCATGAGATCTAGAGGCTAGAATTTTGTGAATGTAAAGAATTGCTGTTGGTTTGAGACTGGAAACATTGGGTGCTTAATGCTTTGAAGGGAGCTGAAGAAGGAATTCCATTCTGCTGGGAAGGAGATGTTGGATTGGAGCCCTATGGGTTGTATCTCTTCCTGAACCCTGTTACTTATCAATAAAGCTATCTTGGTTTGCTCCTATATGCTGGTGTATTTGTATGATTGCATTAGTGTATTTGATTTACTTCTAATCCTGAATCATTTATGAATATGTATATTTGTCTTTGTGTTGTGTTCTTCTCTCGTCGCAAGTAGCTGTTCTCTTGTCACAGGTAGTGGTTCTCTTGTGATCTCGTGTGAATCAAGTAGCTGTTCTCTTGAGGAAGCGAGGAGGCAAGTAGCTGAGAACACCCAAAGAGGAGAGGATCTAGATCGAGGGACAAACGGAAGACAACGGTAAGTCTATCGATCTCCCCTCTTTCATATTTCATAAAGGAAAGAACCATAATAGCTGTATATGTTTGTTGCTAAGGCGCTGTCACACCTTAGGTGGATAGGATCGTCCTGCATAGGCATTTTTCCCCACAACATCCTGGGAGTGCCCTGTAGACTTTCTAGTTCTCTAGCCTAACACTAAGCTTATTGGTTACCCTCTCATCCTTGGGAGGCCATGGTTGGCCACAACTGATGCTTACATTAGCTGTAGAGTTGGAAATATGACCATCAAGAATGGGCATATATCCAAGCAGTTAGTCCTATACCCTCCTACTCAACCTTCTCTAGAGCATGATTTACCTTTATGGTTGGAAGAGGAGGAAGAAGATGAGGCTTATTCAGCCCAACTTTATGCTTTGGAGGCAACCATAGGAGGAGGACAACAAGATGAGGATGACTTAATTGAACATGTGCTCCAAAGTCCAACTCCTAGTTCATTACCATTAGAAGAAGAGGTAATGGAAACCAGAACAATCATCTAATTGACTTATGCTTGACCAATTCCAACCCACTCCATGTCAAAACCATAGAATTTGGCCCAGAGAAAACTTTGAAAATTAATCCATCTCTTTCTACTCTTGAAGAGGAAAAGCTATGCAACATGTTGAGAGAAAACCCAGAAGCCTTCGCTTGGAGTTACAAGGAAATGAAGGGAGTACACCCCTCAGTGTGTACTCACTACAGATACATCATAGAAGGTTGCAAGCCAGTCATGAAACCACAAAGGAGGATGAATCCAGCTCTTAAAGATATAGTCAAATAAGAACTGCAAAAACTGCTAGATGCAGGATTCATTTACCCTATCCGTGACAGTGAATGGGTCTCTCCTTCAGTGTTAGTTCCAAAAAAAAAATGGTAAGTGAAGGATTTGTGTAGATTACAGGGAGTTGAACAAAGCCAAAAAGAAGGATCATTTTCCCCTACCATTCATTGATCAAGTGCTAGATGGCCTACCAAGGAAGAAGCTCTTTTCTTTCCTAGATGGATTCAGTGGGTACAACCAAATACAAATTTGCCTAGAAGACTAAGATAAGAACACATTCACCCATCGTTGGGATACTTTTTCCTATACGGTCCCTCCTTTTGGCCTATGCAATGCTCCTGCCACTTTTCAGAGAGAAATCTTGATTATTTTGCTGAATTAGTACATGATGCAGTGGAAATCTATATGGATGATTTTACACCTTATGGCTGTGATTTTCAAGAAGCCCTGACTAACCTAGGCAAAGTATTGCACAAATGCATTGAAATGAACCTTTCTCTCAGTCCAAAAAAATGTGAATTCTTAATGACTGAAGGGACTGTGCTAGGTCATTCAATATCTTAGCAAGGACTACAGGTGGACCCAAAAAAAATAGCAATCATCCAAAGGGTCCCACCTCCTCAAAAGTAGAGGGATGTCAGGAGTTTCTTGGGGTTAGTTGGATACTATCGAAGGTTAATAAAGGACTTCAGCAAGTTGGCCTCTCCTTTATTTGGGTTGTTGGCCAAAGATTCTCAGTTTATGTCGTCAAAGAGATGTCAAGAGGCCTTAGACATCTTAAAGGGTAAGTTAACCACTGCACCAATTCTTCGAGGTCCAAACTGGGCCCTCTTTTTTCATATTCATGTTGATGCCTCATACAAAGCCATAGCAGCAACCTTAGGTCAGGTAGAGGAAAAATTGCCCTATGCCATATATTTTATCTGTAAGAAGTTGTCAAAAGCTTAGCTAAATCGTATTGTGACCGAAAAGGAACTCCTGGCTATTGTGCATTCATTAAACAAATTTAGGAATTACATTATAGACTATCAAACATTTGTGCATACTGACCATGTTGCAATCAAATATTTAATGAACAAACTAGATGTGAATGCTAGAATTATAACATGGTTGCGTTTATTATATCAGTTTGATCTAACTATTGTTGATAAGCCCGATAAGGAAAATGTTGTTGTAGACTTTCTATCTAGGATGAATCTGCCTGTAGATGAAGAAGGAATGGTGGATGACCAGTTACCAAATGATAATTTGTTTGCTATTTCAATTTTCTCCCCATGGTTTGCTGATATAGCAAACTATTTGGTATCAGCACAATTCCCGCCAGACTTGCCCTCCAAAGAAAAGAGCAAGATAGTTAGGAAAAGTGCCCCCTTCACCTGGATTGAGGGAAATCTTTTCAAACTTGGTCCATATGAAATATTGAGAAGGTGTGTAAGGGAGGAGGAAGTTTTTGGCATCCTTCTGGCCTGTCACGATGGGCCTTGTGGAGGTCACTTTGCAGCAAAGAGGATAGCATTCAAAGTGTTACAAGCAGGCTATTATTGGCCCACTCTTCATCACGATGTGAAAAAGTACATTAGTCAGTGTGATCAGTGCCAGAGGATGGGAAACCCTACTCCAAGATATGAAATGCCCTTACAACCTCAAGTGACTTTCAAGCCATTTGACAAGTGGGGCATGGACTTCATTGGGCCTATCAACCCTCCTTCAAAGAAAAAACAACACATTATTGTGTGCACTAATTACTTGACTAAGTGGGTTGAAACCAAGGTGATTAAGGCAGAAACAAAAGAGAAAGTGGCTAAGTTCCTAAGGGAGAAATATTCTACAAATTTGGGTACCTTAGAGAGCTAGTCATAGACCAAGGCAACCAGTTTACCTCCAACATGATTGAAGAACTGCTCAACCATCACAAAATCAAGCATAGGACCTCCACTCCTTATCATCCACAAGCTAATGGGCAAGTGGAGGTGACCAACAGGGCACTAGGGAGCATCTTAACCAAGGTACTCAGCAGTAGCAGGAAGGATTGGGCAGATAGACTAGTTGAGGCCACCTGGGCCTATAATACAACATGGAAGACCACCACTGGATTTACACCCTATGAGCTAGTCTATGGAGAAAAGGATTTGATGTCCATTGAGTTTGAATATAACACATTGAGGATGGTAGTCCGACTAGATTTGTATCTCAGTCATGGAAAAAAAGAAATATTGTTCCATTTGAATGGCTTGGATGAATTCAGAATGCAGGCCCTCCTACATACAGAGATAGTTCAGCTTCAGAGGAAGATCTGGCATGATAGACATATTAAGGAGAAGCAATTTCAAGAGGGTGATTGGGCATTGTTATATGATTCTATGTATAAATACTTTAAGGGCAAGCTAAGGACAAGATGGCTCGGACCTTATGTGATGGAAAGATGCCATGATAATGGTTCAATGCAAATCAGAACTATAGATGAAGAAGTCATTCCATTGTTGATGGCCACCGATTGAAAATGTAGAAGAAGCCTTTATCAAAACAAGAGTTCATTGAAAATATCAATGAAACATTGATTATGGTGGAGTAAGTTCTAGCTCCCCCCTCATCAAGTCACTGAAAAAAGAAAAGAAAAGAAAAAATAATAAGGATTCGGGTGAAAACCTCCATGAGGCGCTTGAGTCCCATCTTTGGGTTGAAAACCTCATGAGGCGGCACAATGATGAAAAAAAAAATGAGAAAAGAATAAGAAGATCCCTAGGTGAAAATCTTCCTTGAGGCTTCCAAGGAAGACATCTAGGGTGAAAACCTCTCTGAGGCAGCCTAGGTGTTTTTCAAAAAAAAAGAAAAAAGAAAAAAAGAGATAAAAAGATGTAATTGTTATTTGTAGGTGGACAAGAAAGACAGTTAAGGAGCAAAAATAGGATCTAAAGGGCACCCTTCCTCACACATATCCATCTCCTCCACTCCTTACCATGCATCACTCCATCATTTCTATCGTTTTCCACTCCATTTCTTCTATTTAGGCAAAGACTATGTTTTCTACAGGATCCCCTATATTCCTGTAGCAGCCTATCCCACATCATATCAATCATCAGCTATAGGTCTTCACTAGGATGATCCATGAGCTCTAGACAAGTAGGTAGAAGAAAACAGATAGCAGAGGAGGAAGAGGAATGACCATGCAGCAAATAAACAATGCAACACCTTTGATCCTCGACAACTGCAACATGGCATCAAGACCATAGGTAAGTATCCCGCTCACTCACTCATATGCATCATTTGATCAAAAGTTGTAAGAGTCGTGAGGTAGTTGGTTTTTAAGTGAAAAGGTGGCAAGTTAACTTGGCCACCTTCATTCAACCATCACATACAAAATCGGGTGTCCTCTAACACGTGGCCGCAGTCAACTCAAAGATAGAGGAGGAGTAGGACAAGAAGTGGTTAACTATGGATTTGCAAGGTGGGAGCTTATTATGAGGAGTGGGAAGAAAAACATCATTTGCATGCATTCATGCATTCCACCTCCTCGAAAATCCCTCACTCAAGTCGCACTTATAACTCTGGCCACCCACCAGAAGCAAGGATCCATCCTTCTGCAAGAGAATTTCTATAGGAGCATGCACAGGAATTCCTATAGGCACAATCTACATGAGCAATCTACCGTATACACAGAGGGAGTCGACAAGATAGGAAAATAGGGGTTCAAGAGATAATATCATGAGAATTGTCCACTGCCACCATTCTAAAAGAGGTAGGATCTAAAAATCTATCCCCATTTACAAGCAAATGAACTAGAAATGCTCTAAAATCTAGTGGATATAACAACTATGGAAGGTGAATTACATACACAGGAAACTCTGTTTTCTCCTGAATTTAAAATTCTTGTGTAAAACCTCTCATTTCCTCCTCAGGCGTCATAAGAAACATGATAGGAGGGTTTAATAGGAGAGAACCCACAAACACTGTGAAGCTACGACAACACCCCCAAGTGCTTGAAATCTTTATAAGACACCAATGGATGGGGTTTTTCAAAAAATTCACAAGGTATGATGATGAGGTGGCTCAATAATTTGCTCATTCCCTCACTCCACATAGTAGTATCCATGCCACTGTTATACTTAGAGGGCTCACTATAGATCTCACCCCGGAGCTCATCAGTAGGGTCACCACACTTCCCCTAGGAATTCCATGGAGAAAAGAAGACAAAGAAGACAGTCAGGTGCAAAAAAGGAAATTCTTTTTAGAAGGTGAAGAACTCACATAGGATAAAAATGGAGTAAGGAATGATAGTCTGCCATACCCATGGAGTGAGGTAGTTTACTAACTCATAAAATATATCTCATGTGAGGGTAGATACAATGTTGTTTATGGCTACCATTTTAGGATGCTTTAAGAATTAATATTTGGGGTAGAAACACCAGTTCACCAAAGACTTAGCATACCTTATTTCTAGATGCAATCACTCATAGAGTCCAGCAACAATGTAAAGGAAGGTAAGTCCCAACAATTGGCTGACCATAGTTTGATTAGGATCCTCATTGAGGATGCCCTTCAAAACCTCAGGATCCCTATAACATGGTCAGTCTTTAGAGACTTACCAGTAGAGGATGACATTAAAACCCTCACCTATGACGTTAGTCCTTCTGTAAGTGAGGAGGAGGCAAAACAAGAAGAATAAGATACAGAGCTAGACGGGGATGAGATGAATGAAGAAGAAACTAACACTGAGGAACATGATGAAGCAGAAGGAGGAGGAGAAGAGAAGGAGGATGATTTTGAAACAGAGGAAGAAATGAAGGAAGAAATTGATGGAGATGAGAAAGAACAATAAGAAGAAGAAAATAATAAAAACAGGCGTTGAAATAAAAGGGGGAGGACACAAGGAAAAGTCACCTAGGGTGTCTCCAGAGGCCCCTACGAGGGAGGCAACAACTTCCCTCACTGCTCTCAACATCCCAGTCAAGCAAAAAGGGAAAACAAGGAGGCAAACCCCTCTATATTTCAGAACAAGAAAGAGCACAAGAATCAAACAAGAGAAGCTTAAGGAAATGGGCAAAGAGCTAAGTCGATTAAGAGATAGAGAAGCAATAATGAGAGATCAACTCGAGAGGGAAAATACATGGCTAAGAGGACAACTTCAGAAAAAGGGAAACCAACTAGCATGTATGGCCAGCCTCTCCTTGGAGGCCATCCAATGTAGGATGCCAGCTAAATCCTGTGCTCTTTACTTCATAGAACAATGGATTCAATTTCAGATTAAAACACTAGCACAAAGGGGCACCATGCTATTTCAGGACTACAAGCAATTTATTGATCTCTGTGATCAAAGTACACTAGAGGATAGGGCCAAAATGGCTGAGTTTTACTTGCACAACATGGCCCTCACAGACATGAATGTTTGGGATCCTAATGCGGAGCTAGGAGATCTACAATTAATGGCTTTGGCATCATGGATGAACCGTAAGGAGTCAAGGGTTGTAGAGATGAAAAGAATATAAGCCAGAGAGCAAAATGAACCTCTTTTCATTAGATCTGAACAATCAAATCCCATGGCCCTAATCAGCAACCATAATCTAATTGCAAATGATCCTCAGTTGGCACCTAGATATCTTGCTGCCCAAGAGTAAGAAATTTCACATTTTGAGGATATGTTTAACCTACTAGGAGATGATAGTATACATGATTGCTCAAGGAGATGAAACACACTGCAACACAACTTGAATATCAGAGAATATCACTCCCCTCATTGGTTGAGAGAGGCACTCAACAGGACACCTATGTATAATCAATTAATGCAAAGGTTGAAGGTCAATTGGATAGGCCTAAAACTCAATCCACCACTACTACTAGGGATTCTAGAATGGACAAAAGAAGAAAAGGAAAAGAGGCAGTGGGAAGAAGTAGAAAGGAAAGTAGGCTTCTATGCACAAGAATAAGAGACCACAGAAGAGGCATGGGATGTCAGAGAGGCTACGAGAGCCATGAAGGACATGGCCATTGACTAAGTTGCTCCGAGGATGAGAAACACTTACAGTAAGGGGTTGATGATGAGCCTCATCATTGGGTAATTATATGGGCCTTAATTCACATCGTAGCTTAGTCAAACCAATTATTCTCACAACTTATTGCATACTTTTGATTATATTTTGTTTATGAGATGAGTTAGAGTTGGATATTTTTTGTTGTGGTCTAATGTGCATGTAATGCAGGATTGAAGGGTAAAAGCAAGAAATTTTACCAACGACCTTGGTCAAAACTCGAAGGGGACAAGGCAGAGGAATTATAGGAGGGAAATCCTCCTCATTAACTACCCCTCCATTCGAATATTCCTTCATCAGCTCGGAGTGCAACCAGCCAAATCATGAGGACTATAAGGCAGCCAAGCAAGTGAAAGTCAAAGCACAAGTTATATCGAGTTTGGGAGATGAGCCTCCCTAATTTTAAGGAATTCATTGGAGACTTCAGTCGTATAAGTAGAGAGGCCTAGGACCTCAGTAGGATTGGATTTTTATTTGAACTTTTATTGTAAAACTTTCCTTTATTTTCAAGCTGCAAGACTTGTGATAGTTTTGGATGTAATCCATTGTTTTGCTAATAAGAATGAGTTTTGTTTTGAACCAGCACTGAGTTAACTTAGAGGGCTGAAACTCTTGGGTTAGGGCCCAACCCTAGTAGCTAAGGCTCCTCTTTACTATACATGTATGATAGTGTATATATATTGTTTAGACGTTCATTTGCTTAAGTAGCTGCATTTTCATTACAGTAGTGTAGAGTAGATTGGTTGTGTTTCAGATATCTAGTTATTGCATGAGCTTTGAAGTTTGTTGTCTTGATTCAGTACTTGGTTCATTTCATCTTTATCATCTTCAATCACTCTCTTTCTATAATATATCTCACTCGTATTCTCATTTCCTTCAGCACTGAATACTTAAGCGCAAGCTAATAAATCACGTCTTAAGCGGATTATGCCCATAAATCTCCTTACTGTCTGATCCACAAAAAACTTGACAAATCACCATCTGATTCATTTCAATGCTTGACTCTATGCGCTTGAGATCTCCACTGTCAATTTTTCTAGCTTGATCCAATGGCTATCGTGAATTCTTCCACCTACTTTATGCGCTCCAAATCTTAACCGTCGATTTGTTGCGCCCTTGATCCAATGGCTATCACATCACCCAATCGCCAACTAGCTTGGCCGATCTCCACCGTTGATCAACCCCGCCTGATCCAACGGCTATCGTGCAATCTTACGTGGATTCTTGCATGATCGATATCCACCTGAGAGGACATGAGAAAAGTGGTTTTATCGTGCTACGTTTCACCCGGTTAGGCTAATCGCACAAAATTTTGAAATTCTGTTTACAGCCTCGAGGGCGCGCGAGAAATGGCTTACCACCTACAAAAACGCACTCCATCATTCCACACGTTTTCTTTCCTTCTATTGCCACGTGACTTAATCCTATTCACCCATTGATTCAGTTAAACCTCATGATAATATCTCTACCACTCAATCTCTCATTTAACCCTATTCGTCCATCTATTCACTCAACCTACATAATAAGATCTTTACCGCTGATCTTTCATTAACCCTGTTCATTCATCTATTCACTAAATCAACCGCGATATGATCTCTGCCATTCATCTTCTGATTAGTATTATTCTTTCATCTCTTGACCTAAACCTCCCATAATAGGATCTCTGCCATTCATCTTTCAATTAGTCTTGTTCGTCTATCTCTTGACTTAACCTCTCGTGATAAGATCTCCACCATTCTGCGATAAGATCTCCGCTACTCATCTCCCATTAATACTGTTCCTGATCGATTCAACGGTTCCTATGCACTTCTGCCTCATTACGTCCTCCCTTCGCTGATTTCAATCTTTGACTGCTTTTCTGCTTGACTCCTTCCTGAACCTTGTTCTACATATCCTTAAAATGCTGCCACTCCCAAGCTTTGACTTGGTCATTCAATATTGTCCGATCATCGCAAACACCAAAAAAACCAAAAGAAAGTGGATATATATTTAGTTTAGTTTCCTTGCTTACACCTTAGTATGGTTTGATGCTCTTTACTTCTGCAACTTAGATGGTAGCATTAGATTAGTGTTGATTCAACAATTTTGCTTAGTTTAGTTATTTAAATGGTTAATTAGGATATGGTGTGATTTAGCATTACATGTTGTTTTCTTCATTACTGCAGTAGAGTAGCTCTCTTAGAATAGATTTTCCCTTCTTCCATCAAAGAATCAAGCTTCTTCTGACTCTATAGATGTCTATCTTGGAACCCCTGGGGTCTCTTGCCAAATGAAAAAGTGACAATAGGCAGGACATTCACTTCTACTTGTGCATATAAAATTGTCACTTCCAAGTTTGTATGAACCCTGGGTTGATAAGTAAAGTTGGTAGCCTAGGAGTTGCAACATCCTTGTTGCAATAATGGTTCTCGCCAGAGCACATTGAGGACTTCCAAAAATTGAATATAAGGGTAAATGATATTCCATAGGAGAATAGGATTGATGTGTTCGTAGGGACTTTAAATGATAAAATCCAACATGAGGTTCACTTTTGGGAACCTAATTCATTCGAGAAGGCATTCAGGTTGGCAGGAAAAATTGAATGAAAAATTATGGCAACAAGTAATCCTACCAATCACAACTATAAATATGGAAGTGTTTTTTCCCCTAGAATTCTACAACAATTGGAAGAAAATGGAGAGAAAGTGCTCTGTTACAGTTGTGATAGAAAATACACTAAAGGTAATAAGTGTGCTGAGAAGAAATTAGTTTACATAGATTGTGAAGGGGAGGAAGAAAAGGAACAAGAAATGTCGAATAAGAGGATATACATAAGGAATCAACCCTATAGAAAGAAGAAATGAATCTGACCATGTCTTGTAATGCATTGGCAGGAATTTCCACCCCTCAAAATTTAATATAGAAGGACATATCAAGAAGAAAAAATGTAATAACTCTGATTGATTCGAGTAGTACCCATAATTTTATTCATTATAAGATAGCTAAGGAATTGAATTGCTTCCTATATCCAGCACCAGAATGTCAAGTGATCGTTGGAAATGGAGGAACCATAAATTTCTCTAGAAAGTGCCATAATATGAAGCTATCCATGTGAGAATATGTATTGAATAGTCCAATGCTTTCTATTCCAATGGGTTGTGTTGATGTTGTACTAGGAGTCCAACGGCTAGAATCTTTGGGTACAATAGCTTTTAATTTTCAAGAACTTTTCTTGAATTCTTTTTTGGAAGGAAAGGAAGTTAAATTAAGGGGTATCGTAGGGAAACCAAGAAATATAATCAACTCTAATAGCATGAAAAAGCTTATAAAGAAATAACGTGGCGTAATTGCACAATTATGTTCACTAGAGGTTCCCACATTGAAATCATCTATTTCTCCAAATCTCCAAAAAGTCTTGGACAATCATTCCAAGGTGTTTGACACTCCCAAAAGCCTCCCACCTATTTGGGATCATGATCTTGCTATTAATTTAATTCCAGGAAGTGTTCCTCCAAACATCAAGCCATACAGATATCTCTATTCCCAAAAGAGTGAAATTGAACGTATGGTTGCAGAAATGCTAGACGAAAGTATAATTCAACCTAGTCAAAGTTATTTCTCAAATCCAATACTATTGGTGCACAAGAAAGATGGATCATGGTGCATGTGCCCAAATTACAGGGAGCTCAACAAGCTCACTATTAAAGATAAATTTCCCATTTCCATCATTGATGAATTATTGGATGAATTACATGGTGCAATTTACTTCACCAAGTTGGATCTTCGTTCAAGATATCATCAATCAGAATGAAGAGTGAAGACATTCCAAAAACAAAATTTAGAACTCTTGAGGGTCATTATCAATTTTTGGTCATGCCTTTTGGCCTTACCAATGCACCTTCTACATTTCAAGGTTTGATGATTTCCATTTTGAAACCCTTCCTTAGAAAATTTGCGTTAGTATTTTTTGATGATATACTAATTGACAACAAGTCTTGGAAGGATCATGTTCAACATGCTGATATGATGCTAAAACTATTAGAGGAGAACTAGTTATATCAAAAAACCTCCAAATGTTTCTTTGGAGTATAGGAGGTGGAATATCTGGGTCATATTGTATCTCATGAAGGTGTTAAGGTAGACCCTAGCAAAATTAAAGACATTAAGGAATGGAAAATCCCCACATCCATAAAGCATCAGTGAGGATTTCTCGGGTTCATAGGGCATTATCGCAAGTTTGTTAAGAATTATGGGAAAATAATAGCACCTCTAACAACATTATTGAAGAAAGATACATTTTCTTGGACTGCACAAGCAACGAAGGCCTTTGAAGATCTTAAAGAGGAAATTTGCCAAGCACTGGTCTTAGGTACACCAAACTTCACAAAAACCTTTATTGTGAAATGTAATGCCTCAGGAAATGGAAATGGACTTGTTTTAATGCAAGAAGGAAAACCCATTCCTTTTAAAGCCGTCGAATCAAAGGAAAGTATTTACACAAATCTATTTGTAAGAAATGACGACCTTACCTAATGAAAAGACACTTCAAGTTAAAAATGGATCATGATAGTCTTAAATACTTTTCAAAACAAATATTATATTCAAAAGAGCAGAAAAAATGGGTCACAAAGATGTTGGGTTATCACTTTGAAATCATCTACAAAAAAGGGAAGAAAAATGTTGTTGCAGATGCACTATCAAGAAAACATGAATGATGCAGTAACATTCGACTCAAAGATATCATTGTATTTTAGTAGACCTAGGGGGTCTTGTGTTCTAATGAAGTTGGTTTCCTGAGTATCCAATTAATGTAATTTTTAAGTTTTTGAGTGATTTTAATGAGAGAAACTAGAATAGGGATTAATTAATTACTGTGAGGATATTTGTAAATGTTCTCGAATATAGGAGAACATGAGTGATGATGAGTGATTAGTGAGGATTGAGAGATTTTGAAATATTGTAAATCCTAGATAAGGAGTTGGTTTCATGACTTTGGGGATTAAAGAGAATCCTTAGGATTTAGTTAAATTGTTGAGATCCTCAAGGGATCATTGAGATATTTTAGGACTTGATGAGCACATTAAGGATCTGAACCAGGAATTGTGTTACAAAATATTTTGAATAAATGTAAGCCTAAAAGGCATAGAAGAGGGTTAGCTAGCTAGGAGTTAGTAAGTGAGTTAAATAGGGTTTGATTGTAAGCCTACGAGCAGGGAAGGAAAAGTCCATTTATTAGAAAGTCAGGCAGAGAGAGAGAGAGACTCATTATGTAATTACTTGTTTATATATATACAAAGAGTTAATTCTAAATTGTGCAAGTGTGGATTGAGTAATCGAATGATAAATTGTGTGAGTCAGAGTATTTGCATAACATAAGTGTGCAGGGAATTCGAAAAGAATTCGAGAGAGACAAAGTGTAGATAGGAGTGTTACGGGTTTATACACAAACATTATTGGAGAAAATCCTTAATGGTTACAGTGATGGTGGAGCTATAAGGTTTCCTAAAACCTAAGGATTTATGAAGGAAGCATAAAAGCGCAAGGAAATGAAGTAACATAGTGGAGATAGAGATCAAAACAAGTGAGTACCATAAGGCGAGAACAAACATACAAACATAGAAGCGAGAAGACTATTACATGGTGAGACGTAGAAAGAATTAAACAACAAATAATGGGAGTCATTGGATCAATCAGATCAACGAATGAGAGTGAGGGAGATAGACGGCTAGAATTAAGTCATGCAAAATAAAGTCAAGAAATGAAGAGATCAGATGAAGCCATGTGTTAATGGACATGGGGTAGTATTAGTCAGCGGTATCTCACATGCCCTCAAAGTGGTGAATGGTATTTCTAAATTCTACGCGATTAACCTTAGGGGTTGACACATAGCACACGGTGAAAAGAGAAAACCACTTTTCTTGCGCGGCCTCAACTTGATATCGGTCGTACAAGTATTTGCACGAGATTGCATGATAGTCATTGGATGTAACGAGGTAGATCAATAGTGGGGATCGGCCAAGCTAGTTGGTGATCGGGTGACGTGATAATAGTCAGATTAAGGAATGAGATTAATGGCGGAGGTTGAATGCGCTAAAGAGAGCATCGATGTATGTGAAAAGGTTTGTGGAATGGCAGAAAGGTAAGGTTTAAGTGTGGTTTATGAAGTATTTCTATTATATGGGAATTATAATAGAAATAAACGGAATAAATGTTTTATGGTTAATGTTGGGTTAAACTGAAACCAGAGTTAAAATGGTATGGTTGATAAGTGCGGGTGTAATCTAATTAATATATGATTAAATAGCTTCCACTTAAGAATTTAATTAAAGAGAGTTAAACCTTGGTCACGGAAAGGTTTATTAAAGTCTAAACTTGGGATAGTTAGATGAAATATTTTCGCTTAAGAAATTGAATTTGATAAAGCAATTTTTCAGTAGATGCTATATTTTTGCTAGTTAAAACTTTGGTTTAAGAAGGTTTTACTAGATAGGAATTATAAAATTCTTGGGACATGTATATGATATGAAATTTATATTCATACTGTGGGTATTTGCGGCTTAGGCTGCATCATTATGGTATATGCGGCTTAGGATGGCATCATTTGGTATCTGAGCTGAACAAGGAAATTTTATGTGAAAGGTTATTTGAGAAACTTAGAATAGAGTTATGTTTTGAAGGTGTGTATGTAGGCAAGAGGAGATTAGATTTTAAATATGAAAAATAGTAGATACACAGAGATAAAGTGTAGCAGAATATTAGCAGAATTTGTAGATGCAAAAGAAACAGAAAACAATCCATTCAAAGAGCAAGTGAATGGTAGAACATGATCATGCAGAGGTCTTGAAGGTAGCGGCATAAGAAGGTGAGAAGATTGTAGCAACCTAGAGCAAGGAGTGCTCAATTGGTTCCAAAGGAGAGAACCAAAGAGATGCCAAAAGACTGAGCTCAGAGGAGAAAAGCTTAGTCAGGCATGTGTAGCAAGAAGAAGACTTGTTACTGCAGAGGTATTGTTGCAACTCATGGAAATATCATAAAGGAAATTCCGCAGAGGATGTGGGTAGAATTGCTAAGGGATGAAGGAAGTTGGTAAAAGTTTCTGAATGAAAGAAGAATGTGGCAGAACCTTAAAGAATTCCAACAGAGGTTGGATAAAGAGGACAGTTGTGTTCTTAAAA
This sequence comes from Pinus tabuliformis, assembly GCA_031772625.1. Taxonomy (NCBI): domain Eukaryota; kingdom Viridiplantae; phylum Streptophyta; class Pinopsida; order Pinales; family Pinaceae; genus Pinus; species Pinus tabuliformis. The sequence continues at coordinate 913,733,775 of CM062813.1, read as the reverse complement.
GGTGCAGATGAATTGAAGCCTAGAAGGAGTAGAGAGAAGTGTTCAAAGAGGTTCTGGAGAATAGTGAACCAAGTGCTTGCTAAAAGACCAAGTACAGAGGAAAGCTTGGTGAGGTACGTGGTAGTAGTGAGGACTTGATGTTACAGAGGCTTTAATACAGTTCATAGTAAGTGAGTGAGGAACTCATGAACATAGAGAAGAAGATGACTATTGATAGTCATAACAGAGGTTCTAAGGAACACCACAACACAAGAAAAGTGAAGAAGGAGGATGCCAAGGAAAATGGCAAGAGAATGAGTCAAGAGGAGCATGACAAGGAGATTTCAGAGTTAAAAGAACAACTCAATGTATTAAGGATGATACTAGAGGAAAACCAAAGACAAGGTTGGGCCTTGAGGAAAAAGGTAGTGAAGTGGTCTAAGTTGCAGAAAAGGCTACAGTAGAGGCAAGTGAAGTGGTTGGTGGAAGAACTCAGAGAAGCTGAGTTGTAAATGGAAGTTTCCATTTGTGAAGCAGAACAAGGTGAAGTTTTGGGTGAAGATGAAGATTGGAGATCTATGAAGCATCTTATGAACCATTGTCCAAGTTCAAGACATCAAGACATTTACTTTGTTGAGGAAGAAATTATTGATGATTTTCTAAACTGTTGGACAAATTCGGAACAACAGGAGGATATGAAACCTTGTATATTTGAATCTAATAATTTTGATGTGATTACAGGTTTTGCAGAAGATGAGAAGTCTTTCAAAGCTGTCAAAAGAATGGAAGAGTATCTTTCAGAAGATAAATAATTTGAAGTAAAGAATGATGGAGAATGTCTCTTGAATGAGAAAAGCAGTGAATTATTGCAGCAGAAAGAATTTAGTAATACATTGATGTTTGAAGTTGTTACAACACAAGAACAATTTCTTGTGAAAGAAGGAGATGAGATTCAGTCTGAAGAACTGATATGTGAAGCAACAGTTGAGACTGTTGAACCTTGTAATTCTCAAACTGATAAATTGTGTATAAATGTAGGAATTATAAGTGATGATGAAGTAATTATGAACTGTCACAGAGAAATTGAATTACTGGAATATTTGCTGGAAAACTCAGAGTATGACAGTGTGATTGTAGACAAAGGAGTTCACTACAGTGGACAAGAGTAGAAAGACATCATTGAAGTAGATGGTGTGGAAGAGAGATTTGCTAACAGTCTTGAATGTCCTTTAGAGAATTCTTTAGAGAGGTTGAATCAGCATACTGATGTGCTGATAGAGAAGGGAAAATCAGAGCATCATACTGAAATGTTTCCAAAGGAAGAAGAGGCACTAAGGCCTTATGTTTTTCATTTTAATAATTGTTTTGTGAGTGTAGGTTTTGTTGCACATGCTGGAGAAAATTTGGCACATATGAACATCCAAGTAAAGATGGAAGAGGAAGGAAAGTATGCTGGATTTGATGAACAACATAGTAATGTATTTGAGAGCAATCAAGTACAAGGGGAATTGGAAGACAATTTACTTTTTGAAAGTAAATTTACAGATATTGAATAGAGGTTGTTTGGAAAATCACAAGGTAAGGACGAAAGGGCGGTAGTAAGAATATGACAACTTCCAAGAGAAGATAATGAATAGTAGATTGAACATGAGTGGACAGAGTACAACAACAAATGGCAGAGCATGTACCAACTCAAGGATGTGCTAAAAATAGAGATTGAAGAAGTATGGCAAATAATGATGAAGCAATCCAGATGGAGGAGATTGACAGCAACAGGAAGAGTGACAAGGAAAATTTTAAGAACTGAAATTTTTCTTGAAGTTTAAAAAAATTGGCGAATATCACTAATCCCTAATATGCAAACTATACAATGTTTATTGATATATTTGTAAAATTATTCAAATTTATAATGATTTTATATATAGTCTCTATATAATGTTGGCAATTCTTAAGGTAAAATAATTTTTTATTCTAAAATTTGGGTGAATAATGTTTTATAAAAATTGGAAATTGGTGAATCTTTTTTTGTGAAAAGATCATGGAAAATTAGACCACTGAGTGAATATTAGCCCCTAAAATTTTCCATGAAAAGTGATCAGTCAGAATTTGAACCTGATTGACAAGGAGAGGAAGATGAAACATAAGACAACAAACATACAACAACAACAAAGGAATAGAGCATTTAGACAACTACAAACTAAAGTTTGGGACCCTAGAGCTTTTCTATCAACATATGGGAACACATGATGAGGAGATCATGAATGTTTTCAACCTTGAGAGTCTAATGTAGGAGAATTCGGCTTAGAAATATCATTGTATTTTAGTATACATGAGGGGTCTTGTGTTGTAAGCAAGTTGGTTTCCTCGGTATCAAATTAATGTAATTATTAAGGTTTTGAGTGATTTTAATGAGAGAAACTAGAATAGGGATTAATTAAGTATTTTGAGGATATTTGTAAATGTTCTCGAATGTAGGAGAACATGAGTGATGATGAGTGATTAGTGAGGATTGAGAGATTTTGAAATATTGTAAATCCTAGATTAGGAATTGGTTTCATGATTTTGGGGATGAAAGAGAATCCTTAGGATTTAGTTAAATTGTTGACATCCTCAAGGGATCATTGAGAGATTTTAGGACTTGATGAGAAGATTAAGGATCTAAACTAGGAATTAGGTTACAAAACCTTTTGTATAAATGTAAGCCTAAAAAGAATAGAAGATGGTTAGCTAGATAGGAGTTAGTAAGTGAGTTAGATAGGGTATGATTGTAAGCCTACTAGCAGGAAAGGAAAAGGCCACTGATTAGAAAATCAGTCCAGAGAGAGAGAGAATCATTATGTAATTATTTGTTTATATATATATACAGAGAATTAATTTTGAATTGTGCAAGTGTGGATTGAATAATCGAATGATAAATTGTGTGTGATTCAGAGTATTTGTATAACATAAGTGTGCAGGGAATTTGAAAAGAATCTGAGAGAGACGAAGTGTAGACAGGAGTGTTATGAGTTTACACACAAATAGTATTGGAGAAAATCCTTAATGGTTACAATGAAGGTGGAGCTGTAAGGTTTCCTAAAACCTAAGGATTTATGAAGGAAGCGTAAAGGCGCGAAGAAATGAAGTAACAGAGTGGAATTCGAGATCAGAACAAATGAGTACTATAAGGCGAGAACAAACAAAGAGATAAAGAAGCAAGAAGACTATTACACGATGAGACATAGAAAGAATTAAACAACAAGGAACGAGAGTCGTTGGATCAAATCAAATCAAGGAATGAGAGTGAGGGAGATAGACGGCTAGGATTAAGTTGCGCAAAATAAAGTCAAGAAATGAAGAGATCAGATGAAGCCACATGTTAATCGACGTGGGGTAGTATTCGCAAGTGGTCAGTGATATCTCACGCGCCCTCAAAGCAGTAAACAATATATCTAAATTCTATGCGATTAACCTTAGGGGTTGACACATACCACACAGTGGAAAGAGAAAACCACTTTTCTCGCATAGCCTCGACCTAATATCGGTTGTGCAAGTACCTACGTGAGATTGCGTGATAGCCATTGGATCTAACGAGGCAGAACGACGGTGGAGATCGGCCAAGCTAGTTGGCGATCAGGTGACGCGATAACCGTCAGATTAAGGAATGAGATCGACGGTGGAGTTTGAATGTGCTAAAGCGAGCATCGATATATGTGCAAAGGTTTGTGGAATGGCAGAGAGGTAAGGTTTAAGTGTGGTTTATGAAGTATTTCTATTATATGGAAATTATAATAGAAATAAGGGTTTTATGGTTAATGTTGGGTTAAACTGAAACCATAGTTAAAAGGGTGTGGTTGATAAGCGCGGGTGTGATCTAATTAATATATGATTGAATAGCTTCCGCCTAAGCATTTAATTAAAGAGAGTTAAACCTTGGTCATGGGAAGGTTTATTAAAGTCTAAACTTGGGATAGTTAGATGAAATATTTCTGATTAAGGAATTGAACTTTGATAAAGTGAGCTTTCATCAGATGCAATATTTCCACTGGTTAAAACTTTGGTTTAAGAAGGTTTTACTGGATGGGAGTTATAAAATTCCTGGGACATGTATATGATATGCATTTTATATGCATATTGTGGGTATTTACGACTTAGGCTGCATCATTATGGTATATGCGGCTTAGGCTGGCATTAATGAGGATGTGAAAGCATCGCTTTGTTCCATTTATATCATCCAACCAGATTGGAAAAACAAATCAAGGGATGAATGGAAAATGACGAAGAAGTGTGGGCACTCATTCAAAAGTTGCAGCAAGATCCGAGTACATATGATACATTTAGCTGGAAAAATGATTCGTTATGGTACAAAGATTGCTTATACCTCTGTAAGAATTCCCAACTCAAACAAAAGATTCTTATGGAATTGCACACCTATCCCTTAAGAGGGCACTTAGGATTTTTAAAAACTTACCATAAGGTTAAGAAGGATTTTTTTGGGATGGCCTTAAATCTGATATTCAAAATTTTGTGGAGGAATGTTTGGTTTGCCAAAAAAATAATGTTGAGACAATTAAGACCCTGAGTCTGTTACAAACTTTATCCATTCCAAGTCAATGGTGGGAGGAGGTTTTAATGGATTTTATCACAGGTTTACTTAAGTTCGAAGCAAAGAATGTCATCATGGTGGTAGTTGATAGACTTACCATGTATGCGCACTTTGGCGCATTATCTCATCCATTTAAAGCCAGCACAATTTCTACTTCATTTATGGAAACAATTCAAAAGCTATATGGAAACCGAAAGATTATTGTAAGCAACAAAGATCCCATTTCCACAAGAAATTGTCGGACCAAAATATTTTCTTGTTTGGATACTCAGTTAGCTCATAGTTCATCCTATCATCCTTAATCCGATGGAAAAACTGAGATAATGAACAAATGTTTGGAAGGATATCTTCGTTTCTTTGTATCTAATAAACAAACACAATGGGTCAAGTGGTTGCCTCCGGCTGAAAGGTCGTATAACACTTCCTTCCATATTGCAACAAAAATGACCCCATTTATGGCACTTTCTGGATATCATCCACCTTCCATCACAACATCTTTAAGAAAAAATTCTAAGGTTCAAGCAATGGAAGATCACATCGAGCATCAACAACAAGTTCCCCAACTCTTAAAGGATATCCGCACTTCGGTGCAGAATAGAATGAAACAACAGGAAAATCAACATCGCAACAAAATAAGTTTTGATGTCGGTGACTAGGTATTTCTACAACTACAACCATACAAACAAATGTCCCTCAACCAAGCTAAGAAGGATAATAAATTATCACCAAAGCATTATGGTCCGTACAAGGTGTTGCAAAATATTGGTAGTATGGCATACAAATTGAAGCTTCTTGCATCTTCTCGAGTGCACCCAGTTTTCCATGTTTCATATTTAAAAAAGGTTATATGTGACAAGCTCCGAATCAATGTTGCCGGAACTTGATGAGAAAGGAAAAATTATATTGGAACTCAATCAGTCATAGAAACAAGAAATCGACAGCTACGAAATTGCTCAATTTTGAGAACTTACCCGCTCAAAGTTTCACATGGGAGGACGAGAATTTTATACATAAGCATCCAAAACTACTCAATCGTTGAGGACAACACTTTTTTAAAGGAGAGGGCCATGTTAGGTCATACTAGTGACTCCCTCATTATTATTGTCATTGTAGCCCCTTATTGTTATTTTTGTGCTCCTATTTTCCCCATATTATTATTCTTGTGCCCCATAGAAGCCCACTATTGTTATTGTTGTGCCCTTACATTATTATTGTTTTGTCGGCTTCTACTATATCGTGACCCCTTAGACTCCTATATATAGAAATGAGGTTTTTTCATTTGAATCATTCAATAGTTATTTATTTGTGTAATGTAAAGGAGGTTGCCCTCTTGAAGAGGCTTGTTCTGAAGTCATTGATCTATCTTTTTTTCTATTTTGTGAGCTGGTTGCAATAATATACTCACTTCTAAAATATTTTTGTTTGTAGTGAGATACAACTGAAAACCTTTATGAGGAAAGTATGTATATCTTAAACGGACTTAAAATCTCCAGTCATGTAATCAGTAACTGTATTGGAGTAACAAAAACCAGTCCCAACTGGAGAATTAAGAAAAATAATGTTGGATACCTACATGTGAAAAACTATTCAATGTTAATCCATTACAATAAAAGTTTATATATATTCAATGGCATCCAAATTAAGTCAAAGTTGGATTGAAATCAATTTAAAAATGGCACATTCGAAGGTGATAAAAGCAACATAACAGAAAAGTTGATAACAAAGATGCTATATCGATAACATAATCTACAAGCCTTACCAAAATCTGGTATGCTCACTTGACTAATATTGAGAGAGGAAAAAAGTTTTGTGTCCTAATTGAAAACATTTCATTAAAACCATAACAGCAGAGCAAGGAGCCTTAAATGCCAATCTTAATCCAAGAGTGTGGATTGGGGATGAGCGTGGGCAAATTCCCAGAATTGTTATTGAGATCAAAACTCGTTGGACCTGCTAAGAGAAAAACATTGTGATAAATATTAAAAATATCACATAAATGAGATATCTATCATTTTCTTCTACAAATTTATAAACTTTCACTATTATGTTCTGTTTTTACAAATTTATAAACTTTCACTATCCTTCCTAGCAAATTATCAATCACTGCATCTATGGGTGTATGGAGAGATTTGTATATCTTTTATTTATCTCTCTTTATTTTTCATATGAACATGCATTCTACAAGCCATGTAGAAGGGGAGATCAATCAAGTCTTTGGTTCTGTTCTCAATATTCATGCATGCTATTTTTGAATATTACTGTGCTAATGAAAAAAGTATTCTTTCCAGTGAAAGATATGGTACTTCGAATTTGATACTTTCAATTAATGTTACCTTTGAACATGGACTGTATTCATGAATAAATTTACTTGACTTTGGATAGATAGGACGCTTACCCAGCATATAACTCAAAACTAATATTGCCATGATAGCCTGGAAAGGACTCTGCTCTTGCATTTGAAAGTGCTCCTTCGTAATTCAGTTGAACTGAGCTGATAACTACATGGGTAATGAATAAATTAACCGCAAATTGCATAGACTTTGTCAGGGAAGACATTGTTATCGAAATACACCCTTGAATTAAGAAGAAAACTGAGTATATATAAATATATATATGGATACATAGGCTTCGAAATGCTTTAATATATACAGTCTTCTTATCCATCTAATGCGTGGAAAGCTGCGTCCAGGACCATATGGAGCCTGCTCTGGGAGCAAATCCAACGCCCGTACAGAGCCTGCGCTGAGAACAAATCCATCGGTGAGAAGACTAATTACGTTGTTGGACAGGGGATCCACCGTTGGATATTTATCTCGTGGGATGTTAAGTACGCTACATAATTTAACATGGCCACTGGTGTCTGATAACGAGGTCCTGATTATGCAGATTTTCATGGTTGGAATTCATGTTTTGTCCGTGTATATAAACGACCCACTAAGGACTCATAAAGCTTGCGAGATTAAAGAGACGCGCTAAGAGCAAAGAGACCCACTAAGAATCAATCAATAAATATTATTAATACAATTCATATTTTGTTAATTGCTTTGAACTATAGTTTATTATTAAAATTATTCAGTAAGTATTATTATTAATATTAATTTCAATATTATTAAATATATTATTAATTATAATTACATATATCAATGATGTTGTTATTACTAAACATATTTTTCAATAATAAATTAGTTTGAAATTCATTTTAATTTTAATAATATTAATTTTATAAAATTTTAACTTTAAATGGTTTTTCTCTTAAAAATGAATTTGGTGGAGATTTTTAAAGGTCTTATATGGTGTAAAATTTAAATTAAAAAATTCATTAATATTTAAAATGGTTTTGGTCAAGATTATTTAAAGAATTGTTATTAAAATTAATTACTAATAAATATTATTGATATTATTTAGTGAAAGAAGTGTAAGATAGATGGTGACAACGTGGTTTGTTAAGATATTGGTGAAAATGTCACCAGTTTGAAATTTCATGGGAAAATGCACTCATGGTGAGGGCCAGCCTATCCCATGTTGATTTTTGAGTAGTTTGGGAGGTACTCCATGCCCTAGGGTTCGGGGTTTGGAGGATAAAGCGCCACAAAAGTCATTTGCGGGCTTGGAACCCAAAGTTGGGGTTTTGCACCCATCGATGTTTAGGCAAAACCCATGGAGCATTTTGGACAAGTGATGGATGGAGATGATAGAGGATGACGAGGAGAATTGAACACATCAAGAATCATCCAAATCCGAGATGTCCTTGATGAGATATGAATTTTTGAAGTTGATAATTGATTTTTTGGCATTAAGTCGTGTAGGCTTGAAGATAGTTATGCCAAAAATCATGTCTCTTGATAAATTCATGGAGCCCCTTACAAATTCTATAAATACAAGGCGATGTGATGTCAACTAGAGCATCCACAAATGCACAAGCTCATTGAGATACACTTCTAAAGCAACCACAGGTACTTAAGGAGAAGACGTGGAGGAGGATAGGACCATTTTGGATTAGTTTCATCTCCTATGCAGGTCCGAGCAGAGGAGCAGGTAGGCTGCAAATCCTAGATGAGTTCTCAATTTCTTTAGGGTGACTTAAGGGATGGTTCACCTCTTCTTTAATGAGTTGCAGCGTGGCTGTAACCTTCAAGCAGTCACAAGTCTATTTGGGCATCTATTATAAGAGGCTGAGATGCTATTTTAGGGAGCAGTCGAGATCAGGGAGAAGTAGAGGAGAGGTTGCAAAAATTTTAAAGCAGTTCGAGAGAGTTTCAGTGGGCTGAGGATGTCTCTCATCTTGCCCTAACCAATGACCTTGAGTTGTAGTAGTGTTATACTAGTTAAGAGGAATATGCGAGTTGTATCTATAGTGAATTTGTGCTAGATGGAAGGTTGTCCTAGTGTGGAAAAATTTGTTGCAGCCTGTGAGAGCCAATTGGAGGTTTTGACTCGGTGGTTAGAAGCCAATCCTAGGAGAAAATCTAATAGTGGAATATTGGGCATCATTGGACTGGTGGGGAAAGCATGTTGGTAGCCCAAAGTAGCCCTTAACAAGTAGTCATAAAGGGAGTTTGGGTGAAGTTGTGGAGCCTAATGTGTAGTACATTGATGGACTAGTGAACTGTTAGATTGGCAGATTGGAGCTCAGGTATTGGCTAGCCTAGAAGAGTAGATTGGATCAGAGTGTGTTCAATGTAGCAGAAGCGACTTGCAACAGTGATAGGTGGCATCCCTCCTGGAGTCTCTATGTGTTTTCCTTTGATGGACTAAGGGGAAGCTATAGAGAAGATTAGAAGAGAAGGACCGACAGGACGAGATATGACATAGAGGTCATGATTGTGCACTAGAGCAACGAGATTGTCATTGTATCTTGTATTCTTGTACTTGTGGATAATTGAGGGCCATTATCCCTTCTATGGGAGCCCTACATTACTGTATTACTTAGTTGGTTTAATATATCGAAGATTGAGTTGTTATACATATTTGTACAATATTTTGGAAGAAGTTATCTATACTTGTGCATATGTGATTTACTGTTATTTATATTTCGCTGTGCAAAGTAGCTTTGTTGAGATTCTTGGTTTGGTAGCATCATAGATTTTAAGATTCTATCCTAGACACCAAGGTCATGGAAATTCAACATTGTATCAGAGCATCTGTGAGCTACCTTGGGAGACATTGAATCAGAGTGTGCACAATAAAGTACAAATTAAGAGGGAGTTTATCACATTGTAGGTGAAGGGCTCACTATAATGTCAAAATTGCACGCTGATCTCTAGTATGAGGATAGGTTGGAGGGGTTGTCCAACTATAGTCCATGGAAGGAAAGGATCAAATTAGTCTTGTAGGTCAATTGGATCTGGTGTTCACTAAGAAAGCCATCAACAAGCCAACTGCCCCAAAGGAGCTATAAGTACATAATGATTTAGATATGAGGGCAAGATTGATCATCCTAAATGGTGTGAAGGATCCCCTAATACCTAATTTATCTAAGAAGAGCACTACACAAGGGATGTGGATGGCTCTTCAGAATTTGTTCCAAAATAAGAACAAGAACTGGGTACTGGTATTGGTGGACAAGTTGAAGTCCACCAACATGATAGAGGGTGAAGGAGTAACTATGTATCTGACGATATTGTCTCAGGTCAAAGATGAGCTTGTTTTCATCGGTCTGACTATTTTAGATTATGATATGGTGAGGATTTCTCTGAAATGGTTCACCGAGGAATGGAAGCCCTTCATCAAGGGGATTGTTTCCAAAGATAATTTTCCATATTGGAATATTTTGTGGGATGACTTCATTCAAGAGGAGTTGCAAGACAAGGATATTCATCTGAAGAAGATGGCTTCAGATGATGGCATGGCACTTGCAGCACGAATGAAGGGTAAGAAGAAGAATGACTTGAGTAAATTTAAGTGTTGGGTCATTTTTTGTAGAGATATATCATGAATAAGAAGATGGGAGATGATGAGAAGAAGAAAGAGAAGAAGATCGTCAACGTTGCCACCTCTACTAAGATAGATGCTCTCATCGGGGTGTTAGAATATGATGAGAAATTTGCTATGATCTCTCATTTCTCACAATGTACTATCAATGAGGATGGATGGTACACGGACAGTGGTGCGTCGAAACATATGATAGGTTCATAGGACGTTTTTGAGGCTGTAGCTGAATGGGAATTGACTGTTCACATGATGTTGGGTGACAAGAGTCCAAACGAGATCCGAGGATCGAGGGTTCTGCCATTTAGGTTGGAGATAGGATAGGTAATGTGGGTCCAAGATATACTGTTTCTACCAAGACTTAGATATAGTGTGATATATGTCTTGATGATCTAGAAGAAGGGGTCTGAGGTCTTATTACAGGATGGGAAGGCAACACTCAGGACCAAAGGTTCTAACTCCACAAGTATTGTGCTCAGAGTTAGAGAGCATGGTCTATACAAGCTGAAGGGCAAGCCTATGGATCATGGGAAGAAGAAGCTAGAGGATCAGGTGCATGTTCCAAAGAAGTAGGTATAGGTGCAAGCTTTATAGGGGTAGGTAGATGTTCCAGAGAATAAGGTCCAGGCTCCAGAGACTCAAGGAGAGTCGAGTTCTAGAGGGAGTTTGCAGGTTTAGAGGGAGACTTTGCAGCCCAAGAAGATTGTATGTTCAGTGGGGAGCAAGGGTGCTCCTATAACTACTAAGAATGAATCATGGAGAGAGTGGAAGACATTCCAAGAGAAGGATAAGAACTAGGATGCTTCTAGCAAGAGTGACACTTCTTAGAGAGGTGTAGTTCGTACTACAGGGATTATTGCAGTTGTAAGCACCAGGAGTTGGGCAAGTGTTGTGAGTATTGGTGACGATGATGAGTTGCTTCCTAGTCTTGGAAGTATCTCGCTCTCTAAGAGGGAGTGTTTATTTTTTAGTAGGTTGGGAGGTACTCCAAGCCCTATGGTTCATGGTTTGCACGGTGAAGCGCCACAAGATTCATTTGTGGGCTTCGAGCCCAAGGTTGGGATTTTGCACCCATCGATGTTTGGGCCAAAACCATGGAGACTTTTAGACATGTTTTGGATGGAGATGATAGAGGATGAGGAGGAGAATCCAAGGCATCAAAAATCATCAGAATCTGAGATTTCCTTGATGAGATATGAATTTGTTAAGTGGATAATTGATTTTTGGGCATTGAAGTCATGTAGGCTTAAAGATAGTTATTCTAAAATTCATGTCCCTTGAGAAATTCATGGAGCCCTTGTAAAATCTATAATACAAGGTTATGTGATGCCATTTGAAGCATCCACAAGTGCACAAGTTCATTGAGATACACTTATGAAGAAAACACAGGTACTTAAGGACAAGATATGGAGGAGGATAGGGTTGTTTTGGGTTAGTTTCATCTCCTAAACAAGTCTGAGTAGAGGAGCAAGAAGCTTGTATCTCCTAGATTAGTTATGGACTGTTTAGGGTGACTTAAGGGTTGGCTCACCTCTTCTTTAAGGAGCCGCAATGTGGATGTAACGTTCAGGCAACCCCAAGTCTGTTTGGGAAGCTATAAGAAGAGGAAGAGACCTTGTTTTAGGGAGGAGTCAAGCTCCGGTACAAGAGTTGTAGAAATTTCAAGGAAATTTGGGAGAGATTGAGTCAGTTGAAGATGATTCTCATCTTTCTCCAACCAGTGACCTTAAATTGCAGAAGTGTTATACTGGTCAAGAGGAATATTCAAGTTGTATTTATCTTGGATTTTTGTTAAGTGGAAGGTTGTCATAGTGTGGACATATTTTTTTCAGCCTGTGAGAGCCAATTGGCAGGCTTGACTTGGTGGTTAGAAGCCCTTCCTAGGAGCAAATTTCATAGTGGAGTATTAGGCAACATCAGACTAGTGGAGGGAAACATGTTGGTAGCCCAAAGTAGCCCTTAACAAGCAGTCATAAAGGGAGTTTGACAACTGAAGTTTGGGTTAAGTTGTGGAGCCTAATGTGTAGTACATTGACAGACTAGTTAACTCCTAGATTAGCAGATTGGAGCTTAGGTATTGGCCAACCTAGAAGAGCAGATTGGATCAGCCCATGTTCATTGTAGTAGAAGAGACTTGCACTAGTGATAGGTGGTAGACCTCTTGGAGTCTCCATGTGTTTTCCTTTGATGAACTAAGCCGCGGGTAGAGTACAGATCAGAAACGAAGGACCGATAGGACTCGATACGACATAGAGGTTGTGATTGTACACTAGAGCAACGATATTGCATTGTATCTTGTATTCTTGTACTTGTGGATAATTCAGGTCCATTATCCCTTGTACGGGAGACCTAGATTGTTGTATTACTTAGTTGGTTTAATATAATGAAGATTGGGTTGTTGTACATATTTGTACACTATTTTGTAAAAAAACGTTTATACTTATGAACATGTGATTTATTGCTATTTATATTTCATTGTGAAAAGTATCTTTGTTGACATTCCTGGATTGGTCGAATACAAATTTTAAGATTCTATCCCAAACACCAAGTTCGTAGAAATTGAATAGCTCAGGCTAGCTAGGATAATCAGACAGGTAATTTTGTCGGCTTAGATGCCATTAGGTGGTAGTTACTCAAGCCATAAGTTAGGGGTACCATTCATCTTAAGACTTAGATTCCCTAATTGATATATCTATATATCTATATATATATATATATATATATATATATATATATATATATATATATATATAATACTGAATTTAAATATTATTAAATATATTAGTAATATTATTAATTATTCCCCCGATAGGGGCAAGCTAATAGATGGTCATGTTTCCTCAGTGATTTTCCCTCAAGGCATGCGACGAGTCTGTTTTCCGAGTGGAAGGAATTAATGAAATGAGATAATGGTTGTTTTAACTCTCTAGATGCCAACGTTGGTCATATATTGAGGACCAGGGTTAACGTAAGGGTTGATGAGATGCAAGATATGATTTTTGGGTGCAAGGTGGTGAGAGTGGATGTTGGACATCATGCATGCTTGGCCAAGAGTTTTTTTTACAAGAGAAACACTATGACAACTTATAACACACAAAATTGCTTTATATTCAGCTCTGAGGCCTTCATCTAGACCTTGGAGTGAAATAGAGAGGGTTTTCAGATTTCTACCATGGGTGTCGTCCAAAATTCGGGAGCTCCGCCTTTAACTTGTGGTGTAGCAATCCTCTTGTTATAGGCCCCAGTGTGTTGCAAGTAATCCTCACTTTTTTTCTTTGGTTTTCTAGTGCATTTGTTGCTTCAATGGTGTTTTGGTTTCAGGTGGCTCTTGGTATCATTATGGGTGTGTGCAATTGGGTTCACAGTGGATGCATGTGGGTGTTATTTTCTTAGTAGCACCTTCTATGGGTATTATTTGTTTGGGGTGGAGGGTTTTGTTGGAAATAATACTGAGAGGGGGGGTGAATCAGTATTATCAGATTAATAAAACCTTTTCAATTTCCTACTCAGAAACATATACGCGACTTCTGTTAAGTGAACCAGCGTGTACACGCGACTGTGTCTAAAGCAACTAGCGTATATGCAGATATCTTATGATTCAGTTAATCTTATCTTCAGTAAATGCATCAGAACATTATTAAGCAATTTAGCAGTAAATAGGTGCAGTATAACAGAACAGAATCATCACACAAGAGCCACACACATGAACACCATGATATAAGGTGGAAACCCAATGTGGGTGAAAACCACCTGCTGCAATTCGTCTCTTTCTTTCTTTAATGAGAAACTTCTTTTACAATATACTGGTGCAGTCCTTTACCAGTATGCAGGCTACAACCTGCAGAGGGCTACAACCCTCTCTCTCGTTTTCCAACTACTTTTGGAAGGGAGCTACAACCCCCTCAGCTCTTGTACTAGCTGATCCATTTACTAGTACGTAGGTGCTGACCCTACAACCTTCAGGGACCACGTTTCATCAATTTTCAGACTGGATCCAAGAGTACAAAGCAAACATTACCGCAATACAATCATCAACTTATACTTGCATCAAAATTCATTAAACAACCCAATACCGAATCACTGAAACCCTGTCATCAAGAACACAGAACCCAAACCAGAATCTAGAACTCTGCAATAACCACCAGAATCAGCAACAACCTGAAATATCAACCCTTATCATGCATACGCTACTTCACTGTACCAAAACCGCGTGTATACGCGCTTTCTCCAAAGGCAACCCGCGTGCAGATCTAGAAATGATTACTTCTGCCTTTGCTGTCAGATCCGACCCTTACCAAGCGTTCCGAACAGATAACCAACAATACCAGATCCTCTCACTGCGTCAACCACACACAATCCATACTACTTTGTCTAGTGATCTTCTCCTTATATAGCTTTAGGCCTTGTTCAATACCAAGAGCCAAAACCATAGAAACACAATACCATCAACTTCAATACTAGGGATCGACACGCCCGTCGAGACACAATGGTCCGAAACCATAGGCACAACTTCCAAGGACTAACCGCCATGGACCAAAGGTACGTTTCCACATACACGCGCTTTTTCTGAAGCCAACCTGCGTGTACACGCGGATATTCCTTGCTGAACCTGCGTATATCTCTTTCTTGTCCTGCTGTACTGAGATCTGTCTTCTAGTTAAGTTGTCATCACCTGTACCAGTCTCTGAGCACCTGTACCAACCTTCTGAGTGAGTTGCCATCAAGGACAACACTTGAATCATAATGCCAACAATCTCCCCCTTTGGACTTGATGGCAACCACCACACCAAGTCACTCTCCCCCTTTGACATCAAGGGCAAAGGGTGGACCAAGATATTCTCTTCCTTGGTATACCTTCTGCTGACCATACTGCTGTCCATACTCCCCCTGAGTACATGCTGAAATCTCCAAATGTGCTCCCCCTTTGTGTATGCCAAAGTGTACCAATCTATCCATCCTGCTCTTGCTGAATTGTGCTGTTCATGCTCCCCTTGACTGTAGGCAAGATCTGTAAAAGATGTTCTACAAGAAGAACAAAGACTTATACATCATAGAAGACCTTCCTATCACCAAAAGACTCAACATACATTCATCACCCAACCTAGTGGGGATATCCCAATATTGACTCATTCACCTAACCATGTGAAGATACATGATAATACATGAACATTTCATCATTCATCCCAGGCATAGTGGGGAAACCAACACAGGCCGTTACATGACCTTGACATCATAAAAGAGATACATGACATAGTGATGAAATATCTAGACCAAGACTTATGAAAGCCACCAACAGCATCATGATCTGTACCATCAGCCTGCAATATCATTCCTAAACAGTAAGATGTATCATTTAGCTTCATAGACTTTATCAACACCTTCTAACCATAATGCCAACAATGCATTATTCGAAGAATATTCTCCCCCTGAGTGTAAGCCAACCTTTTCCTGAGTCTGTTCTGCTCCCCCTGAGCCTGAGCCAACCATGACTGAACCTGGGTCTGTTCTGCTGCCCTTTCTTCATATACGCGACTTTGCAGCCTGTAACTCGCGTATATACGCGACTTGTCTTCAGTCTATCAGCGTATGCAGGATGGAATACTGAATTTCATCACTTTCAGATTCCCCTGTGTCTGTTATGTCAGCTGTCTGTGTTATCCCACACCTTTCTGTCTCTGTTTTCTTCAATTCCTGCAGCTGTGATGATGTATGGTCCCCTTGTCTTGAATTTTGAAATCTGCTTCTGCATTCCCTTGCTTTATGCCCATAGTTGTTGCATGTATAGCACCTTATATTTTTCATGTTCCTTCTATCACAATCAAATGCTTTGTGTCCATATGCATTACAGGCAAAGCAATACCCTCTGAAATACCTGGGATGAGATGATCTTTCTTGAACCATTCTACTTCTGCATCTGGCTGCAACATGTCCAAGATTATGACATACATAACATTCAACTTTATTCAGCGGAGGAAATAATCGTCTATCACGTTCATAGTTAGGAGTAAAGGATCTTCCTTGAGGAATTTCTTTTCTTGGTTGTTCCTTGAGCATTTCAGATTTCTCATTAGAGTTTCTTGTCTCACCTTGTGAACTAGATTCACCTTCAACATATTCATGAAAACCAAGACCAGTCTTGATAGCAGGAGATCTTTGACTATTAAGAATATCATCCAAGACTTTAGAACTGTCTTGAAATCGTAAAAGCTTATCCTTTTCTTCTAGTTTACCTTTCAAGATATTTACCTCAACTTGATGTTGTTCTTCCTTTTTCAGATACTGCTTCCTTAGGTCTTCTTCAACTCTTCTCCCTTCTTCTACTTGTCGCTTTAGTTTGATCACTTCATGTTCTTGATCTTTAAGATCTTCTTTTAGAGAGAGGATCTTTGATTCAAGTCTCTGAATAGTTGAGCTCTGATCTTTTGCTATATCCTGCAATTTCTCCCTTACCCTGGTTTCTGTTTCCAATAGTTCTTTTAATTTGGCAGCTTCTTCAGTTTCTACATTCTTCTCTTCATGTGCCATGAGACTTTTAATATCCTCGTTATCATTGGATGAAGCATTCTTCTTCTTGTGCGCCATGAGACTTCTAATATCTTCACTATCATTAAATGAACTTTTAATATGGGAATAATAGCTTCTACCATCTTCTTCATATATCCTTCCTTTGTTATGAGGACATCTAGCAGCATAGTGACCAACTCTTCCACATAGAAAACATTTGAAAGGCAACTTATCTTTGAACCGTCCAGTTCCCCGTTCAAGATTCTTGACAAAATTTACCTCATCTTCTTCCTCTGACACTTCGAATGCGGCCTCTGGTGGTACCTCTAGTCGCATTTCAAAAGCAGTTAGGATCCCGTGAAGCTGTGACATGGTAAGTTTTCGCACATTCTCCTTTTCTTCTACGGCAGATACTTTAGAATCAAATTTAGTAGACAGAGATCTCAAAACCTTTTGAACTAAGACAACTTCCTCAAATTCTTCACCCAGATCCCTCATACAATTCACAATCTCATCCATACGCAGGAAATAATTAGCTACGCTTTCATTACTTCGCATCTTAAGAGTTTCATACCGGATTCTGAGAGTTTGAAGCTTCGCTATTTTTACCAGATCATCTCCTTCGTAGCTTGTAACGATTTTGTCCCATATTTCCTTAGCTGATTTGAGATGCATGATCTTCATAAATTCTGATTGAGTCAAAGTACCCAATAGGACATTAACTACTTTGGCATTGAGCTCATATTGTTTTTTCTCTGCTGGATCTGTAGGAGTTGCTGATGGGAATTTGTATCCTCCTTCTATGAGTCCCCAAACTTCTGCTCCAAGAGACTGTAAATATGCAGTGGTTCTTATCTTCCAGTGAGTAAAATTGTTCCCGTCAAAGACTGGTGGCCTGATGTGTGCCTCTCTTTCTGGATTAGCCATTTTGATGGATCTTTTCCTTCAAGCGATCAAGCTTCCTCTGAAGGACCTGCTCTGATACCAATTGTTGGAAATAATACTGAGAGGGGGGGTGAATCAGTATTATCAGATTAATAAAACCTTTTCAATTTCCTACTCAGAAACATATACGCGACTTCTGTTAAGTGAACCAGCGTGTACACGCGACTGTGTCTAAAGCAACTAGCGTATATGCAGATATCTTATGATTCAGTTAATCTTATCTTCAGTAAATGCATCAGAACATTATTAAGCAATTTAGCAGTAAATAGGTGCAGTATAACAGAACAGAATCATCACACAAGAGCCACACACATGAACACCATGATATAAGGTGGAAACCCAATGTGGGTGAAAACCACCTGCTGCAATTCGTCTCTTTCTTTCTTTAATGAGAAACTTCTTTTACAATATACTGGTGCAGTCCTTTACCAGTATGCAGGCTACAACCTGCAGAGGGCTACAACCCTCTCTCTCGTTTTCCAACTACTTTTGGAAGGGAGCTACAACCCCCTCAGCTCTTGTACTAGCTGATCCATTTACTAGTACGTAGGTGCTGACCCTACAACCTTCAGGGACCACGTTTCATCAATTTTCAGACTGGATCCAAGAGTACAAAGCAAACATTACCGCAATACAATCATCAACTTATACTTGCATCAAAATTCATTAAACAACCCAATACCGAATCACTGAAACCCTGTCATCAAGAACACAGAACCCAAACCAGAATCTAGAACTCTGCAATAACCACCAGAATCAGCAACAACCTGAAATATCAACCCTTATCATGCATACGCTACTTCACTGTACCAAAACCGCGTGTATACGCGCTTTCTCCAAAGGCAACCCGCGTGCAGATCTAGAAATGATTACTTCTGCCTTTGCTGTCAGATCCGACCCTTACCAAGCGTTCCGAACAGATAACCAACAATACCAGATCCTCTCACTGCGTCAACCACACACAATCCATACTACTTTGTCTAGTGATCTTCTCCTTATATAGCTTTAGGCCTTGTTCAATACCAAGAGCCAAAACCATAGAAACACAATACCATCAACTTCAATACTAGGGATTGACACGCCCGTCGAGACACAATGGTCCGAAACCATAGGCACAACTTCCAAGGACTAACCGCCATGGACCAAAGGTACGTTTCCACATACACGCGCTTTTTCTGAAGCCAACCTGCGTGTACACGCGGATATTCCTTGCTGAACCTGCGTATATCTCTTTCTTGTCCTGCTGTACTGAGATCTGTCTTCTAGTTAAGTTGTCATCACCTGTACCAGTCTCTGAGCACCTGTACCAACCTTCTGAGTGAGTTGCCATCAAGGACAACACTTGAATCATAATGCCAACAGGTTTATGTGAAATGGACCTTGGGTGGCGAATACTGTGTGTGTTGGGAACTAATTCTTTTTTTGGTATATGTACATCTAAGTTTCCTTTTGGCTTCTTTCTCCTTGTAATTGCCTAGTTCTGGTTTAATTCCCCAGGCTACTACTATCTTGTTCTGGTCCTGGTTGGGCATCTTGGTGTTCTATGTCTTCGCTTGGTGGTTGTTGTGTTTAGGATCCATGGAGCTTTCATCTTTTTGGGTGGGTGGTGCAACTTTCTGAGGGTTGCACCTTCTTGCAATCACCCCTACTCAATCTGGGTATTGTCTTTACAATGGGTTTCATGTTCGTTGTTGGTGTGAGGCCCTTTGGTTCTTAGATTGTGCTCCGATAATACGCTCTAGTGAGAAAGTTGGGTTTTGTTTTTGCGTACCCAGTTCAAAATTATATAGCACAGAAAGGCATGCTACACTAGAGAGGGATGCCTCACTGTGGTGGTGGGAAATATGTCCCTGAAGGGCACCAAGCTAACAATCATAGTTTGTCCATGGAAGATTCATTGAGTATAGAAAGTGCAAGGGAGGTGGACCATGCCCAAGGCCAATCCTCAAGACATGTGTATGCTCTGACAAGTTTGGAATCAATAGATGAGGAGCCTTGAGCAATCCAGACCAACTTGGATAACCTTAGGGAACATAAATATGAATATAGAAATGAATTTTTGGCTTACATGAACGATATTCAGTTTAATCCAAATGAAATTATGGAACAACTCAATAACTATTATGAAACCAACGCACAAAAACATAGAAAAGATAGATCAACACCTTAGAAATAAGCCTCTTCAAGGGGGCAACCTCCTTTACATTACACAAATGAATAATTCTTAGATGATACAACTAACAAGACCTCCTTTCTATATATAGGAGAATAAGGGGTTATAATATAATCACAGTCGACATAACAACAATAATGTAACGGCACAATAATAACAATAGCGGACTTCTATGGTGCACAATAATAGCAATATGGGGACTACATGGGCACAACAATACAATAACGGGGTTGTACTAATAACAATAGGGGTTACACTAGTAGTATAGGGACATAACATGCCCCTCTCCTTCGAAAATTGTTGTCCTCAACACTTGAGTAGTTCTTGATGCTTCTGTATAAATATCTCATCCTTCGATGTGGAATCTTCAATGGGTAATTTCTTCCACTTGATGAGATACTCTGAAATTGATTGATTTCATAGTTGTCGACTTCTCTGTTCTGTGAATGCTTCAGGTTCCAATATGATTTTTCCTTCCTTGTCAAGTTCTGGAAATATTGTTGGAACTGAGATATTCGGCAACTTTTGAATGAGTTCCCACCCTGCTTCACCATTATTCCATTCATCCCTTGCTTTGTTTATCAATTTGGTTGGATAATTATACCAACCTCTACCGTTTCTATAACTATGTGTTCAATTTCACTCCTTTGGGAATATGGATATCTATAAGGCCTGATGTTTAGAGGAGCACATCCTCAAATCAAATGACTAACATAATCATGATCACGAATATGTGGGAGACCTTTGGAAGTCTCAAATACCTTGGAATGATTGTCCAAGGCTTTTTGGAGATCTGGAGAAATAGATGATTTCAATGTGGGAACCATTAGTGAACATAATTGTCCAACTACGCCTTGTTGTTCTTTCTTTAGAAGCTTTGTCATTCCGTTAGAGTTGATTTTCTTTCTTGGTTTCCTTGTGATACCCCTTAATTCAACTTCCTTTCCTTCCGAAGAAATTTCAGGAAAAGTTCTTGAAAATTAAAAGCTATTGTACCCAAGGATTGTAGCCATTGGACTCCTAGTACAACATCAATACCACCCATTGGAACGGAAAGCATTGGGCTATTCAATACATATTCTCCCATGAATAGCTTGATATTATGGCACTTTCTAGAGAAATTTATAGTTCCTCCACTTACAACCATCACTTGAAACTCTAGTGTTGGATATAGGAAGCAATTCAATTCCTTGACTATCTTACAATGCATAAAATTATGGGTACTACCCGAATCAATCAACACAATTACCTTTTTCTTCTTGATATGTCCTTCTATATTTATAGTTTGAGGAGTGGTAATTCCGACTAATGCATTACAAGATATTGTCGGATTCATTTCTTCTTTATCTAGGGTTGGTTCCTGGTGAGTATCGTTTTCTTTTGATGTTTCTTGATACTTTTCTTCCTGATATTTCACTGCTTGAACCTTATTCTTCTTGATATGTCCTTCTATCTTGAGATTTTGAGGAGTGGTAATTCCTGCCATTGGAATACAAGATATGGTTGTATTCATTTATTCTTTCTCTAGGGATGGTTCCCAGTGTATATCCTCTCCTTTTGACATTTCTTGATCCTTTTCGCCATTAGGAGGCCTTTCTTGTAGCAACTTTGTCCCACCTTCCTTCAAACCTTCCATGTCTTTCTTCAAATATTTCATGCCTTTCTTCCAATATGCTTTCATACGATTGATATTAGCTTCCATGGCATAGATAAAAAATATTTTTCTTTTTCTTCTCTAGAATATCATTTACCCTTATATTCAATTTTTGAAAGTCCTCAATGTGCTCTGCCATTGAACCCTTTTGTTTGATATTTATCAATTGGCTAAAGAAGGTGTCGCTCTTGGTATCCTCATAATGTGCTATCATTTCCTTCGTGAAAATTCATCACATGACAAGTGGTTTATGAGAAAACCAGAAGAATTGATTTGGTTCTAAATAATTAGATGCAATACGTACCTTTTGTAACAGTGGTACACCATGTAGATCAAAATATTCCTCCATCTGTAGTATCCAATTTACCGGTTCCTTGCCATCAAACTTCCTCATCTCGCTTTTTCTTGATTTTAGGAGCTCGATCTTGAAATGATTGTAACTCTGTAATTTCATATCTTTATGTTCTAAGATTTTGGCCTGTAATAGCCCTTCGAGTTCTCTTTCTAACTTTGCAAGTCTAATCGCAATTGGATTCGCAAAGAAAGATTTATTCCCAATCTCCTGTGATGACCTAATTATAGACTAGTTCAGTAGAGTGAACTTCTACAACATTCCGCGTGTCACCGTTTCAACCTTAGGTTCTGAAAAATATACGCAAACAAAATATAGTTCATCCTTTTCTTGCACCTTCTTATGCTTAGAGAGAAAGTTACGATGATTTTCCCAAGGTTACTTGTTTAGGATGTAATTCAGGAGTCTACAAAAACCCTAACTTCCTCAGATCATTTGTCCAAAAATATAGCGAGAAAATATTTGAAATTTGGGCCCGAGGTTTGGACCGATTTCTTCTCAATTGGTTTTTTTTTTTTTTAGCTTCTGAAACTTTGTACTGAAAACGTTATAACAAAAATTCCACGATGGCCTGTTTTCGATGAAATTTTGGAGCTTACAAAAACCCTAAATTCCTCAGATCATATCTCCGAAAATATAGCGATACAAGATTTGAAATTCAGACCCGAGGTTCAGCGCAATTTCATATCAAATGGGTTTTTTTTCACTTCCGAAACATTGCAAAAAAAAAGTTATAGTGAAAATGCCATGGTTGCTTGTTTGGAGTAGTGAAACCCTAGAATCTAAATCTCTGATACCAAATGTTATGAAACCAGCACACAAAAAGATAGAAAATGTAGATCAACTCCTTAGAAATAAGCCTCTTCGAGGAGAAAACCTCATTTCAAATGACAAGACCTCCTTTCTATATATAGGAGTCAAAGGAGTCATAATATAATCAGAGCCAACATAACAATAATAATGTAAGGGCACAATAATAACAATAGTGGGATTTTATGGGGCATAATAATAACAATATGGGGACTACATGGGCACAACAATATAATAAAGGGGTTGTACTAATAACAATAAGGGGTTACACTAGTAGTATAGGGACCTAACAATAACATTCACCAGAGCCAATTTTGTACCAATGTCGCCCTTCGTGATTTGGAAGCTCGTATAGAGAGTATTGATTTTCACATGCATGAGAGAGATGAACTTTTTGCAGCACCTCCTGTACTTCCTCCTCAACCAACTTCGTGATATGCTGGTTATGGTTTCTTCATTTTGTCTCCATTTTGGTTTATGTGGCCAACAAGCCTGTGAGAAATAATGGTAAGTGGAAATATCTTTTGCATACTCTGGCTTCCCTTGCTAACAAATCAAGTCAGAGTGAAGCCAAAGGAGTCGTCAAAACACATTTTGTACTATCTTCTTTCATGATAATATAATAGAAGACTTTTGGCTAACAAAAAAAATTATTACTTATAATTATACATATTAATATTAATTTTATTATTATTACTAAAAGGAATTTTTAATAATAAATTAGATTTATATTATTAACCATTAATTAGGGGAAAGTACATTTTATTACTAATATTAATTAGTTAAATGATTAATTATTATTATTACTAATTAATTAATTATTATTAACTTATTATTAATAATAATATAATTATTACAATGTTAAATTAATGCTAAGTTAATATGTTTAATTAATAAATGATATTATTAATATTATGAAATTATTGTTAATAATAATAACATTATTTATATATGAAGCTCGATAATTTGTTTTTGCGTGCGCGCGCTCTGATATGTGATCCGTCTAGGTCAGCGATCGCTGCCAAGACTGCCCGCCGCCATGGCTGCACCAGGGGGTGCGGAGCCCTCTCCCACCCCTCCATTATCACCAGCAGAAGCCTTCCGAAGCCTGCTATCGCAGAAGGGGAAAAAACGACCTCATCCCGAAGTCCCGAAGTTTATCAAAAAGCTGGATGAAATCCCAGAAATCGCTTTGCCGGAAGACCAAACGATCAAAATCGCCCTTGCCTTGGCTGACAGAGGTTTAGTGGGGCAATTTATGGGTCGGTGGCCAACAACAAAATCGACTGATGAATGGGTTCAACGAAACTGGAGGCCCCTGCTGCCCAACAATGTGATCAGCTACGCGGTTGGAAGGGGTTTTTTCATCTTCGAATTCACTACCAAGGAAGACCGAGATCTGGTGTTCAGAAACGGCCCATATTTCATGGGAAACCAAGGTCTCTTTCTGAATAAATGGACCCCCGACTTTGACCCCTCAGTCGATGTCCCAAAGGAGGTCCCTGTTTGGGTTCGGCTTCCCAATCTGCCAATACACTGCTGGAGCTATCAATCCCTGCAAAAGATAGGAAACGGACTGGGCAGATTCATCGACAAAGCTGATAACAAGGGCCAATACACCTGCGCCAGAATCTGCGTGGAAGTTGACTTGGAAGCTGGACTGCCGGAAGCCATCAAACTTACAGTTGGAGATTGGCACCACTTCCAGAAGCTGGACTACGAGCAACTACCTTTTAAGTGCAGAATTTGCCATGAGCACGGTCACTTTCAATGGAACTACCCCAAAGCACCATCAGGGGACAAAGTGGAAGAAGAAGGATGGAAGGAAATAAAAAAGGGTAAGGTAGTCTCAAAGCCAAACGAGCAGAAGCAGACAGGACCAAAGGGGAATCCCCAGTCCAATGACAAGACCAAACCAGTCTCAAATGAAGGCCCATCCTCAGGGGAAAAGGTGGATGCCTCAGAGAACCATGAAGAAACTGAAGATCAGTCGAAGAAAGGGAAAGAAACTGAAGAAGAATCAAATGTCCCCCTAACAGAGGCAGATCAAGGGGGAAAAGCAGGCAACGACGAGCACATTAGTCTTGCATCTGACTCAGGGGAAGAATCAAAAGAAAGAGAATCTGAATTAGACAGCTCATAAATTTCTCCTATCAAATCGACCAGGGGCCGAAAATCCAAGAAGAAACAGAGAGAGGAGAAAACTTATTTGGATGTTCTCCAAGGCTCCCAGAAAACTCTCAAAGGAATGATGAACACCAGATCCGGGCGTAAGCATAACAAGGCTTCGGAAGGAGCCACTCCCCCCCAACCTAGTAAATAATGAAATACGTCTCCTGGAATTGCAGAGGATTAGGTAGCAGGCTGAAAGAAGAGGCCCTGAAAGACATTGTGAGGTTGCATTTGCCTGAAATCCTTCTCATCCAGGAGACAAAGCTGGAGGACACTCTCCTCCTCCAATCCAGCAAAACATTCTGGCGCAAAGGCCCTGGTAGAGCTGTCAGTGCTAGAGGCGCCTCTGGTGGGATTGCCTCCTTCTGGGACAGCTCCAAATATGACTTGATTCAAGAAGAAAGTTGCCAGCACTGGATTTTCACTCAGCTCCTCCACAAAGACTCTGGTCAACAAGTAAGTATGTTTAACCTTTATGCTCCGGTCTCTCCAGCGGAGAAAAAAATTTGTTGGGACTCGCTCCAGTCCTTTCTTTTATTGCACAATCCAGAAAACATCATTATTGCAGGGGATCTGAATGTTACTCTAGCCGTTGAAGAGAAAAAAGGTGGTTCCCCTGTAAGGGATCTAGCTAGAGAATGGGTAGAAGATATAATGATTGGCTGGGATCTGGAGGACATCAAACCATCAGCTGGGAAATACACTTGGTCTAATAAAAGATTAGGTCCCAGCCATATAGCTGCTCGTTTGGACAGATTCCTCGTCCAATCCTCCTTTCTTATTAGTGGTCTAATGGCCTCATCCAAAATTCTTCCTAACTGCACCTCCGATCATAAACCCATTAGTCTCGAGCTCTCCATGGATGGATTTCTTGGCTCCATTCCATTTAGATTTAGCCCTTTGTGGATTTAGCAAGAGGGTCTCAATGAGGTGGTTTCTGAAGTCTGGAACTGGAAAATCCTGGGATCCCCTTTCTTTGTGTGGGAAGAAAAGTTGCGGGCTCTTAAGAGAAGACTCAAGGAGTGGGCTAAAGCCTTGAAAACACCTGCTGCCAAGAGAAAAGAGTCTTTAGAAAACCTTGCTGCCCTCCAATCATCAATGGAGGATTCTGTTATTACCCAAAGTCTGCTCCAAAAAGAAGTTGAGCTGCAAAAAGCCCTTCATAAAGCTAGTAGGGACGAAGAGGAGTATTGGAGACAAAAATCTAGAAACTTATGGTTACAGGCCGGCGACAAAAATACTAGTTTCTTCCACAAGCATGCCGAAGCTCGAAAGCAATTCAAAAATGTTTCAGAAATCCGCTCCCAAGATGCAGTGGTTAAAGATTTTGAAGGCATCAAGAGAGCAGCCTTCTCCTTTTTCAAAGATCTCTATTCAGCGCCTGATGACCCGCCTATAGATCCTCAAGCCTATCCGTATAATCTAATCCCCTCCTGTGTGCAAGACTCTGTCAATAATATGCTGACTGCTCCGATCAGCATGGATGAGCTCAAGAAAGCCTTGGATTGCATGGAACCGGATAAGGCGCCAGGGCCTGATGGGTTCACTGCTAGGTTCCTTCAGTCTTGCTGGTCAACTATCAATAAAGACCTCCTGAGAATGGTTAGGAAGTCCCAATATTGCGCAAAGATAGGAGGCAGTACCAATTCAGCCTTCCTTGCATTGCTACCGAAAGAGAAAGGAGCTTCAGATTTCAGTAGATTTCGTCCCATTTCACTGTGTAATACTAGCTATAAACTGATTACCAAAATAATATCCATTCGTCTCAAGAATATTCTGCCAGACATCATACCGGAGAACCAAGGAGGCTTCATCAAAGGGAGAAAGATACTGGATAATATTGTGCTGGTTCAAGAGGCAGTTCATTCAAGTGGCCAGAGAAAAGAGAAAGGAATGGTAATAAAACTCGATTTGGCTAATGCCTTTGACAGGGTGAGGCATGACTTCCTGTTTGTTGTTATGACGAAAATGGGCTTCTCAATAACCTTCATAAATTGGGTGAAAGCCTGCATTGCCTCTCCTTGGATTGCACCGTTGGTAAATGGTCATTCGACTGAATTTTTTAAGGCTTCCAAGGGATTAAGACAAGGTTGTCCGCTGTCCCCTCTTCTCTCTAGGCTGCACAAAATCTCGCTCTAGGCTCTAAAATTCTGTGGAATATTGTGGCTGGGAAAATAAGCTGGAGCAAGAAAGTATTGTGGAAGAAATATTTTCAAGGTCAGCGTTTGAGATGTTTGGACCTTCCACCAAAAACCACCAAAGGTTCCCCAATTTTCAAGCTCTGTACCGCGGCTCTGGAGCACTTCAGTCCCAATCTCTACTGGATCCCAGGTAATGGGAAAAAAATCAGAATTTGGGAAGATCAGATTCTTGGAGACCAGCCGCTACACCATATAGAAGGCCTGGCAAATATTAAATTATGGCTGCATTCCAACTGTTGGAAATAATACTGAGAGGGGGGGTGAATCAGTATTATCAGATCAATCAAACCTTTTCAATGCTCAGAAAAATATACGCTACTTCAGTTAAGTAAAACAGCGTGTACACGTTACTGTGACTAAATAAAACAGCGTATAAGCAGAAAACTCATAACTTAGTTAGCTTATTCTTCAGTTAAGTTCATCAGGACATTATTCAGCACATTAACAGTAAGCAGATGCAGTATAACAGAACGGATCAAAAGCCACACACATGAACACCAAGATATAAGGTGGAAACCCAATGTGGGTGAAAACCACCTGCTGCAAGTTATCTCTATCTTTCTTTAAGAAACTTCAGTTTACAATCTTTTGTACTGGTGCAGCCTTATACCAGTACGCAGGCTACAACCTGCAGAAGGCTACAACCTTCTCTCGTTCTCCAAACTTCCTTGGAAGGGAGCTCCAACCCCCTTTGTTCTTGTACTAGCCAAGATACTAGTACGTAGGTGCTGACCTACAATCTTCTTTTCTTCAGGTATCACCTTTCATACATTTTCAGACTTGAATATTCCTGAAGCACAACATTACAATCTGAAGACCACAATTCATTCAATTTCCACAACAGATCATTGAAGCATAAAACAACCAAACTCTGAATCACTGAACCACTGAACCCTGTCAATCACCAGTTACCAGAACACAAAGCAGACTACAAAACTCTGCAATAACTGTCAGACCCCACTGTAAACCCAAAAACAAGCTTCAAAAGATATACGCTACTTCAAGGAGCCAAACCCGCGTATACACGCTCTTTTACCGAAGCCAACCTGCGTACAGATCTAAAAATAAACTTTCTCAATTTGCAGCTGTACCAGACATTAGTTAGACCCAGAACATAGCATTGCGACAATATGCAGATCTAGAAATAAGCATAATCAACCATATCATGATAGTGCATTTCAAACCATTAGATCCCGATCTATCCTTAGATCTAGTCTTCCATCAACCAATGTGATCTCTCCTTGGCTTAGATCAAGCAACCCAGCACCTGCAAATCAGATCTCTTTCACTCTTAGATATTCAAGCCTTGTCGAAAGATGATTTTGCCTAATGATCTTCTTCTCCTTATATAGTCTTAGGCCTAGCTCAATACCAAGAGCCAAAACCATAGTAACACAATACCATCAACTTCAAAACTAGGGATCGACACGCCCGTCGAGACACAATGGTCCGAAATCATAGGCACAACTTCCAAGGACTAACCACCATGGACCAAAGGAACCTTTCCACATACACGCGCTTTTTATGAATCAAACTAGCGTGTACACGCGACTTGGGCTTAACGAAACGACGTGTATGAGCTTCCTTGGCATGCTGTACTGAGATCTGTCTTCTGATTAAGATGCCATCACTTGTACCAACCTCTGAGCACCTGTACCATCCTCTGAGTGAGTTGCCATCAAGGACAACACTTGAATCATAATGCCAACAATCTCCCCCTTTGGACTTGATGGCAACCACCACACCAAGTCACTCTCCCCCTTTGACATCAAGAGAAAAGGGCTGTGCTCCCCCTGAGGACATGCTGATACCTCTGCTTGGCTGTGCTGACTCGTGCTTCCCCTGACAGTAGGCCAGATCTGAAAAAGATGTTCTTCAACAAGAACCAAGATTTATACACCATAAGGGACCTTCCTATCACCAAAAGACTCAATACATACATCCATACTCCCTACCAAGAGGGGACATATCAGAAACAACCAATTATATTACAGCATTCATCCCAGGCATAGTGGGGAAACCAACATAGGCCGTTACATGACCTTGACACCATAAAAGAGATATGACAAGAGAGATACATGACATAGAGACAACAGATCTAGACCAAGACTTAGGAAAGACACCAGCAGCATCTGATAAACATCTTGTTAGATCAGCAACCAGAATTTCTTTCTGAGCTCCTTCTCCTGAAACCAACAACCAAAACATCTGAATGCCAACAATGCTTTATGAGACTTTTGAGCTGCTCCCCTTGAACCTGTGCCTGTTGCACTCCCTGAAACTGTGCCTGAAGAATTCTGACATTCCTATTGCTGTTCAGAACTTCAGAGTTTTCCCTTGCTGTTCAGAACTTCATATACGCGTTTTATCCTGTATAAAACAGCGTATGTACGCGGATATTCTTTCTGCAACAAGCGTCCAGAATACACGCGACTTACCCAACATGAATCCGCGTGTATACGCTCATATCCCTTCCGTAACCTGCGTATACCAACTTTTCTGTAGAACAAACAATCTTCAACAACAGGATGAAGCATCAACTACTCCCAGCTTTTGTCTGAGATATTCAAAAGTTTCCCTGGGCAGTGGTTTTGTGAGAATATCAGCAACTTGCTCCTTAGAAGGAACATACTCCAACTTGACCTTCTGCTCAAGCACTTGTTCCCGAAGAAAATGGTACTTGATTGGTATGTGCTTGGTCTTTGAGTGCATGACAGGATTCTTTGAAATGCTGATTGCACTTGTATTATCACATAAGATAGAGACAGGTGGAGTGCAAGTGATTTGAAAGTCCTGCAAGGTCTGCATCATCCAAAGAAGTTGTGTGCAACAAGATGCTGCAGCCACATATTCTGCTTCAGCTGTAGATAAGGCAATCGAACTTTGTTTCTTGCTGAACCAAGATACTAATCTGGAACCCATGAAGAAAGCACCTCCACTTGTGCTTTTCCTATCATCCACACTTCCAGCCCAATCTGCATCTGTGTAAGCATGAAGAGTGAGATCAGTATTTCTAGGATACCATAAGCCATAGTTTTGGGTCCCTTGAAGATATTTGAAGATTCTTTTGACTGCCTGAAGATGAGTTTCCTTTGGGTTGGCTTGAAATCTTCCAACCATTCCTACTGCATGTGTAATATCTGGTCGAGTACCTGTCAAATAAAGCAAACTCCCAATCATGGATCTATAAGTGGGTTGGTGAACTGCTGCTGATTCATCATTTGCACTGAGGCTGCATCCTGTAACCATGGGTGTACATACTGGCTTTGACTCTTCCATGCCATACTTCTTCAAGATCTGCTTGAGGTATTTGGTTTGAGACAAGAAGATACCTCCTTCATTTTGTTGGATTTGCAATCCAAGAAAATATGTCAATTCTCCAAGAAGTGACATTTCGAATTCTTTCTGCATAACCAAGGCAAAGTTTTGACTCATGGTCTCTTCATTGCTGCCAAAAATAATATCATCTACATAAACAACAAGGATTAGCAATTTGTTATTTTCAACTTTTATATAGAGATTGCTATCTGCTGATCCTTTTGAAAAGCCTTGTTGGTGAAGATATTTGTCCAACCGATAGTACCAAGCCCTTGGAGCTTGTTTGAGCCCATAGAGTGCCTTTTTCAATCTGCATACAAGGTTTGGATCATTTCCAAGAATGAACCCATCTGGCTGCTCAATATATACTTCTTCTTCTAAGTCTCCATTTAGGAAGGCTGATTTCACGTCCATTTGAAATACCTTGAAGTTTTGAAAGCTTGAGAGAGCAAGGAACATTCGGATGGCCTCTAGTCTTGCCACAGGAGCAAAGGTCTCTTCAAAATCTATTCCTTCTTGCTGTGCATACCCTTTACAAACAAGTCTGGCCTTGTTTCTAATTACTTCTCCATTTTCATTTAACTTATTCTTGAAGACCCATTTTGTTCCTATTACATTCTTATCTTTTGGTCTAGGAACTAATTCCCAAGTGTTGTTCCTTTCGATTTGCTCAAGTTCTTCATCCATTGCTTTGACCCAACATTCATCTTTGCATGCTTCTTTCACATTTTGTGGTTCAATGGAGGAGAGTAGAGCCAAGTAGCTTGAAGCTTCTGCAAGTGTCCTTCTTGTTTGTACTCCTGCTTCTTTCTGCCCCACAATCTGAGTTTCTGGATGATTCTTTTGGACATATCTGGATGGAGTCTTCTCTTCTATTCTTGTCTGCTCCTCTGGTTCTTCTTGAGATTCTTCTTCTTCTTGAGGTTCTTCTTCTTCATCATTTCGCCTTTGAGAGTAACCTTCATCTTCTTCAATGTCTTCATGATGAACTTGCCTAGGAATATATCCCTTCTCATCAACCACTATATCAATACTGTCAACAATTCTGCCAAGTCTTTTATTGTAGCACTTGTATGCTTTGCTATGTGGAGAATAACCAAGAAGAATGCCCTCATCTGCTCTAGGTTCAAGTTTGCCAAGTTGCTCATCAGTATTCTTAATATAACATTTGCTCCCAAAGATTTTGAAATGCTTCACGGAAGGAGTTTTACCACTCCAAAGCTCATGAGGTGTTTGAGTGCTGTTTACTCGGACATTTGTTTTGTTAAGAATGATAACAACAGCATGTGCAGCTTCACCCCAGAAGGTTGCAGGAGTACCTGATTCATCGAGCATAGCACGAGCCATTTGTTGGATAGTTCTGTTCATTCTTTCCACAACCCCATTTTGCTGAGGAGTTCTAGCTGTAGAGAATTCTCTTCTTATCCCATGTTCATCGCAGAAATCGAAAAATTCATTTGATGTGAACTCCCCACCTCTGTCAGATCTGAGGCACTTAATTTTGTGTCCTGATTCATTTTCAGCCAATGCTTTGAAGGATTTGAATTTTTCGAATGCTTCATCTTTGTGCTTCATAAGCCCTAACCAAACAAACCTTGAGAAATCATCAATGAATAATATCAGATATTCTTCTCCTCGAGGTGTCCTTTTCCTAAATGGACCACATACATCTGTATGGACTAGCTCAAGAGGCAAGCTAGCTGATCCTTCCTTTTCTGGAAAGTTAGTTCTGGTTTGCTTTCCAAACTGACAAGATTTGCATATAGTGTTGTCTGGAATTTTGATATCTGGAAGATCGCGAACTGCCTGATATTTGCATGCTTTTCTTATTTGTGAGAAGCTTAGATGTCCCAACCTTCGATGCCATAGCCAGTGCTCTTCATCCTTGCTAAGATAGCATTGTTGTTGTCCTTCTTCAAATATGTACAGATTATTTGGAGTTCTTTTGCCTTTGAGAACTGTTTTACCTGTATCAAGATCACGAACAAGACATCCATTCGATCTGAAAATAACCTCAGTTTTTTGATCACACATCTGACTGACACTTAGAAGATTATGCTTCAATCCATCAACATACAAAACATTTCCAGCCTTGACCTTTTCTTTCAAAGGAGCAATACCTTTTCCTTTTATAGTTGCAGGAGTATCATTTCCAAAAGAAACTTTCTTTCCCTTTTCTAAAGTAGAATAAGATTCAAGTTTTTCTTTATCACCTGTCATATGTTTCGAACATCCACTGTCAATGTACCATAGATTTTCCTGTCCTTCTGCATAAAACGCTATCCCACATCTTTCTGTCTGAGGTTCTTTTATTCTCCATTTTTTGGTGCTCGTGGCTTGTTCCTTTTTCTCCTGAAACCTGCTCCTGCATTCAGATTCTTTATGACCAAAATTATTGCAAATAGAACATTCAACTTCATTTTCAAGAACCGAAAAGTTGTTATAGGTCCTCTTTGTAATCCCTGTCATACTTCTTTGTTTTTGAGCTTCCCTAGTCATGATTGTTTTATATGCAACACATTGAGCTGCTTTGTGACCAAAGTTATGGCAAGAAAAGCATTGTCCATTGAAGAAGCTTCTGCGGTTATTGAATCTACCAGCCAACTGATTGTAATTTCTATTTTCATCTATTCTTGTGCCAAACTGAGAAGATTTTACCTGTGGTTGGTTGTAGCTTTTGTTCACCCTTAAGAAGGATTGTCCCTGATAGTTTCTGTTTGTAATTCGTCCCTGCTTTACCTGATTATCTTCATTGTTCTTCTGCTCATTTCTTCTTGCTGCATCAAGATAACTCTTTGAGGTGGATGCTTTAGAGGTTTCTCCATTATAGCCCAAACCTGTCTTGTTTAGAGGAGACCGCTGCACATTGATAATCTCATCCAAAGTTTCAGATCCTTTGACAAACTTAAGATTAATAGCTTTTGTTTTCTCAATTTCTTTTCTGAGACCAACAATTTCACCTTCTAGTTTTTCAAGATGTTTTTCCTTTTCATCAATTTGAAATTGCAAAGTATCAATGATCACACTCTTTTCTTCTATGCATCTCTTGAGTCTAGTAATTTCATTATAGAGATTATCCACATCTACAGCATCCTCATAATCATCATCTTCAAATGCCATTAATAGCTTATATTTATTACCTTGTTCATCTTCATCACTGTTTGATAAGCCATCACTATCTTCATGGGTGTAGTAGCTTTTCTTATTTGCACTTTGTTTCTTATTCCATCTAGCAGGTTCTTTTCCTTTATCTTTATTAGGACATTTTGCAGCATAATGACCTACTCTTCCACAAGCAAAGCATTTGAAAGGTAGCTTACCTCTGAACCTTCCAGAACCCCTTTGAAGATTTCTGACAAAATTTGATTCTTCTTCCTCTTCTTCTGGAACATGACTTGCTTCATAGTAATCTTCTTTTCCTGATGCCTTAAAAGCAGCTTCCCTTCTGTCTGATGGACCTCCCTTTCTCATTTCATAAGCAGTTAGAATTCCATGTAACTGAGACATAGTGAGAACTTTGAGATTTTCCTTTTCTTCTATTGCAGATACTTTAGATTCAAACTTGGGGGATAATGATCTTAGAATCTTTGAAACTACTATAGTCTCTTTTATTTCTTCACCCAAATTTTTCATACAATTAACAATCTCGTCTACCCGAAGAAAATAATTTGCCACACTTTCATCATTATACATCTTGAGAGTCTCATATTGAATCCTGAGAGTTTGAAGTTTAGCTTCCTTTACCTGTTCATCTCCTTCATAGCTAGTGATCATTTTGTCCCATATCTCTTTTGCTGATTTGAAGTGCATGACCTTCATGAATTCTGTTTGGGATATACTTCCTAATAGAGTACTGACTGCTTTTGCATTTGTTTCATATGTCTTTTTCTCAGCTGGATCTGTAGGAGTAGCTGAAGGAAAAGCATAGCCTGTTTCTACAATGTTCCAAACTTCTGTACCAAGAGATTGAAGATATGCAGTAACTCTTACCTTCCAATAATTGAAATTTGTTCCATCAAAAACCGGTGGCCTGATTGATGCTTCTTTCTCGTAGTTGCTCATGATGAATGATCTACCTTCAAGCGATCAAGCTTCCCTGAAGGACCTGCTCTGATACCAATTGTTGGAAATAATACTGAGAGGGGGGGTGAATCAGTATTATCAGATCAATCAAACCTTTTCAATGCTCAGAAAAATATACGCTACTTCAGTTAAGTAAAACAGCGTGTACACGCTACTGTGACTAAATAAAACAGCGTATAAGCAGAAAACTCATAACTTAGTTAGCTTATTCTTCAGTTAAGTTCATCAGGACATTATTCAGCACATTAACAGTAAGCAGATGCAGTATAACAGAACGGATCAAAAGCCACACACATGAACACCAAGATATAAGGTGGAAACCCAATGTGGGTGAAAACCACCTGCTGCAAGTTATCTCTATCTTTCTTTAAGAAACTTCAGTTTACAATCTTTTGTACTGGTGCAGCCTTATACCAGTACGCAGGCTACAACCTGCAGAAGGCTACAACCTTCTCTCGTTCTCCAAACTTCCTTGGAAGGGAGCTCCAACCCCCTTTGTTCTTGTACTAGCCAAGATACTAGTACGTAGGTGCTGACCTACAATCTTCTTTTCTTCAGGTATCACCTTTCATACATTTTCAGACTTGAATATTCCTGAAGCACAACATTACAATCTGAAGACCACAATTCATTCAATTTCCACAACAGATCATTGAAGCATAAAACAACCAAACTCTGAATCACTGAACCACTGAACCCTGTCAATCACCAGTTACCAGAACACAGAGCAGACTACAAAACTCTGCAATAACTATCAGACCCCACTGTAAACCCAAAAACAAGCTTCAAAAGATATACGCTACTTCAAGGAGCCAAACCCGCGTATACACGCTCTTTTACCGAAGCCAACCTGCGTACAGATCTAAAAATAAACTTTCTCAATTTGCAGCTGTACCAGACATTAGTTAGACCCAGAACATAGCATTGCGACAATATGCAGATCTAGAAATAAGCATAATCAACCATATCATGATAGTGCATTTCAAACCATTAGATCCCGATCTATCCTTAGATCTAGTCTTCCATCAACCAATGTGATCTCTCCTTGGCTTAGATCAAGCAACCCAGCACCTGCAAATCAGATCTCTTTCACTCTTAGATATTCAAGCCCTTGTCGAAAGATGATTTTGCCTAATGATCTTCTTCTCCTTATATAGTCTTAGGCCTAGCTCAATACCAAGAGCCAAAACCATAGTAACACAATACCATCAACTTCAAAACTAGGGATCGACACGCCCGTCGAGACACAATGGTCCGAAATCATAGGCACAACTTCCAAGGACTAACCACCATGGACCAAAGGAACCTTTCCACATACACGCGCTTTTTATGAATCGAACTAGCGTGTACACGCGACTTGGGCTTAACGAAACGGCGTGTATGAGCTTCCTTGGCATGCTGTACTGAGATCTGTCTTCTGATTAAGATGCCATCACTTGTACCAACCTCTGAGCACCTGTACCATCCTCTGAGTGAGTTGCCATCAAGGACAACACTTGAATCATAATGCCAACACCAACAATAAGGAAACCCTTTGGGACATATCCACCTGAACGAAGGATGCTGGTAGAAGGTGGGACAGCTGGAATCTAGGAGAGGTACCACATCGTCTGCAATCTGAAGCTTCATTACTATTAGACAAACTCCAAGGAAAATCCCCCTTGTCAGCAACAGCCAAGGACAAAAGAGGGTGGGGCTCCCATACTGGTTCTTTCTCGGTTGTTGAAGGATACAAAAGTTTGATTGATGTTCCTAATGTCCCTCCAAACCCAACGCAATGGAAATTCATTTGGGGCTTCCCTTTGCTCCCAAAAATAGACTTCTTCTGCTGGACGCTAGCTCACAACAGTATTCTCACAGGAGATAACCTGAGAAAACGTGGAATGGAAGGGCCATCCAGATGCCCATTATGTATGTCAGAGGAAGAAACAGCTGATCACCTGTTGTTGCTGTGCCCTTTTTCCAAAGCAGTTTGGAAGGGGGTTCTGAGATCAAGGGCGGACAAGGTTGAGCTGCCAAGAAATATGCCAAACCTGCTTCACGAGTGGGCCAAGCTATCATCGTTCTGCCTCAATAAAAAAAACCTGCTTAAGACTGCATGGATGTGGATCCCTAAATTCATCTGCTGGAAGTTATGGCTGGAAAGGAATAACAGATTATTCAGAGGAGAAATTTGCACTTCAAACAATGTTATATCCAAACTTAAAGCTATCCTGGGAGAGACTTTGGAAGCTATGCCGGCCTTAAGGAACGAAGAGATTCTGGACAGTGAGGAGGAGCTTTGGCTGAAAGATATTGTTCCAAATAATCAAACCAATCCTATTTCTCCGGCCTCTTGCCATGCTATGTGGGAAATACGTCTGGAAGAACAGGAGTTTCTAAAGTGGCGATCGGCTCTAGATGACCACTGTCTATTCTTCGACGGGGCCTCTAAAGGAAACCCTGGAGCTGTGGGTGGGGGTGGAATTCTGCTGAATCTCGATGGCACTACATTGCTCAGGTATCATTGGGGTCTGGGATTCGAATCAAACAATAGAGCTGAGGCTCTGGCTTTGTGGCAGGGGCTGACTCTGGCTCTAAATCGGAACATTCAATCTCTGACGGTCTTCGGAGACTCTAGGCTTATCATTCAAGCAATGAACTCACTCTCGAATCCTTTGCAGATCCATTTAGTCCTATTCTCAAGAAAATTAGATCCATGCTGGCCAAGTTTCGGAAAATTTCCTTCTATCATATACTGAGGCAGTTGAATTCACAAGCCGATTTGGAAGCCAATCTTGGCTCAGCCAGTAGCCAAAGAACCCTTTCAGTCAACTCTGAAGAATCTCTCTGCATCATCCCCTAATATTCTTAACACCCTCTCTCTCAGGAAATCTGTTCACTTTGATGCATTGGGGATCTGCTCCTGAACTAGTAACATTGGCTCTGCATCAGGCTATTGCTGAGCTAGTTACCAGAGCTCCATGGGTAGGCAATCAAGAAAAGATTGATGCTCTGGAATCTCAGTCCCTAGCAGGCACTGTAAGCTCTGTCCCCAGCTGAAGCATGCGCCAGAGGATGAATATCTGAAGTTAAGTAATCAAAAATCCAAGCTGGTCTATTCACAGGAAGGGTTCATCATGAAAAAAGGAGGGAATTATTGGGCAGCAACTGATTCGTTTTCCAGACATGACCAACCCCAAACTGAAAGATGTTCTTTCCTGTGTCGACTTGGATGTTGTGAGTTTGAATGAAAGGATGTATCAGCATTTCCCTGTCACAGGAGTGGAGTTTGATGAATTAATTTTCGGTTCTCTCCTGCTGTCGAGTGGCTGTATTCTGTTCTGTGGCGCAAATACAATCAACAAATCTGTAGGAGGTAAAGTTCAGAATCTCATTTGTAGCTGAAATCATTGCTTTGGGTATGAAATCCAAGGATTTGCAGTTGCAGTAGCCCATTTTCGTAAATCCAAACAGCGGCGCAGAATTTTCTAAGCCCGTTCCTTCTTCAGTTCATCCAGAAAGCGGTTGGTACTTCATTTGCCTGTGGACTTAGTGGAAGGACGAGGAGCAAGCATTGGTCCTTATCGCTGGACAGAGCAGCAAAATGGACAGAGCAAACTCTTAAATGGTTGATTTCCCTGACACTAAATGACGGCAGTTCATAGAGCCTTCAAGCAGGGATTCTGCGAAATAACTTCTCCAAAGGGCGATCCAGTGTCAAAGCATCTCCATGGACCTGATGTAACAAAGAGCAAACCCTCTCTGTGTAGCAAGAAAACCTGAGTGATAAGAAAAATTGGGGAAATTGATCTCTGTGTAATAAGTACGCGGCAGCTGTTTTGCCGCCTTTCAAAAAAAATTAACCGTTAAAGTCAAAAAAAATAATAATATTATTTATATTTATTTTCATATTCTTATTAATATTATTATGAATAAAATTAACGAATTATTATTATTAACCAATAATTAAAAATTACCAAATTCTTTATTGTTAATTTTTCTTTAGCTTTAATATTAATGAGTTCATTGATTTTCTCTTTAATTAATTGAAATAGTTGAAATGTGAGAAGTAATACCAAATTAAAAAATACATGTCATCCACAATACATTGTTTTTTTCCAGGGAGAAAACCCAACTAGTACGTGAGGCTACACTATTATCTTTTCTCTGACATGGAAAATGTGCAAGTACAAAGAAATAAGTACTCTCTATGGTGTTACCTGAGATCGATGACCTATATGGCTACGATAGAATCTTGAACCCCTATGCTTTTTTCTCTAACTTATCACTCCTAGTTCCTTTGCTCAACCATGGAACACAATACAATAACATACTAAATGGAACCCTACTCCTCGTACTGGCTTGGTATTTAACATAGTCCAACAACCAACTTGGGGGTAATGTTTGACTAGCTCAACCATCAACTCGAGTTATAGATTTCATAACTTCTAGAGTCTTCTTCAATGTCCACACATGGCTACTCCCATATGCATGTGTAATGGGGGATGATGTGGTATCCACTCATACCATGGTGGTCAACACATTAGGCCAACTTGTAAGAGGAATAACTTTTTCATATGAACTATATTTGACATGATTCTTGTACCATTCAAAAAGCATCTTAGCATAGAAAAATTTCAAGGGATCATACATAAGTAGGATTTTTTGAACCCCAAAAAGCTTAATTTAATGCCTCAACTCTGGAAGGTTTCAGGACCCAATTTTCCAAACTAGGATCTAGTAGCAAAAATGACCATACAAGCTAATCCATTCAAATTTTCCACTCTAAAAGCATCAAGGAAAATGAAAAATAATATAATGATCCAATATGGATCATACCAACCCACTTAAGGAGAATTTTGATCCGCAAAATATTTAATTAATGAGGTAAGAAACATTTTCCTCTACCTCCTCCTTGGAGTATTGCTTTTATTTTCCTAGAAGTTATCCTTTCATCCCCATTTTATAAACGTCACAATGCCCTTATCTTGTAGTTTTTTACCTCTTCTATAAAATTGTATCTCCTACCAACTCCGCATGATCATATAGTGCTAAATTACTTTACAAAGGGTAGGATCTACCCCTCCTCCTTGTCTAATAGGGAAGGCTCATAAGGTATGAGGTTTTCCACATTCACAACTAAGTAAATGCAAATTTATGGGGGTAGTTTACTTGTATAGTCGTTGTCTCTTACATTTTCCAATATCTCAAAAGGACCATATCAAAAAGAGTTGATCTTCCTAGCAATACCCTATAGCCTTTCCTTGGTAATATGTGACCATACTCTACCCCCCACTCTAAATGACTTCTCTATTCTATCTTGATCATGCATAACCTTATTTTTTTTGTATGATTCTTCAACATCCACTATACTTTCAAATGGATCTACCTGATCTTCTTAAGAAATTTATCTATTCTTAATGCATCTTTCATGGAGTAACTCCCTCACTACTGCTTGCTACTCATATACATCATCCAAGGGTCAAGGTGCAAAATATGTAAGAAAGCTTCAAAAGAGGATTTACTAGTAGAAGCGCCAATTACAACTTCTAAGTTATTTTTATATAGATCATATTTCCATCCCAAGACTCAGATGTTTTTTATTATAAACCTTCAAATGGTATGCCAAAGTCATGTTAACTACTTCTATTTGGAAATCTATCAATGTATTGAATCTATTTGACCTCTTCAAAATTCTGTCTAACTTCTCTCGTAATGTAGTCTAAAATTCATTGAGAAATTTGATTTCCCTATCTAAAATGATGCTTCTTGGTATCCCAAAGTGCACCTGGACTTATTCAAAGAGAAATATTTGTTTCTTCTTCCCCCATGGTCTTATTATAGGGAATGAGAATTCTAATCCTACTAAATCTATGAACTATCACAAAAAATATAGTCATGTCCCTTCTTGATTGTTGATAAACCTCCCATAAAATCAATGGAAATGCTTTCCCAAGCATGAGTGGCTACATGTAAGGTATGGTATAGACCTTGCTTCCTATTACTAGGCTTGTTGGTGTAGTAAAGTACACATCCTCTAACATATCTTGCTGCATCTTCTTACATTTTGTATTGGACATAATGTTTTCATTAATGACAGCCAGTGTCATTGATGTCAAAGGGTATGTTAAAGGAAAGGTGCCAATGTTGGAGAATAATAACTTTAGAGCCCTAAGATTCCAATCAGCTCAATGCCATCACATAGAAATATTTTATTCCTTGATATTAATATGGATGATAGTTTAGAGAGTGCCTTTTGATAAAGAGGAATTTTTAAATATTCAATGATTCCTTTCTTTCCATACTACCCAAAGGAGGGATCCAAGAGAAAGGATCCAAATGCAATTTCAAATAAGTTTGGAAAATATTCCTTTACACCAATTTTCTATAGTATTAGGGATGCTAAGAGGGTATCTATTATAGTTTGATAGGAATAGGTTGAGGACATGGAATAACTCAAGGGTATAGTAGCAGTGGTTGAAAAAGTATTCCATATCCTTTGAGTGTTGAAGACATAATGGATAGAAAGAAGGGTATACAAAATTGCATTTTATAAGATTGTCCTAGGCCAGGGTTTTATTCTTAAACAAAATCCAAAGGAAGAAAGATGCCTTTGGCCATGCACATGTTTTCTAGATTTTAACCCATCCTTCATCTATCAGGTGTGCATGGAATCATGTTGCTAAATTAGAGGATTCAATGGATGAATGGAATGAGGGATTGTCCTACTCTCAAGTGATTTCCAAATCTATTAACATTGATGTTCATCAGGCTTGGGGTGCTATAAGCCTAGGGGTTGCCATTGGCTTCATTTACAAGGTGAAGTATTCTAGGACCAATAATGTTATACATTTTTTCCTTCATATTATCCATGATAGCTTGTATTTGAGTTTTTTTCTCAAATTTTGGGAGCTACAACCAGGAATAATATTGTAACAACCCTTGGTTGATGTTTCATGTAAATAAAGTTAAAGCAAGGTCATGGGACACATATCCCAAGCTGAATGGTGGGGAAACATAATAGTGGGCATCAGTTGTGGTTTATTAATGGCTATGGAAATTGGAAAAGGAATTGGAAAAGGAAAAGATGTAATAATTGGCATTTAATTATGAGAAATAAAGGAAAATAGGAGAAAAGGAAGGTGAAGAGACACAAATATGAATGCAAGGGAAATTAGAGAGAAAATGAAGGAAAATGAAAGAAAAAGGTAACACCCTTGCCCCTCATTTACCCGATTTTACAAGCTCTCCAAGTAAATGTGAAACATAGTGCTACTATGATATGAATCAACCTCCTAGATGGCCTTAAGGAAATGGAGTCGACACAACAAGACCTTACTAGCTTTCCTCAGGTGCTACAAGACCCCTGAGGGTTGAATCACCCTTCCTAGACCATCGTCCTTGAGAAAAAATCTCTCTTTTAGTGACCTAAGGCCCTAGTCACTCCCTTTCCAAGGCATGCCAATGAATACAGCCCTCCAGTCACACTGATGAGCCTGCCTAAATGCGAATGTATCCTTTTTCTGCCAGTTCAATGCCAACAATTGCAAGATTTAAGGCTATTTTCCAAGGCCAAGACCCATTCATTGCCCAGAACTCCATGAAATTTCTAGAACACATAAAAGACATGAAGAAAATGATTTTGATAACAAACTTGATCAACGACTTGACTGGACCTTCCCCAACTGGAACTGACATTCCTTCAAACACTTGGTAAACATGCAACCTACAGATCCTTAATGCAAGTATGAACATAAGGAGCTAAAAACTTATCCAAGGTTTAAAAAGAAGTATCAATGTCTTCTCACATTAGTTGTCATAACATCAAGTAGTTATTGCATTCATTATTCATTCAGTTACAAGTAAAAACATAGAAAGAGCAATGACTAAGAGTTGCCAAATAATCATGCTTATAACCAACATATAACTACATAAATAACAATGAGAGAACAACCATTAAAGCCACATAATAACAAGTACATTTATTCATGAAAAGCAAGTCAGGAACTTAGCTCTTATTAAACATAGGAAAAATCCAACCAGGTTTGAGACATCCATGTACCATCCGACCATAAATTGGATGAACCAAATATTTCTTTTAGCCAATCACCCTCGTGCCATATTCCAGGCATGAATACGGTATCTCATGGGATAAACCGATCCATAAACAGCCAAGGGAATCCATAAGTTAAACCACCTCCACCCTCACCATACCATGATCTCACCCAAACCAGTGCTAATATCACAAAACCAAACCGAGCAT
Organism: Pinus tabuliformis; assembly: GCA_031772625.1. Classification (NCBI taxonomy): domain Eukaryota; kingdom Viridiplantae; phylum Streptophyta; class Pinopsida; order Pinales; family Pinaceae; genus Pinus; species Pinus tabuliformis. Next base: position 913,690,826 of record CM062813.1, on the reverse strand, counting down.
GGATGCCTAAGAATTTTTTCTTTAATACCTTGAGGATTTTTCTGTCTTTGCCCTTAGGATTTACTGTGTATCCTAACATTATCGGTCACGGGATTCCTAGTCCTTTGGGAATTTTTTTGAGACCACCTCACCTAGATCCAAAATCTTTTGAAAATCCAAAGCTCAAACTCAGAAAAGTCCCATCACACCATGGCTATTGGGAAATATCAAGGAAAGGCTAAAATCCACTTTTGAAACCCGACAAAATCCATGCCAATGACAACAAAAGAACCAAATACCAACATGCACATACCATGCATGTTAACAACCAACTAGGAAGTAATACATGCAACCTATTACCTGCAAGTATTCTTGTTGAAGCTACTTGATCCAACTTTATTTGCTTGATCCTTACTTTCCTTTGCTTCCTTGTTCTTCCTGGTTGTCTTGGTTCTCTTATCCTCTTTGAGACTAATTCCAAAACTGAACTCACAAAAGGCTACCAACTAATGCTATTATGTCTTTTAATTATTGATGCCTCTAATTCCTTCAGTTTCCATTATTTTCCTTCAATTTCCTCCTCACATGAAACATATGACCTCTCACCTTCCTTTTCTCCTAATTTCCTTTATTTTCATAAATAAAATACCAATAATTCCTTTTTTCCTTTTCAAATCCTTCACCATTTCCTTTGCCAATTTTCCTTATCCATGAACACAACAGATGATGCCCACTAGGATATGTTTCCTAACGTTCAGCTTGCAATAAGTGTCCCTTGACCTTGCTCTTATTTTTCCTTTATTAAATTTTAATACATGAAATTTTAACCTAGGGTTGTTAGAGAACCCTCCACCTTAGGGGAACATTTTCCTCGATGTTCTATGACACCTACAACTAGAAAAACCACTCAAAATAAAAACATACTACCCATGGAGCTTTATAACCCAGTTCGTTCCAATATTTACAATGAAAAACTTGCTCAAAAGCAAAACCATAATGACAAACATGACAACATGAAAACCATACGGCTTATTTGATCTATATAACACAATCATTGTGGCATTTACAATAACAACCATACACCAATATGTACATATACCAAAATTGCTTTGCCTCAACTGGTAAACAATGAAGGACACATAACCTGTATGCGATAAACCTTCTCCCTTGTAGCTCCATCAGGCCCAAATTTCTTCCATTACACTTTAACTTCCTCAATTGTTCTATTCCAAAGCATGATTTTGTTTACGCTGCAATATTCACTGAGGTTCTGGTGGAAATTATCCTAATGGTTCCACCTAGAGTAAACACCAATCATTAACATGATCAACATCATTTACATATATTTTAAGCAATGAAACATGGAAAACATCATGGAATTTCACTGTTGGAGGCAATGCAAGTATGTAGGCCATTGGGCTAATCCTCTCAAGGATCTGAAAAGGACCACAATACTGTGGTGCGAAATTGACACATCATCCAATCCTCAAGGATCTCTTCTTAGTCTTGATGCACAAATACACATGCTCCCCAACCTTAAACTCCTTAAATGCCTTAAGCTTGTATGCATAAATCTTATGTCTATCACATGGTAACTTTAGATTCTTCTTTATAACTTCTATTTCCTATTCCATTTATGCCAACATCTTTGGTCCAATATGTACCATGTTCACCGGATCACTCTAACTCATGCCAGTATTACAACTCTGCCCATACAGTGCCTCAAAGAAACTCATAATCAACGACTCTTAATAACCATTGTCATAAGAAAACTAATCTAATGGAAAGTACTCCTACTATCTCCTCTCTTGATTCATCACATACATCATCAACATATCCTCAAGTATCTTGTTGACACCCTTTGTCTGTCCATCTGTATGCAGATGATAAGTTGTACTGAAGGCCAACTCTGTCCCCAAACTTGCAAACAAATCCTTCCAAAACATCGAAGTGAACTTAGCATCCCTATCTGACACAATCTCCTTTGGAACACCATGCAATCTCATGATCTCCCTGATGAAGACTTGTTCCACGTCACTAACTGAATAAGTAGTCTTCATAGGAATGAAGTGAGCTACCTTGCTCAACCTGTCTACGATAACTATGATAGAATTATGCTACTATGATGTCCTCATAAGACCTGTAATGAATTCCATGGAAATGCCCTCCCATTTCCATTATGGAATTGGAATATGTTGAAGCAATCCACTTGGATGATTACAATATGCCTTCACTTACTGACAGTCCAAACATCTAGCCACGAAATATGCCACTTCCTTCTTTGGATTCAACCAATAGTAGAACTTCTTCACTTTTTCCAACGTCTTCTAATATCCTGGGTGACCTGAATATGGGTTTACATGAAGCTCCCTCAATATAAGCTTCTTGAGTTAATTGTCATCTCGCACATAGATCCTGTCCATGAATCTGACCGAGCCATCTACTGTGAGACGATAGTCCACATGATGATCACATGTACCCTTCTATAATCTGTGCATAAGTTCCCTGTATTGGTCATCCTATTATCCTACTTGTAAGATCTGATACTATAAATTTGTCCCATATGAAGTCATTGTTGCAACATGGTTCAACTGTACTTTCCTACTGAGAGCATCTACAACCCTATTCTCCTTACCGTTGTTGTATCTGATATCAAAGTCAAATTCAATAAGTGTGGCCACTCATCTAGCTTTCTCGGCATTCAAATTCGATTGATCAAACAGATATCTCAACCCACTGTGATTGTTCATCGATAAAAACCTCCTACCAAGATGATAATGTCTCCATATATTTAAGGCATGAATAATAGATACCAACTCAAGATCATGAATCACATAGTTCTACTCGTGCTCATTTAGTTTCCTAGACTCATAGCATATCACCTGGCCCTCTAGCATAAGGACTCCCCCAAGCCCTCTCTTTCAAACATCTATACACATTACAAACTCTTTATTCGGATATGCAATCTTTAACATTGGAGAATTCATCAACAACTTCTTTAACTATTCAAAACTGACTACACACTCCTTTTTCCATTCAAACATATTACCTTTCCTCTGTAATGATGTAATAGGATATGAAATGCGTAAGAAGTTCCTGATGAACCACCTATAATAACCCTCTAACCCCATGAATGATCTGACTTCATCCACATTGCTAGAGTTTCCCATTCCATGATAGCTCTTATCTTTTCTAGATCTATTGCTATGCCTTCCTTGGAAACATGTCCCAAGTAGTGCACCTTTGTTTGAAAGAAACTGGACTTGCTAAGCTTGGAATACAACTAATTCTCTCTTAGAAATCTCAGGAATACTACTAAATCCATGACATTCTATTCCTCATTCTTAGAATATATATGGATTTCATCGATGAATACAATAACAAAATTGTCCAGATAAGGATGCAACACATCATTCATCAAGCACATAAAAGTAGCTGGAGAATCAATCAAACCAAATGGATCTATAACAAACTCATAATGCCCATACCTGGTCATGAAGGAAGCCTTATAGATGCCCTCTTCTTTGATGCATACCTAATGATATCCTAATCTCATGTTAACGTTTGAGAACACTATTGCTCCCTTCAATCGATCAAACAAGTCATCAATCCTTGGGAACGGATATTCGGTCTTGATCATCACATTGTTCAACTTCCTATAATCAATGCACAACCTGAGAGTACCATCATTTTTCTTCACGAACAATACTGGTTCAACCCAAGGTGATACACTTGGCCTAATGTATCTCTTATCAAACATTGCCTTCAACTACCACCTTAACTCTACTAACTCTCGAGTGCTCATCATGTAAGGTTCCTTTGATGCTTGCACTACCCTTGGTGCCAACTCAATAGAAAATTCCACTTCCCTATGCGGTGGAAACTCTGTAATCTCTGCTAGAAACACATCTTGAAACTTTTGTAATACAGGGTACCTCTTGAATATTTCTACATCCTCAACATCCTCCCTTGTCACTAGAGGTATGGACTACAAGCATCACGCATCCTTTCCTGCAACTGTGCTTATCCCGCATACAGGTAACCATCCTCATTGATGTAGGCTTCTTATTCTGCAAGATTCTCTTTTCCCCATTATCATCCAAGCACTCAATAGCCTTGTCATAACAATATCCTTTGGTCCTATGAAGATACAACCAATCCATACCCAAAAGCGTATTATACGATCCAAATCGTAGTACATTCAAATGTGTTGTTGTAGGCATACCATTCAACATGAATGGACAAACTCTTACCTTGTGATGAACTCTCTTCTTAGTACGTCTAGCCAACTGCGCCAACCAAGACTTTGCATGCATTTCTTTTCTCAAGCCACACTTATCCAACACGTTAGGATTAACATAACTATAATTAGATCTAAGACCAATCAAAATACAAATAACTTGATCACAAATATTACCGTCCATCTCAATAATAGATGTCTGGTGATCCGCCTACCTGTTGTCCACAACTACATAAATTCAAGGGATATTGTGACCAACATCCCCAACTGTCTATGCCTCTTGAGCACTACAGATACGAGGCCTATCTCCCTGGTACAATGGACAATCCTTCTTACGATGATCTTTTCCACACATCCAAAAAGTTGCAACGATCCTCTACCATCACCTCTAGTTTGTTGCTCTCCAGTCTACGACCCATACACCTTCTCAACTATGTTGAACTTCTTATAAGGAGCCACATTTTTTTTCTCACCTGCATATTGAGGTCTGCCCCGTTTCAGTGGTCACTTCTCTTTAACTTTCTCATTTCCCTTCAAGTCACATTTAGGCTCAGGTTTTATCTTTGAATGGTCATAACAATGCTTCAATTTCTAGATGGCTTCCTCTACGGATCTAGGCTCATCGAACTAAATCCGATCTCTTTTTTCTATTGGAAATCCACTAATGAACCTATGAATCTTAGTCTTCTCCTCCTTGAGATATGACACATACCTAAACAACTCTAGGAACCTACTAGTGTACTCATCATTTATCATAGATTCTGTCTATAACTCATAAAACTCCTTAGCTACGTCATCATAGTACCTCTCTGACAAGTACTTCTTCTTCAAGAGTCTCTCAAACTCATCCCAAATAAACTCGTCTTCCCGAATGCCCTTGACATTTTTCACATCTCACCAAATATTTTATTTCCCTTTGAGAATAAAGGTGGCTATCTCGGCTTTCACGTTCTCTGAATAACTGTGCAATCTAAATAATTTCTTCATCCCAAGTAACCATGCCTTTGCATCTTCTTCCTTCTTCATCTCTCTGCCAAATGAAAGTGGTTTGACTTTCTTGAACTCCTCAGGTAAGTGCTCACCCTTCCTATAAGCATGATGATGTCTCCTCAATGAAGAACTAGAATGATTCCCATACATACTAATCCTATTAGGTGTATCCAATGATCTGCCACCTTTAAGTCATGTTTTAATTGAGGGTCGGGCATTGAAATGTGTTGAAATCTACAATCATGAAGGCTATTATTCAAATCTATTTTTGAAATCTACGATCATGAAATCTACATCCATGAAGGCTATTATTGAAATATACGGTCAATAAATCTTGGGTAGTTATTATTGATTCTACAATCATGAAGGTTTTAGTTTTTTCTAATTTTTGTTCTTACAGCATTGAGTGGCGATTAAAAAAATAAACTTAAAAGCCCAAAACTAGTTAAAATTTGATATTAGTCCTCAGAAGATGATGATCTTATGTTTATATATTTAAAAGGCGTTGTTTTACTTGCGACCTAATTTCGAAGACCACAGTTTTCGGAGACCATTCATTTCATAGAAATAACAAACACAAAATTGAAATTGAAATAAATAAATATCTTTTGATTAAATATATATGTTTGTTCGAAAGTATTTTTTAATATGAAATTATATATTTATACATGTTATATATTGAAGACATATATGATTTTTTCATATATATAGCTAGAGTAGGGTAAAGTATGTATACTTTCGTAAACTTAATAATCATATACCAATTTGGTATTTGGATTGAAAATTAAATATATATATATATATATAATTTAATTCCATCAATAACATATATACAGTTGTTTTTCTTAAAATATTAATATGCAATTATTTATATTTATTTAATAATAATATTACTAATTAATATTTTAAAAATATCTCATAATAATAACTCAACCATACAATAAATAAATATCTATATATAAAATTAAAGTTGCATGATGCTAAAACAACACGAAAGGAAAAACAAAACAACGTGAGTGCCCAATATCGTTTTAGAATTATACTTGAAATAAGAAAAACAAATCCAGTAATGCCACGTATCACAATAACTGATTGTGGTTTTTCGGGCGGAAATCAACTCACGCTATTCAAAGTAACGGAAAACTCTATGGTCAAATCCCTTGCATTCACCATCCTCGGATTTCAAATTTAAAAGTTTCATAAACCGAGTTCATATACCGAATTTAAAATAATAAAAATAATCTTGAATTTAAATGAAATAAATTTATATTAATTATATATTTATTATTTAAATTTACTTTATTTTAATTTAGGATTGATGAAAGGTAGAGATTAAATTTTAAATACGAAATTTAAAGAAAAATTTATACGTCAGGAGATTTGATTCTTCTAAATTTTTAGTGAATCTTGTATAATATAGATAATTAGTTTTGTTATTAATATGTTTTAAAATATTAAATATTATATATATATATATATAAATTTTACCTATCAGATTTCATATAAAATATGGAAGAAATTACAAATTTCTATAATAAGTTGACTTAAAAATAATTTATTAATGAAATAATAACATACATATACACAAAAAAATTCTCTATATAAAAATATGCATATTAAAATATTTAATTTATGATATATATTAAATTATTTCTTTGCTATTAATATATTTCAATATCATGCATAATGGAAAGTGAAAATATTAGAAATTTTTTAATTTAGATTATAATATTTTTTTGGTCCATATAAATTTTGTTATTTATAATTGGTAATACATTATAATTTTTTTCTGTTATTAATATACTTTTGTTTTAAATGTTAATTGTCAACTAAACATAAAATGAATTTCATATCATGTAGGATCAATAACATTTTTTTTACATGTCATTTGTCAACTCCATATTTAGGTGGAAATTGAAGTATTTTATTTATGGTTAACATTGAATTTTTTGTTATTAATATTTTTTAATTTTATTATTTTTAAAAGTGATGTTACATGACAACATCAACATCTCCCTCATATTGAGTTGTAGAGTATCTTTATTCACAAAAAAAAAGTAATTCAAATAAATAAAAAAATTTATTTTATCATTACATGTTTTCATCATTTTAAGAGAAGAATAATTTATATTCTGCCCTTTTTTTTGTGAACTGGTACAAATGATTTTCATTAATAACAAAGATTGTACATTGAGACTAGATATCCTAGCATTGTAAAAGATATCAACATTAGAGTATGGAACTCCTCAAAACAACAAAAGGTATCAACACCAAAAAAGACACAACGTTGACTACCCAAATACTATAACTTAAGAGCAAGAGACCAAAACTATGTGTAAGAAAAATGCCTCTACCCAAAACCACGAAGCAGGGAATCATCATGGGCAGAGATTACAACAGAGGAAATATACAAGAGCCAGAAGGTCTTTCATCTTAATTTTCATGCCAAAAAGTGGACAAGGACTAGCTGAGAGAACTCTCTATGAAACCACCTGCCTACCTTATCATCAAACCTTCAAAAGATGCAACACAATATGTCCCATATATAAAACCCCTTTACCATTTACTAGAAGATGCACCACAATAACCATATCCTAGAAGATGCACCACAACAGAAGTATCAAAAGACATAAAAACCGCTGGACAAGAGAAACCAAAAAACCTATGAGGTAATGACCCTTTTTAATCAGATGAAATAATGTGATATTTGGAGTGTGATCAATAGGTGGGTCACTAGGGTCTCTTGGAGGATCAATGATATCCCCTGAGGCAGAGTGTGACACCACATAACCTTCCACTTGACTGAGACGATAATCTATATCATCAAGGCATTGATATGCCTGAGCAAGTATTTTATATCCTCCTTACCAACAAAAATATTGTAATTATAAACCTTTCTGTCACATAAGACCATACAAAAGAGATTCCCAACCTATTGAAGAATAGAGAGAGAATGTAAAATGTGATATCTCCACTGACTAAACTTGCCTAGGTTTGAATCTACTTTAAACTGTCAGGCTAGGTAGTAACTCTACCAATTCAATTCATATATTATTCCTTCAAGTTGTTATTTATTATATACATGAGGGAGACTGTTCACTTCATCCCGATGACTGTTCATATTTCTTCTTATTTATTTACGTCAATTATATTTATTCACCCAATCCTGATGATTAGGTGTCAACATTCCCCCCCTTAATCTGAAGGGATGTTGGTGAGTCTAAGCATTATTCTGAATTGTTCAAGCTTTTCTCTTCCAAGTGCTTTGGTGAAGATGTCTGCAATTTGCTCATTAGTGGAACAATGATGGAGATGGATTTCTTTGGCCTCAACATGATGTCGAATCAAATGATATTTAGTATTGATGTGCTTTGTTCAATCATGGAACTTTAGGTTCTTGGCCAACTTTATTGCAAAGGTATTGTCAATCATGAGTGGAGTTGATTGTACTTGTTTTACCTACAAATCTTTAAGAATTTTCCTGAGCCACACAATTTCTTTTGTTGCCTCAACTGCTGCCACGTATTCTGCTTCTATTGTGGAATCTGCTGGAACTGATTGTTTGCGTGATCTCTAGGAGACAGCTCCTGATCCAAGACTCACAACATATCTTGAAGTAGATACCCCAGTTTCTTTGTCTCCATCGAAGTCTAAATCAGAGTATCCAATCAAATTGAAGTCATCCACCTGTGTATACTTGATTCCAAAGTCTGGAGTTCCCTTCAAGTACCATAGAACTCTTTTTGTAGCAAACCAATGTCCTTCACAAGGCTTTTGCATAAACCGGGAGAGGATTCCAACAACAAACGAAATGTCTGGTTTGGTAGTAGTTAGGTAGTTGGGACTTCCTGCAAGCTCTCTATACTTTGTTGCATTCTCAAATTCTTTTCCTTCAATAGATGTGAGCTTTAAGTTTTGTTCCATTGAAGTAGTAAGAGGATTGCATTCTGTCATGCCAGACCTATTCAATAGATCTCCACTGTACTTCTTTTGAGAAAGAAATATGGACTTCGAATGTTGAGTTACTTCAATACCAAGATAGTAATGAACATAGCCCAAATCAGTCATTTCAAAACTTTTCCCCAATTCCTTCTTTATGGATGCAATGTAGCTTTCATTGTTCCCTATCATCAAAAGATATCTACATATACCGCAAGATATATAACTGTTTTGCCAACTTTCCTGACAAATAAAGTTGCATCATCAAGATCGTAATGTTTGAAATTGAGTTTCAGAAGATGCTCAATTAGTTTCTCATACCAGGCTCACGGTGCTTTTTTGAGGCCATACAAGGATTTCAAAAGTTTGCATACATTATGTTCATGTCCTTTCACAGCTGTTACACAAAAATATCGTCACCATGATTATTTGCAGTCAGTATGGGTCTATCATCACTTGTACTGTCCTCCTAAGCAAGTCTCAGACCTCAGCTCTTCAAGTCAAGCTTTGAAAATAAAAGAAAGACATTGAAAATCAATAAAGCTCTGGTTCCGCACTTTCTCTCACTCTTTCCTGCGGTCCCGCACCTTCTGTTTACAAAAACTGTGGACCTATCCGCTCTGTCCCTAAAGGTGTGGGTGCGGACCCCTGTGAAAGTCAAAAAGGTGCAATTTTATTCTAAAAAACTCACTTTGGGTTAATTCTAGATGATTCTAGAAGGAATTTTGACGTGGATTGGCCGTTCTTAGGTGGTTCATGCATCCCAAAAGAGAAGGAGCTAATCCCTTGATGAGAGGAGCTATCCCTTTGAATGAGGGCTTTATCCCTTTGAAGGAGGACATAGTAACTTCCCTCCGTTGCACTATAAATTTAGGCATTGGGCTGGTTGCTAGAGAGGTTGGAAGCTGAACATTTTTGAGGGTAAATGTTGGTGAAATTAAGCCTTCCTAGTTGAGCTTGAGAGGAGAGATCACATACCTTTTTGGCTTCAATGGGAAGAGAGTGAAACTTGTCAAAGTAGAGGAGACTTCTTGCTAGACCCTGGGAGGAGCTTGTACATCGTCAAGGCACAGGTTGTAAAGTTCTTCTTTGATTTGAATTAATACAATCAGATTCATTTTTCTCAACAAATTGTCTTATGTAATTTGTTTCATGAATTCCTTGACTTTCATGTTAAATATGTTTTATGATATTGGCTTTTCAGGTGCTATTTAATTTGTTTGCTTGTTTGTGTTTACAGATTCATGACAAGGGAGCTCATTTGGATCGAAGGAGCGAGGCTTCCACAAACTTGCATTGGACCCAAGGTAGGCGTAAAACACTTGTTTGCCTTTGTTTATAAATGCATATTTAGAGAAAGATAGTTTGTGATTGGTTTGCTTGTCATTAGGTCTTCTTTAGATTCTAGGAAGGTCTATCTTATCCGCAAGATTGACTCATTTCGTGTGACAAAATGGCGACTCCGCTGGGGAGCTTGATTTTTTCCTTGTTTTTACTTTGACCTAAGAAACTGTGTTTTGCTTTCTATTTTTGGCTTGTTCTGCCTACCTGTTGTCCACTACTACATAAATTCAATGGATATTGTGACCAACATCCCCAACTGTCTATGCCTCTTGGGCACTACAGATATGAGGCCCATCTCCCTGGTACAATGGACAATCCTTCTTACGATGATCTTTTCCACACATCCAAAAAGCTGCAACGATCCTCTACCATCACCTCTAGTTTGCTGCTCTCTAGTCTACGACCCATGCACCTTCTCAACTGTGTTGAACTTCTAATAAGGAGCCACATTTTTTTTCTCACCTTCATATTGAGGTCTACCCCATTTCGGTGGTCACTTCTCTTTAACTTCCTCATTTCCCTTCAAGTCACATTTAGGCTCAGGTTTTCTCTTTGAATGGTCATAACAATGCTTCAATTTCTAGATGGCTTCCTCTACGGATCTAGGCTCATCGAACTGAATCCGATCTCTATTTTCTATTTGAAATCCATTGATGAACCTTTGAATCTTAGTCTTCTCCTCCTTGAGATATGACACATACCTCAACAACTCTAGGAACCTACTAGTGTACTCATCATTTATCATAGATTCCGTCTATAACTCATAAAACTCCTTAGCTACATCATCATAGTACCTGTCTGACAAGTACTTCTTCTTCAAGAGTCTCTCAAACTCATCCCAAATCAACTCGTCTTCCCGAATGCCCTTAACATTCTTCACATCTCACCAAATATTTTCTTTCCCTTTGAGAATAAAGGTGGCTATCTCATCTTTCACGTTCTCTGAATAACTGTGCAATCTAAATAATTTCTTCATCCCAAGTAACCATACTGTTACCGGGAAAAGTGTCTATTTAGAACTGCTCTATCCCACTAAGGTGTGACAGCTGCCTTAGAAACAAATAGAGAAAAACTACTTTTGTATTTCCTTTATGAATTAAAGATAGAGGGGGATAGAAAGAACCAACCTGTGTCTTGCGCTAATCCTTTGATCCAATCCCTCTCTTCTTTGACAGCTTCCCGCTACTTGCTCCCTTACTTGCCCAGCTTCACCAAGTACCTGTAAGATCGCAGAAGAAGAAAACTATACAAAGACATGGATCTATATTCATAAACAACTTAGGATCAGATTTAAGCTAGCCATACAAATGTAACAAGCATCAATGATACAAAAGCATGGAGGAGAAACTCAAATATTTTTTATTGATATACAAGAAGATCCAGGAGGAGTTACAACCGATGATTCCTGATCCAGCATCAACCTCCCAGCAAAGAAGCCCCTCTTCACCTCCAACAAAGCATAAATCACCCAATACTCTGATATCCATCTCAAAACCAGCAGCAATTCCTTACAATGTGCAAAATTCCAGCCTCCGGATCTCTAGGATGAGGGATCCATATATAGATGTATGCAAGGAGGATGAGTCAGCTTGTGATTTGATTAGTGTCTTCTCTCTGTCAGTTCTTGCTTCCACTTGGAGACTGAAGGCCTCTTACTCATCCTTTGTCGAATTCAGTGAGGCAAGTGTCATAGGAGAAGATTCTGGAAGCTTCCATTGTCTTTCCACCTCGCGAAATGGCATTGCCATTTGTCATTTCCCGCTCAACGCACCGTCATAGTGCATTTAGGTGCGTTGCAACGCACCTAGCTAGTGTGTTTAGGTGCTATGCAACGCAGCTAGCCAGTGGAGCAGCTGAAATGATCCTGTATTGACTTATTTTGAGCAGTTTCTGGTGGAGAACTTCTGGGAGAAGCTGTAATTTGTTGACCTTGTTCCTTTAGGGGTTGGAACAACACTTTTAGGGAATTAGGAGCCCTTGGTTTATGGAAATTTCATGCTTGGAGCTGTAAGGCACAAAAATGTCTATAACAGTTGCCCCCTGTCTCACGGAATCAGTCGATTGTGCGGACACAACCAACCTCCCTAGGAGCCTAAGACTCTCTAGTGACAAACAAGACAAACTGGAACTATCCTTCTCTAAACATGCATTATAATATGAGAAATCAAGTGTTTTGTTCTTACCTTTGTCCAAACACTGTTGTAGAAGTCCAAGCTTTGTTGATCTGGATGAGCTCCTCCTTTTCTCCAAAACCTGCAATCACCAACAGTCAAACAATTAAATAGCACCTGATTATAACATAAAACAAAGCATATTCAACATATAGACCAAGGAGTACATGAAATAACCCATGAACAACAAGTTATTGAGAAGAATGGACCAATTTTCATTAAAGGTAATCAAAAGGAACCATTACAACCTGAGCCTTGGTGTTGTGCAAGCTCCTTCCAGGGTCCACAAGAGTCTTCCTCTACTTTGACAAAGCTCACCCACTTCCAAATAGAACAAGCAAAGATGGCAATCTCTCCTCACAAGCTTCTAAATGGGAGTCCTAATTCCTGCAGCATTTACCCTTAGAAATGTATAGCTTTCAGCCTCCTCTCCTTCTGGCCCAATGCCTGTATTTATAGTGCTCAAGAGGAAGTTAATCAGGTCCACCATCAATGCGATAATCCCCTCTTTGGATGGTATAGCTCCTTTATTGATGGGATAAGTTCCTCTTTGGTAGGAGTGCATGAACCATCTGGAGGCGCTCAATACACGTCGAACAACCTTCTAGAATGCTCTAGAAATGACCACAAGTGACTTTTTAAAGATGAAACTTGCGCATTTTAACCTTTACAGGGGGACGCACCTGTCCCTTTACATACAGAGCGTCTTTGGACGCAGCTTTTGTGAACATTGGGAGCGTCCCCGCAGGTAAGGTTGAGAGAACCTGCGTCCCCAGAGATAAATACATTTATACAAGACTTTCTCTCTTTTTTGGAGTTTGACATGGAGAGCAGAGGCATAAGACTTGCCTAAGAGGGTAGCATGACTGTTGATTGAGCCATACTAACTGTAAATAGTCATGGTGACATTTTTTAGTGTAACAGATTGCCCCCTAAAGTGCGAAGCCTGGAATAGATTAGGGTTTGTAATATCTAGGAAGGGTGAAGCGCTTTATCATTTCAAGGATTATCCCGTGGAGAGCCTGGTCAGAACCTGCAATTTTCAACACAAAATACATGTATAAGATTATATCATCACTGAGGTAGGCATTCCCATACTCAGATCAAAACTTTAACTAACAGACTAACTACTCTGATACAGGAATGATCTTGCAGTACATCACAATCATAGACTTTTGTAGACACAGTATGGACGCAGCCATCTGTTTATGATTAGTCTACTTAGATAATGAATACAAAACTCCTCGCAGCCTGGATGGTGGAAACTAGATCCAAGGTCTTCATTTCTACTTCCCGAATTGGTACGATTCTAGCCATGCGAATAAATGAGTTGATGTCGAACATGGTAGAAACCACTTGATTACCAGTCGATGATGTAAACTGTTAACAAGCGTGAGAGAGACCACCAGTAATGTCAATGGTTCTCAAAGTACCCAGTACAATCCATGAGATGTGAATGAATGAGTTGATGTCGAACATTTCACGGAATCCTTCGATCGAAAGTCAATGATGTAAACTGACGTCAAAGGCGAGAAACCTGCCATTGATGCATGCAGACATCAAGGTACTGACGATTTCTAAGTCATCTCTCTAGATAATGTGCTGATGTCGATAGAAAGTGACCCGTTGCAGGCAAGCCCGCAACACGAAATCATTGTTCAAGTTGAAGAAATGTTGCTGTAAGGACTGACTCAGGGATGGTCAAATGGATGACAAGTATTTTGCAGATGAAAGTTTTGCTTGCAGACCTCTTGAACACATAACGACACAACAGATGGCTTGGTGGTAAACGACTCAAAGTTAATTCCCGGAAACCGGCTGAAGACTTTCAAAGTGGTCTGATCAACTGTGAGGTAAAGGATTTCCCAACCCAGGTGAATGAAAAGTGTCGTGTTCAAGAGTGGTAATAAAGTTTCTTCTGAGACAAAAGATAACAAATAGGCTCATTCTTCTCTCTTTTCCCCCACCATTTCTGGCAAGTACCTCTTTATTTTTAACAAGCTTGAGGAGGATAACATATGCTTGATTATAAGCTCATCCTTCGGATGAGTCCAACCTAGTTTTGATTCGAACCCTAGGAAGGAGTGGTTCGTTCCTGTTTGTAATTGAACAGGTCCTTTACTGTGAAATGTTTAACGAGTCCAGTATAGGAGAAACTCGGCGTTTTTCAATTTTAGAGAGTCTGAAAAACTTAAGAAGACTCCAAGTTGAACTTTTTCGTAGATTTGTGTCCCTCAAGCCCGAAAAAGTATAAAATAATACCTGGGGGAACCGCTTGATCTTGCGACCAAGGAGTACTTTCATAATTAGTGCCACTGACCTGAAAAGTAAAAAGCGATCAAGGACACGTCGTTTTATTTCCGTATCGAGTTTGAAACGACAAAAACCCGGCAATCTTTTCCTGATTTTACGGTCAGAAAAGAGCTATAAGGGGACCGTCTTTTAATTCCGTTTTAACGAGTGTAAAAGAAACGCTCGGCAATCTTTTCATGTTTTAGGAGTCAGAAAAGAGCTTAAAAGATGACTCTGAAGTTTCACTTTTTCGTAAGTTTTAACGAGCTCGAAAAAATGATCAAAAATGTACTCATGGTTTTCACTTTTTCGTAAGTTTTAACGAGTTCGAAAAAAATGATAAAAATGTACTCATATGGCCAACTTTCAATTTAATTTACGAGTAGGAAAAGATGGAAAGAACTCGGCATTTTCATTTGTTTTACGAGAATGAAAAATAGCAAAATAATCTCGGGATTTTCATGAGTTTAACGAGTCTTGAAAATAACCGAAATTGACTCGAGATAGGTTTCATTTTTACAAAAGCTTGAAACAGAGAAAAACTATGCTTCGAAGTAGTTTCATTTTTTCACAAGCTTGAAACAGAGATAAAACTGTGCTTGATGCCCCCTAAGCGTAATTGCTAGAGCGCATGCCCCCCCACCTTCATTTCATTCAACTAAATACAAGCTGGATGGAATGAAGGTTCATGAACGAGATCGTTTGAAAGACTCGACCTAAACTATAAGAAAATTATGCAAAACTAACTAACCTAAATATTCAACTTAACATTTATGAGATCTAGTCAAACTCTCGACTTAATTAGAGGAGGATTTGTTTCATTTTTTAACGAGCTTGACACAGGAAAAGAACTATGCTTGGATTCGGTTTCATGTTTACACAAGCTTGAAACGAAAAACTATGCTTGTTATAAGTTCACATACCCCCAGCATAATGACGCAAGACGAGGTACGTACAGAATCAGTCGATTGTACGGACACAACCAACCTCCCTAGGAGCCTAAGACTCTCTAGTGACAAACAAGACAAGCTGGAACTATCCTTCTCTAAACATGCATTATAATATGAGAAATCAAGTGTTTTGTTCTTACCTTTGTCCAAACGCTGTTGTAGAAGTCCAAGCTTTGTTAATCTGGATGAGCTCCTCCTTTTCTCCAAAACCTGCAATCACCAACAGTCAAACAATTAAATAGCACCTGATTATAACATAAAACAAAGAATATTCAACATATAGACCAAGGAGTACATGAAATAACCCATGAACAACAAGTTATTGAGAAGAATGGACCAATTTGCATTAAAGGTAATCAAAAGGAACCATTACAACCTGAGCCTTGGTGTTGTGCAAGCTCCTTCCAGGGTCCACAAGAGTCTTCCTCTACTTTGACAAAGCTCACCCACTTCCAAATAGAACAAGCAAAGATGGCAATCTCTCCTCACAAGCTTCTAAATGGGAGTCCTAATTCCTGCAGCATTTACCCTTAGAAATGTATAGCTTTCAACCTCCTCTCCTTCTGGCCCAATGCCTGTATTTATAGTGCTCAAGAGGAAGTTAATCAGGTCCACCATCAATGGGATAATCCCCTCTTTGGATGGGATAGCTCCTTTATTGATGGGATAAGTTCCTCTTTGGTAGGAGTGCATGAACCATCTGGAGGCACTCAATACACGTCGAACAACCTTCTAGAATGCTCTAGAAATGACCACAAGTGACTTTTTAAAGATGAAACTTGCGCATTTTAACCTTTACAGGGGGACGCACCTGTCCCTTTACATACAGAGCGTCTTTGGACGCAGCTTTTGTGAACATTGGGAGCGTCCCCGCAGGTAAGGTTGAGAGAACCTGCGTCCCCAGAGATAAATACATTTATACAAGACTTTCTCTCTTTTTTGGAGTTTGACATGGAGAGCAGAGGCATAAGACTTGCCTAAGAGGGTAGCATGACTGTTGATTGAGCCATACTAACTGTAAATAGTCATGGTGACATTTTTTAGTGTAACAGATTGCCCCCTAAAGTGCGAAGCCTGGAATAGATTAGGGTTTGTAATATCTAGGAAGGGTAAAGCGCTTTATCATTTCAAGGATTATCCCGTGGAGAGCCTGGTCAGAACCTGCAATTTTCAACACAAAATACATGTATAAGATTATATCATCACTGAGGTAGGCATTCCCATACTCAGATCAAAACTTTAACTAACAGACTAACTACTCTGATACAGGAATGATCTTGCAGTACATCACAATCATAGACTTTTGTAGACACAGTATGGACGCAGCCATCTGTTTATGATTAGTCTACTTAGATAATGAATACAAAACTCCTCGCAGCCTGGATGGTGGAAACTAGATCCAAGGTCTTCATTTCTACTTCCCGAATTGGTACGATTCTAGCCATGCGAATAAATGAGTTGATGTCGAACATGGTAGAAACCACTTGATTACCAGTCGATGATGTAAACTGTTAACAAGCGTGAGAGAGACCACCAGTAATGTCAATGGTTCTCAAAGTACCCAGTACAATCCATGAGATGTGAATGAATGAGTTGATGTCGAACATTTCACAGAATCCTTCGATCGAAAGTCAATGATGTAAACTGACGTCAAAGGCGAGAAACCTGCCATTGATGCATGCAGACTTCAAGGTACTGACGATTTCTAAGTCATCTCTCTAGATAATGTGCTGATGTCGATAGAAAGCAACCCGTTGCAGGCAAGCCCGCAACACGAAATCATTGTTCAAGTTGAAGAAATCTTGTAGTAAGGACTGACTCAGGGATGGTCAAATGGATGACAAGTATTTTGCAGATGAAAGTTTTGCTTGCAGACCTCTTGAACACATAACGACACAACAGATGGCTTGGTGGTAAACGACTCAAAGTTAATTCCCGGAAACCGGCTGAAGACTTTCAAAGTGGTCTGATCAACTGTGAGGTAAAGGATTTCCCAACCCAGGTGAATGAAAAGTGTCGTGTTCAAGAGTGGTAATAAAGTTTCTTCTGAGACAAAAGATAACAAATAGGCTCATTCTTCTCTCTTTTCCCCCACCATTTCTGGCAAGTACCTCTTTATTTTTAACAAGCTTGAGGAGGATAACATATGCTTGATTATAAGCTCATCATTCGGATGAGTCCAACCTAGTTTTGATTCGAACCCTAGGAAGGAGTGGTTCGTTCCTGTTTGTAATTGAACAGGTCCTTTACTGTGAAATGTTTAATGAGTCCAGTATAGGAGAAACTCGGCGTTTTTCAATTTTAGAGAGTCTGAAAAACTTAAGAAGACTCCAAGTTGAACTTTTTCGTAGATTTGTGTCCCTCAAGCCCGAAAAAGTATAAAATAATACCTGGGGGAACCGCTTGATCTTGCGACCAAGGAGTACTTTCATAATTAGTGCCACTGACCTGAAAAGTAAAAAGCGATCAAGGACACGTCGTTTTATTTCCGTATCGAGTTTGAAACGACAAAAACCCGGCAATCTTTTCCTGATTTTATGGTCAGAAAAGAGCTATAAGGGGACCGTCTTTTAATTCCGTTTTAACGAGTGTAAAAGAAACGCTCGGCAATCTTTTCATGTTTTAGGAGTCAGAAAAGAGCTTAAAAGATGACTCTGAAGTTTCACTTTTTCGTAAGTTTTAACGAGCTCGAAAAAATGATCAAAAATGTACTCATGGTTTTCACTTTTTCGTAAGTTTTAACGAGTTCGAAAAAAATGATAAAAATGTACTCATATGGCCAACTTTCAATTTAATTTACGAGCAGGAAAAGATGGAAAGAACTCGGCATTTTCATTTGTTTTACGAGAATGAAAAATAGCAAAATAATCTCGGGATTTTCATGAGTTTAACGAGTCTTGAAAATAACCGAAATTGACTCGAGATAGGTTTCATTTTTACAAAAGCTTGAAACAGATAAAAACTATGCTTCGAAGTAGTTTCATTTTTTCACAAGCTTGAAACAGAGATAAAACTGTGCTTGATGCCCCCTAAGCGTAACTGCTAGAGCGCATGCCCCCCCACCTTCATTTCATTCAACTAAATACAAGCTGGATGGAATGAAGGTTCATGAACGAGATCGTTTGAAAGACTCGACCTAAACTATAAGAAAATTATGCAAAACTAACTAACCTAAATATTCAACTTAACATTTATGAGATCTAGTCAAACTCTCGACTTAATTAGAGGAGGATTTGTTTCATTTTTTAACGAGCTTGACACAGGAAAAGAACTATGCTCGGATTCGGTTTCATGTTTACGCAAGCTTGAAACGAAAAACTATGCTTGTTATAAGTTCACATACCCCCAGCATAATGACGCAAAACGAGGTACGTGCCCCCCAAGCTTCATTGCATTCAATGAGGTGGATGGAATGAAGCTTTACTTTCAAGATCTTGGAAAGACTTGTGGGAGCTGTTTCATTTTTAGTGAGGTTGACACAGGAAAAGAACTATCCTCAAAACCCTTGTTTCATTTTTTAAACGAGCTTGGCACAAGATAAGGAACTATGCTCATAACTATTTCTACAATCTACCTAACAAAAAACTTTACTCTAAAAACCTTGATTCATTTTCTAACGAGCTTGACACAAGACAAGGAACTATGCTTATGATCCTTGTTTCATTTTTTAATGAGCTTGACACAAGACAAGGAACTATGCTCATGACTACTCTCTAAAATCTACCTGTCTGACCTATCCTTGTTTCATTTTTTAACGAGCTTAACACAAGATAAGGAACTATTCTCAAAAAGCTCGCATGCCCCCAACATAATGATGCAAAGCGAGGTACATGCCCCCCAGGCTTCATTGCATTCAACCGGCTGGATGAAATGAAGGTTTACTTTCAATATTTAACTTGAAAAGGGAGTTGTTTCATTTTTAAGGAGGTTGACACAAGAAAAGAACTGTCCTCATACCTGATTCATTTTTTAACGAGGTTGACTCAGTAACAGGAACTATCCTCATACCTGATTCATTTTTTAACGAGGTTGACTCAGTAACAGGAACTATCCTCAAACCTGATTCATTTTTTAACGAGGTTGACTCAGTAACAGGAACTATCCTCAAAACCCTACTTTCTACAATCTATCTACATAACCTAAAATCTACCTGATTCATTTTTTAATGAGGTTGACTCAGTAAAAGAACTATCCTCATACTAGCCTGTTTCATTTTTTAACGAGGTTGATACAGGAAAAAACTATCCTCGTTCACACTGATTCATTTTTTAACGAGGTTGACACAGTAAAAGGAACTTTCCTCATAAACACCTGTTTCATTTTTTAACGAGGTTGGCACAGGAATAGGAACTATCCTCGCACTCACCGATCATGGCTTCCAACTGGAAGAAAGACATGTCAATGGACACACCTTGATCATGGCTTCCAAGAGGTCTTCATTAGAAGGAAGAATAGTTCTCTGGAAGGAACACATGTCAAGGGACTCAAAAGGGATAAGAACATCGTGTTCAAATAATCCCATAGAGTTTTCCATGTCAATTACCGGATCTAAATCAAAGGAAGGTGAGCAAACAGTGAGAGGCTCACTTACATCGATAACTGAAAACATGGGACCGGTTGCCACATAATTAACCCGTGGCAGGGTAGATACCACTTTAGAATCAGGAACATTTAGGGGTGTCATATTGTTGGTAGTTGAGACAAGACTAGGGAACGAAAGCTGGTCTACAGTCACAATATTGCCATTGTGAGGGAAAGACATCACGCGAAAGAGTGTCGATACGACAGCTTTCATTGCATAAACATAGTCTCGCCCAAGGAGTAAATTAAAATCCAAGGGACCTCGAACTACCATAAGATCAATACAGACAGTTTTACCTTCCAAGGTAATAGAAAACTTAGGAAGGATCCCTAAAGGTTCACTAATGGTTCTGTTAAAAGCTTTCAGATTCTGCGTAATAGGCGCAAGCTGAGGGGAACCCAAAGCTTTCCAAACAGTTGAGGATAAAATACTAACAGAAGCACCTTCATCTACCTGAGTACGATGTATGTCCCTACCACCAGCCTTGACAATGATTTGGAAAGGGATGGAGGAAGGAAGACGAGGTTCTGTCAGTCTATTCCAATCAAAGGAAAAGACCTCAGTGCTTGGAGGGGGTTCTATAGAAACAGGTGAAATGCCCCCTGGCGTAGAAGAATCTGATGTAACAAGAAGAACCTGAGCGGTATGAAATTCACTTTCTAAAGGGAAAGTGGGATCGACCGAATGTGAAATTGAATCGACCACTTGATCAACTAATGGATCATCAACCAGAGTGACATTAGTTTCACTCTCCAATGGGAGAGTGTGATCGACTGTACTTGAATTTAGATCAATCACTCCGTCAGTTGATGGTAGGTTGGGAGAAAGTTTACGGTAACCAGTTGGAAATTCTTGCTGTGGAACAGTAAGGTTTTCCAACAATGTTGAGGCTTCATCCATGTGAGGGCAAATGTGAGTTTGATGACTCCCTCTGCATAACTTACAAGGAAACCTAACTTTACCCTTTTTCCCAGGAACCTGACTATCACTGGTTGATGGATCAACGGAAAGTTGATGAGATTTTTCTGACCATACTTCCAAGACCTTTGGTATACCAGGACAATTGACAAGGAAGTGGTCACCCTTACAAAGCCTACAAGGGTATTTGGGTTTACGATGCATGTCGGAATTTTCCTCAACACAACTAACACTTACAGCCATGGTTGGTTGGTTGACTTCTTTCTTATCCTGCTTCTTCTTCTTCTTCTTCTTCTTCCCTTTCTTCTTCTTCTTAGCCTCCTGGTTACTAGCATCAAGGCTTTTACCGGGCGAAGAGGAAGAAATGGAGGAAGAAAAATTAGGCGAAGAAGGTAAAGGGTCAACAGAAGGTTGGTGATGTTGAGATGGTGAACTCTGTTGAGGTGAAGCATCCGGTTGAGATGGAACAATTGGAGTATTTTGGGCCAACGAAGTTGAAAATAACCATATCGGTAATCCTATTGTAAATCCAGGTAATGGCAAAGTAGCCATATAAGGAGGACCAACATTTCCAAAGTAAGGAAAAGTACTAGGATTCTCATTAGGAGGGGTTCCTAGGTTGATAAATTCTGGAACATTTGCCATTATATTCAACTTCAGTGAATTTTATTAACAATTTAAAACTAAAATTAACAATTCACAATTCACACATAACAACTAAAATTCACAATTCACACCTATGGTCTCTAAAAGTAAAAACAAACAAATTAACACGCGCTATCAAATCTAGGAGTCAAACCACACACAAACAGTAGCCTTCCGGACCGAAAACACTAGTTGGTGATGAAATCCAACATCGCCAAATTCAGTGCAGAAGTAGTGGGCGGAACAGTTACCCCGGCAACCTGCTTAATGAATAAACTGAACCAAGTTCCTCCACTTTAACCGTCTCGAGTGAAGTGAACCCCCCAGAAAATCCAAGTGAGTCTAGCCGACGTCTGCTCCAGGTACAGTGGGATCTTCCCTCCACCGTCACCTTGGGTAGAACCCTAAAGATAATGGTCACTAAGGTTACCAACAGCAACAAATGCACCTGGGGGAACAGTCTACACTCCGATAGCACACAAGGGCAGAGTATCAAGCTCAATCCCCTTGCCGGCTCCTTGACAATAATCCAAGGTTTACCGACAAGTGACCCCTGGCTCCTCGACAATGGTTAATCCGAGGTTTACCGTTTGTAATACTTGCGTGTCTGGCGTCGTTCCCAACGAGGGAGGATTGATCCCCTCACTGGTTCGGACACGAGCTCGTGCTTCTCCTTTAAGAGGAGCTTTCCCAAAGTACAAATGAAACAGTTGGATTTATCCTACCACAAGATGAGCTACTTGTTTGGTTTTACTGTCTTGGAGAGTTAATTACTCTCCTACTCCAAGACACTAGCCTGATCTATATTGGTGTTTCAGAGCCCTAGAAATGTAAAAATTACTAGATGAATTTTAATTAAGCGTTGTGTTATTAAGGCTGTTATTACTCAAATGGGTAAATGGATATGAAACCAATGGTGTTGTGACCCGACTCAACTGAATGCAATCGAATATGATAATGTGATCTTTTCAATTCGATGAATCCTAACTAAAGTAAGGAGAGAGTTTCCATTCACTTCCAACAATGCAAAAAATTGATCGCTAAGAGAAAATATAAAAAATTCTCTAATGCACTAATTTCATCAAGAAAAACTAATGCAAATCAATTCCAAACCATTTTTTATTTTTTATTTTTGTGTAAATTCAAATCAAAGAAAACTGATTTAAATCTACGATTGATTTTTCATAATGTAAACTATGCAATGGTAATCTAAGCACAATTCACTTGAAAAGTATGCAAATGCAATCTATGCACATTTTTCATTAATATTCTGAAAATGAGAATTCTAATTATGCAAATGTGATCTATGCAAAGGGAATTCTCAAACACAAGACGATTCTAATGTGATCTAAGAACCAATCAAGTGCAAGTCGAGAAAATTGGGTGAGAGTTCCAAATATCATAAAATAAAAACACTCAAAGGCGATTAACACTCATACACAAAGGGTGCGTCCTACTGGAAAACTCAAGAAAAACCAAAATAAATCTAACCCTAAGCTAACCCACCCAAATACAAAGTCACAGAGCCAAAAACCAGAAAAATAAACCAATTTTCTCAGAGCAAAGTTCATACAAAGGAAAAGACTTTCACATCAATGGAGTCCCCAGCGGAGTCGCCAATTTGTCTCACGGAATCAGTCGATTGTGCAGACACAACCAACCTCCCTAGGAGCCTAAGACTCTCTAGTGACAAACAAGACAAACTGGAACTATCCTTCTCTAAACATGCATTATAATATGAGAAATCAAGTGTTTTGTTCTTACCTTTGTCCAAACGCTGTTGTAGAAGTCCAAGCTTTGTTGATCTGGATGAGCTCCTCCTTTTCTCCAAAACCTGCAATCACCAACAGTCAAACAATTAAATAGCACCTGATTATAACATAAAACAAAGCATATTCAACATATAGACCAAGGAGTACATGAAATAACCCATGAACAACAAGTTATTGAGAAGAATGGACCAATTTGCATTAAAGGTAATCAAAAGGAACCATTACAACCTGAGCCTTGGTGTTGTGCAAGCTCCTTCCAGGGTCCACAAGAGTCTTCCTCTACTTTGACAAAGCTCACCCACTTCCAAATAGAACAAGCAAAGATGGCAATCTCTCCTCACAAGCTTCTAAATGGGAGTCCTAATTCCTGCAACATTTACCCTTAGAAATGTATAGCTTTCAACCTCCTCTCCTTCTGGCCCAATGCCTGTATTTATAGTGCTCAAGAGGAAGTTAATCAAGTCCACCATCAATGGGATAATCCCCTCTTTGGATGGGATAGCTCCTTTATTGATGGGATAAGTTCCTCTTTGGTAGGAGTGCATGAACCATCTGGAGGCGCTCAATACACGTCAAACAACCTTCTAGAATGCTCTAGAAATGACCACAAGTGACTTTTTAAAGATGAAACTTGCGCATTTTAACCTTTACAGGGGGATGCACCTGTCCCTTTACATACAGAGCGTCTTTGGACGCAGCTTTTGTGAACATTGGGAGCGTCCCCGCAGGTAAGGTTGAGAGAACCTGCGTCCCCAGAGATAAATACATTTATACAAGACTTTCTCTCTTTTTTGGAGTTTGACATGGAGAGCAGAGGCATAAGACTTGCCTAAGAGGGTAGCATGACTGTTGATTGAGCCATACTAACTGTAAATAGTCATGGTGACATTTTTTAGTGTAACACCCCCTAAAGTATGAGGCCGTTAATCGGGTGAAATGCTTTATTATGAGGATCCGAAGTTCTTTCAATGCTGGGAGGAGACCTGTAATAAGATACAATACAATACATTATCTTCATACTGTTTTTCATGATCTAGCTGAGGTGGGCATTCCCATGCTCAGCTTTGTAAATTCATTTTCATGTACATAGGACAGACAATCGTCTGAGTGTAGACTGATGATTCTGATAGAGCCATCATCCTTTTGGTAGGATGATTATCTGTGCTGCAATGCTGTACATTTTAATGTCTTTATTTCCCTGAATATATATCGCAGCCCGGATGGATGAAACTAGATTCGGGGTCTTCAATCTCGTCCGATCTTCACTCGAAGTACAAGTCGATCCATGTGAGAAATGTTTTGAAGTCGAACATGGAAAGACATTGATTGATTATCAGTCAATGATGTAAACTGTTAACAAGCACGAGAGGAATAACCGATAATGATAATGACCCTCAAGGTACTACAGTACAATTCACGTGGTGTGAATAAAGGACTTGGCGTCGAACACCACACAAAATCTTTCGGTCGAAGGCCATTGATGTAAACCTGTCGCCGGAAGTGAGAAACTTGCCATTGAGGCATGCAAGCTTCAAAGTACTGAATGGGGCGTTCCTAGACCAACTTCTTGGATAATGAGCTGATGTCGACAAGAAGTGATCCGTCATAGGAGGGCCTTAATGAATCCCACATCAATGACACGGAATGGAGCAAATGATTTTGTTGGAGGTGAAAACGATCTGATGATATATGGTTCAGGGTGGCGGTCATGAAAGAATGGAGTATAATGTATGGTAGTGGGTGGGACACACGTGACTTCTCTGGATGACTTCTCTTGAACATGTCGGCGACACTGATGTGATGGATTGGTAGCATTAACCCCAAATGTGGATGGTATGTCGTGACCATGGCGATGTGACCGGTGAATGAAACAACCCAACCCGACTCGGACACGGAGTGGAAGTGTCATGTTCAAGAGCGACTTGCTACCAATAAAGATTCTTTGAGTTTTCTTCCCAATTTTTCCCCAGTCATTGCTGACCAGTACCTCTTTATTTTTGTCAAGCTTGAGGAGGATAACATATGATTGTTCTATAATTTGTCCTTCGGGCAAACCCATCGCTATGTTTTAACGAGCCTAGCGATAGTGAAACTGGTTCTCGTCTAAAGACAAGTTTGTCGCTATTAATCTTTTTAACGAGTTTAACGACAAAGATAACTCGGTCTTTTTAATTTTTAGAGAGTCTGAAATGGTACGTAAAGGTAACTCCAAAATTCCTTTTTCGTCATCTAATCCCTTAAGTCCGAAAAAGTATAAAACAATACAGAAGGGATGAATTTTCGATATTTTTAACGAGCCGAACAAAACAAGCGCTCGATCTTTTTGTGTAATAATCCCTCAGGTCCAAAAAGATTAAAATCTAGAGGAGGGACAGCACTTCCTGTCCCTTTAACGAGCTGGAGAGGCCAATGGCTCGGCAATCTTTTCATATTTTACGAGTCAGTTGAAAAGAGCTTAAAGGAGACTTGTCTTTTGAGGAATGAGTGATATAACGGGTAGCAGCTGATTCTAGGTAAGGTTTGGAATTTTCCAATCACGGCAGTGTCACAATGATGGCTAGTGAAATCACTCTTCGCAGCTGTTCCTCAAAATGGGTAAACAATCAAATGGAGGTGAATGATCGGCCAATGAAAAAGTGGAGGTGACGGTGCAAACACGACCAAGGCTTTAATAGCTGAAGTACTACATTCACGGTGGTTATTTACCAGGGAATAGTTCATTTTTTAATGAGCTTAAACGCGGGTGGAAACATTTGCTCATGTCTTATGTTTATTTTTTAACGAGCTTGAACTATGTGCTAAAACTGCTCGATTAATCCAGTCGTATGATAAGAATGTCTCATATAAAAACGACAATTTTTAGAGTCTTGCCCCACATCCTTTATTTATGCAAGTTAGGAAACGACCAATCCAAAAAACAGATAAATAATCGCTCTTTTCTTGCACTCCAAAAGGTTTGCATGCCCCCAGGTATAAAACAGAGTTTCAAGGTTACCTCTACTTCTCTCCACCAAAACATTTGTTTTAACGAGAGAGGCCTACCCCTTACAGGTTACCCAAAGATTGTTCTATTCGCGGCGCAAACAAAACACTTCTTCGGCGATGTCTACCGAGATAAACAAAGGTGAGTGGCAGTGCTCGCCAACTTGCATAACTTTGACAAGAGAATCTTGTACTAGAATAACCCCCTCTTCCA
The DNA here is from genome assembly GCA_031772625.1 of Pinus tabuliformis. NCBI lineage: Eukaryota > Viridiplantae > Streptophyta > Pinopsida > Pinales > Pinaceae > Pinus > Pinus tabuliformis. The sequence continues at coordinate 913,663,808 of CM062813.1, read as the reverse complement.
ATCACGGACGGGGGTACAGACTAGGCATATTCTCCCGCGGAAACCTACTCTATACTCGAAGTTTTCCTGCCGAAGCAGACCAGGATGCATGCCCCCTGGGTTTAAGTCATATCCCTCCGAATTACTCGCACTCATCGGGAGGACGGACTAGAAATTGAGACATTTATTGCGTGAAAAGACCATTTAGGGATGGTATATGACTATTTTCTATGCGTGATCCGGGAAATGAAAGCTGGTCCACAAGCTTGACCACTCTTCCTTCGTGCGGAAAACACATTACTCTAAAGAGTGAGGAGACAATGGCTCCCATGCAATAAATATAGTCTCGTCCAAGGAGTAGATTGTAATCTAGGGGTCCTTGAACTACCATTACGTTCATGTGAACAGTTTTCCCTCTCAATGTTATGGGCACATCGGGAAGGATCCCTAAAGGTCGACTGGTTCCTTTATCAAAGCCTGTCAGATTTCTCATCTCAGGCAAAAGCAATGGCAAACCAAGCGCTTTCCAAGCAGTTGAGGAAAGGATACTCACAGAAGCCCCCTCATCTATGATGGTACCAGCCATAACCATTCTATATATTTGAACGATAATTCGGAATGGTACGCTAGCTGGTAAATGGGGTCTGCCTAGTTGATTCCAGTCGAAGGAGACAACTAGGTTGCTTGGAGGTGGGATCGAATAGACGGCCGGGTATGGCTCCGACGAACTTCCTTCCTGCGGTAAAGGAACGGGTAAATTGCCCCCATGTTCGTTGAAGTCTGTGCTTATGAAGAGAATTTGGACGATGTCATCTTTGTTCTCCTCAGTGACTGTATCATCTGAAGATGAAACCTCTGAAGGCAAGACCGGGTCAACTGCCGCCTCGACCTTTTGACTTTCGTCTGGTATGGATCCAGATGGTTTATCTTCAATGATAGATGCTTCAGCCGACCACCTGAGCGGGCCAGCCGGATTTTCAACTAGTGACGGACTCGGCAAGAGTTTTTTATATCCAGGAGGAAGTCGTAACGGTGAAACCGGATGATCATCCAAAACTCTTTTAGCTTCGTCTAAGAAGGGACAACGGTGGACGGCATGATCGCCTTCACACAGTTTACAAGGAAATCTATATTTTCCTTTTTGTCCTGGGGCTTCACTTTCACTAGTCGACGGTGTGCTTTCAACATGATCATCAGAGGTTGACGACACTGGGTTGTGCAATCTAGGAGACCAGTCCCTTAATATCCGAGGGATGCAAGGACAATCTCTGTGAAAGTGGTCTCCTTTGCAAATGACACATGGCGATTTAGGCCTGGTCGATGCAGTGTGTGGATTTTCGTTAGACGACACTCGTTTTCCCCCATTCACCTTTGGCTCCTTCTTCTTCTTCTCTTTCTTCTTCTTTTCCTTCTTCTCCTTAGGAACTTGACTTTTGGCTTTACCAGCCCCATCAAGCGAAGAGGAAGGAGGAGAAGAAGAATTAGAGGAAGTAGAAGGCTGGTGGGCAACTCTGGACTCATCTAATTGCTGATTCGATTGTTCAGGAATAGTGGTGTTCTGAACGACAGAGGTTGAGCAGAGCCATACAGGCAAACCATTTGTCAGTCCTGGAAGCGACAATGTGGCCATATGGTGCGCACCAACATCTCCCCAAGAGGAGAAGGGACTAGGATTTCCTCCAAGGGGAATTCCTTGGTTGGTAGACTCCATTTTCTCAACCCAAGATCAACGTAGGAAAGGGTAATGGATATTCCGTTTAAAATAATTTTTAACACGCTTTGACACAACTTGTTTTTTCAGTTTTTAAGAGTCGAGAAAAAACAAAAGGTGACTCTAGTCTCCTTCGATTTTTAATGAGCCTGAAGTGACAAGTGCTCAGATGGACCTTTTCCGTTAAGGAGTCTGAAAAGGAACGAAAGGGACTGCTCTAGAGATCTAGGTAGAGGGAGTACCAAACCAATCGCAAAACTGCAGAATACTTTTTACGGTACGGCAGTCAATCTTCCCGAATGCTGTGTTCAGTGCATTGCGATTGATAGGGCAGCCGACACGGCTTCCTATGGATAAAGGATTTAAGCCTATAGGGGTCTCCCAAAATATACTCGACGGTACGTGGGAGCACAAGTCCGTACAGGCACTTATCGTCTCAAAGTGGAGGAATCACCCAACCATCAATGAGGACAACAGTTACCAGGCTTTACGAAGCCGGAATACGTCTCTAGCCTAGACCTCTAAATGTTGTGCGTTAAGTTCCAAAGCGTTGTTAGATTCATTGAATTTATTTTAAGTTGATCTTTCTTATGAAGTTTACCTTTTGGGTTCACCACGAGATGTAGATGTAATTCCTAAAATGCAATCTAAAGATGATAAACAAACTTTTATCTCTTTTCAGCAATGAAAATCCTAGCTACTAGGGGAAAAGAAAGACAAAATCTTTTCACAAAGAGCAAAGAGCACACTGTAAATGCACTTTCCTAAATCAAGCCAAACAGACTGTCAATATGCAAATGCACATGCATGTATTTGTTTTCGACTTTCTTAGTATTGATGCTAAAAAGAAAGTTGAAGTACAAATCTGAATTTGCTTTCAAGCGACAAACACAAACAATCTTCTTTTCGAAATCAAAAGATAAAGACGATTACGACACTTTACGATTTTGAAATGAACACTCGTTTTTGCCACCAGAAAAACACAAATTCAGACCAAAGGCAATAGTAAAAGTATAATCGACTATCAACAGTAATCAAACTTTCTCCTATGATCAAAATCGACACTTGTGACAGATCTAAATCAAAGGACGACAGTACGACTATTCTACTTTTGCAATGGAAAACTGTAAACGACTCAACAAACACACAAAAACATCTACAGTTCTTTTGTACAAAGGAGGCGGAATAACAACAAGGAAAAGGGGTTTTTAAACAGACATATACTGATCACAGGCTGCAAAAATCAGAGACAAAACTGGAAAGAATGAAGCACAAGAACCTCAGCTGCACAGGGCTAGTCTGATCAGCGCACCTGTAGCACAGAGAAACTGGATTGCAGCGCAGGTTTCCCTTTCAGGAAGTGCGCTGAAATGCAGGAACTCTTAACAGTACCTGCGTTGGGCCAGAAACGAGAATCTGTCTGGGTTCTGTGTCACGGTTTGCAGTTCAGTCTTTGGTTTTTGGCCGAGTAAAAGAAATCAGTAATGCACAATCAGGGGTAGATCTAAGGAGGGTATAAGAGCTATCACAATGGCAATCAGATCATTTGTGAATCAGCTGTTCAAATCATAAACAAATCCAGTGAATGGATTGAAGCAGTAGATGTCTACTTTGCATTTGCTATGGCAAATGCAGTTCGAATGCTACTTATAAGTTTATGAAACAAACAACAAAGAGATACACAAACAAACTAATTAGACAATCGTCCCCAGTGGAGTCGCCATTTTGTTACCGGGAAAAGTGTCTATTTAGAACTGCTCTATCCCACTAAGGTGTGACAGCTACCTTAAAAACAAACAAAGAAAAACTACTTTTGTATTTCCTTTATGAATTAAAGATAGAGGGGGATAGAAAGAACTGACCTGTGTCTTGCGCTAATCCTTTGATCCAATCCCTCTCTTCTTTGACAGCTTCCCGCTACTTGCTCCCTTACTTGCCCAGCTTCACCAAGTACCTGTAAGATCACAGAAGAAGAAAACTATACAAAGACATGGATCTATATTCATAAACAGCTTAGGATCAGATTTAAGCTAGCCATACAAATGTAACAAGCATCAATGATACAAAAGCATGGAGGAGAAACTCAAATAGTTTTTATTGATATACAAGAAGATCCAGGAGGTGTTACAACCGATGATTCCTGATCTGGCATCAACCTCCCAGCAAAGAAGCCCCTCTTCACCTCCAACAAAGCATAAATCGCCCAATACTTTGATATCTATCTCAAAACCAACATCAATTCCTTACAATGTGCAAAATTCCAGCCTCCGGATCTCCGGGATGAGGGATCCATATATAGATGTATGCAAGGAGGATGAGTCAGCTTGCGATTTGATTAGTGTCTTCTCTCTGTCAGTTCTTGCTTCCACTTGGAGACTGAAGGCCTCTTACTCATCCTTTGTCGAATTCAGTGAGGCAAGTGTCATAGGAGAAGATTCTGGAAGCTTCCATTGTCTTTCCACCTCGCGGAATGGCACTGCCATTTGTCATTTCCCGCTCAATGCACCCTCATAGTGCATTTAGGTGCGTTGCAATGCACCTAGCTAGTGTGTTTAGGTGCTATGCAACGCAGCTAGCCAGTGGAGCAGCTGAAATGATCCTGTTTTGACTTATTCTGAGTAGTTTCTGGTGGAGAACTTCTCGAAGAAGCTGTAATTTGTTGACCTTGTTCCTTTAGGGGTTGGAACAACACTTTTAGGGACTTAGGAGCCCTTGGTTTATGGACATTTCATGCTTGGAGCTGTAAGGCACAAAAATGTCTATAACACATACCTCTGCATCTTCTTCCTTCTTCATCTCTCTGCCAAATGAAAGTGGTTTGACCTTCTTGAACTCCTCATGTAAGTGCTCACCCCTCCTATAAGCATGCTGATGGTGATGATTGTGACGATGTCTCCTCAATGAAGAAGTAGAATGATTCCCATACATACTAATCCTATTAGGTGTATCCAATGATCTGCCACCTATAAGTCATGTTTTAATTGAGGGTCAGGCATTGAAATGTATTGAAATCTACAATCATGAAGGCTATTATTCAAATCTATTTTTGAAATCTACGATCATGAAATCTACATACATGAAGTCTATTATTGAAATATACGGTAAAGAAATCTTGGGTAGTTATTATTGAAATCTACAATCATGAAGGTTTTAGTTTTTTCTAATTTTTGTTCTTACAGCATTGAGTGGCGATTAAAAAAATAAACTTAAAAGCCCAAAACTAGTTAAAAGTTGATATTAGTCCTCAGAAGATGATGATCTTATGTTGATATATTTAAAAGGCGTTGTTTTACTTGCGACCTAATTTCGAAGACCACAGTTTTCGGAGACCATTCATTTCATAGAAATAACAAACACACAATTGAAATTGAAATAAATAAATATCTTTTGATTAAATATATATGTTTGTTCAAAAGTGTTTCTTTATATGAAATTATATATTTATACATGTTATATATTGAAGACATATATGATTTTTTCATATATATAGCTAGAGTAGGGTAGAGTATGTATACTTTCGTAAACTTAATAATCATATACCAATTTGCTATTTGGATTGAAAATTAAATATATCTATGTATATAATTTAATTCCATCAATAACATATATACAGTGGTTTTTCTTAAAATATTAATATGCAATTATAAATATTATATTTATTTAATAATAATATTATTAATTAATATTTAAAAATATCTCATAATAATAACTCAACCATACAATAAATAAATAAGTATATATAAAATTAAGTTGCATGATGCTAAAACAACACGAAAGGAAAAACAAAACAACGTGAGTGCCCATTATCGTTTTAGAATTATACTTAAAATAAGAAAAGCAAATCCAGTAATGCCACGTATCACAATAACTGATTGTGGGTTTTCGGGCGGAAATCAACTCGCGCTATTCAAAGTAACGGAAAACTCTATGGTCAAATCCCTTTGCATTCACCATCCTCGGGTTTCAAATTTAGAAGTTTCATAAACAGAGTTCATATACCGAATTTAAAATAATAAAAATAATCTTGAATTTAAATGAAATAAATTTATATTAATTATAGATTTATTATTTAAATTTACTTTATTTTAATTTAGGATTGATGAAAGGTAGAGATTAAATTTTAAATATGAAATTTAAAGAAAGATTTATACGTCAAGAGATTTGATTCCTCTAAATTTTTAGTGAATCTTGTATAATATAGATAATTATTTTTGTTATTAATATGTTTTAAAATATTATATATATATATATATTAAAATCTTACCTATCAAATTTCATATAAAACATGGAAGAAATTACAAATTTCTATAATAAGTTGACTTAAAAATAATTTATTAATGAAATACTAACATACATATACACAAAAAAATTTCTCTATATAAAAATATGCATATTAAAATATTTAATTTAGGATATATATTAAATTATTTCTTTGCTATTAATATATTTCAATCTCATGCATAATGGAAAGTGAAAATATTAGAAATTTTTTAATTTAGATTATAATAGTTTTTTGGTCCATATAAATTGTGTTATTTATAATTGATAATAAATTATAATTTTTTTTCTGTTATTAATATACTTTTGTTTTAAATGTTAAATGTCAACTAAACATAAAATGAATTTCATATCATGTAGGATCAATAACATTTTTTTTACATGTCATTTGTCAACTCCATATTTAGGTGGAAATTAAGGTGGAAATTGAAGTATTTTATTTATGGTTAACATTGAATTTTTTGTTATTAATATTTTTTAATTTTATTATTTTTAAAAGTGATGTTACATGACAACATCAACATCTCCCTCATATTGAGTTGTAGAGTATCTTTATTCACAAAAAAAAAAGTAATTCAAATAAATAAAAAAAATTATTTTATCATTACATGTTTTCATCATTTTAAGAGAAGAATAATTTATATTCTGCCTTTTTTTTGTGAACTGGTACAAATGATTTTCATTAATAACAAAGATTGTACATTGAGAGTAGATAGCCTAACATTGTAAAAGATATCAACATTAGAGTATGGAACTCCTCAAAACAACAAAAGATATCAACACCAAAAAAGACACAACGTCGACTGCCCAAATCCTATAACTTAAGAGCAAGAGACCAAAACTATGTGTAAAAAAAATGTCTCCACCCAAAACCACGAAGCAGGGAATCATCATGGGCAGAGATTACAACAGAGGAAATATACAAGAGCCAGAAGGCCTTTCATCTTAATTTTCATGCCATAAGGTGGACAAGGACTAGCTGAGAGAACTCTCTATGAAACCACCTGCCTACCTTATCATCAGACCTTCAAAAGATGCAACACAATATGTCCCATATACAAAACCCCTTTACCATTTACTAGAAGATGCACCAAAATAACCATATCCTAGAAGATGCACCACAACAAAAGTATCAAAAAACATAAAAACCGTTGGACAAGAGAAACCAAAAAACCTATGAGGTAATGACCCTTTTTAATCAAATGAAATAATGTGATATTTGGAGTGTGATCAATAGGTGGGTCACTAGGGTATCTTGGAGGATCAATGATATCCCTTGAGGTAGAGTGTGACACCACATAACCTTCCACTTGACTGAGACGATAATCTATATCATCAAGGCATTGATATGCCTGAGCAGGTGTTTTATATCCTCCTTACCAACAAAAATATTGTAATTATAAACCTTTCTGTCACATAAGACCATACAAAAGAGAGTCCCAACCTATTGATGAATAGAGAGAGAATGTAAAATGTGCAATCTCCACTGACTAAACTTGCCTAGGTTTGAATCTACTTTAAACTGTTAGGCCAGGTAGTAAGTCCACCAATTCAATTCATATATTATTCCTTCAAGCTGGTATTTATTATATACATGAGGGAGACTGTTCACTTCATCTCCTGATGACTGTTCATATTTCTTCTTATTTATTTACGTCAATTATATTTATTCACCCAATCCTGATGATTAGGTGTCAACATTCCCCCCCTTAATCTGAAGGGATGTTGGTGAGTCCAAGCATCATTCTGAATTGTTCAAGCTTTTCTCTTCCAAGTGCTTTGGTGAAGATGTCTGCAATTTTCTCATTAGTGGAACAATGATGGAGATGGATTGTTTTGGCCTCAACATGATGTCGAATCAAATGATATTTAGTATTGATGTGATTCGTTCAATCATGGAACTTTGGGTTCTTGGCCAACTTTATTGCAGAGGTATTGTCAACCATGAGTGGAGTTGATTGTACTTGTTTTACCTGAAAATCTTTAAGAATTTTCCTGAGCCACACAATTTCTTTTGTTGCCTCAACTGTTGCCACGTATTCTGCTTCTATTGTGGAATCTGCTGGAACTGATTGTTTGCATGATCTCTAGGAGACAGCTCTTGATCCAAGACTCATAGCATATCCTGAAGTAGATACCACAGTTTCTTTGTCTCCATCGAAGTCTAAATCAGTGTATCCAATCAAAATGAAGTCATCCACCTGTGTATACTTGATTCCAAAGTCTTGAGTTCCCTTCAAGTACCATAGAACTCTTTTTGTAGCAGACCAATGTCCTTCACAAGGCTTTTGCATAAACCCGGAGAGGATTCCAACAACAAACGAAATGTTTGGTCTAGTAGTAGTTAGGTAGTTGAGACTTCCTACAAGCTGTCTATACTTTGTTGCATTCTCAAATTATTTTCCTTCAATAGATGTGAGCTTTAAGTTTTGTTCCATTGGAGTAGTAAGAGGATTGCATTCTGTCATGCCAAACCTATTCAATAGATCTCCACTGTACTTCTTTTGAGAAAGAAATATGGACTTCGAATGTTGAGTTACTTCACTACAAAGATAGTAATGAACATAGCCCAAATCAGTCATTTCAAAATCTTTCCCCAATTGCTTATTTATGGATGCAATGTAACTTTCATTGTTCCCTATCATCAAAAGATCATCTACATATACCACAAGATATACAACTGTTTTGCCAACTTTCCTGACAAATAAAGTTGCATCATCAAGATCATAATGTTTGAAATTGAGCAAAGTTGCATCATCAATATCATAATGTTTGAAATTGAGTTTCAGAAGATGCTCAATTAGTTTCTCATACCAGGCTCACGGTGCTTTTTTGAGGCCATACAAGGATTTCAAAAGTTTGCATACTTTATGTTCATGTCCTTTCACAAAAAATCCTTCAGGCTGGGACAAAAAACATTCTCTTTTAGATCTCCATTCAAGAAAGCAGTTTTTACATCCATTTGATGTACTTTCCAACCATTCTGACCTGTTAGGGCAAAGAGTGTTTGGATGGTAGCCCATTTTGTTGTGGGGGAAAGAGTCTCCTCATAATTGACCCCTTCCTTCCGTGCAAAACCTTTTGTCACAAGCCTAGCTTTGTGCTTGTCAAGTGAGCCATCAGCTTTATACTTGTTCTTGTAGACCCACTTGCAGCCAATTGGTTTGGTTCCTAATGGAGGATCAACTAGCTTCCAAGTGCCATTCTTTATGAGGGCATCATACTCCTTTTGCATCACTTCTTTCCATTCATCATGAGAAGCAACTTCTTTGAAGGAAGTTGGTTCGAAATCTGTAGATGAGTTCAATTCACAATCATAAGGAACATCCATATCAACAGGTGAATTAGAGTCATCTACATCACCTCCATTTTTCCGGTTTGAATTTCTAGTTCCTGTCTTTCCAACCTCATCAAGATGAAAACTTTCAAGTGTCTTTGCCAGCCACTTTGGGGGTCCTTTCTCAAATGGTTCGGGCTGATCCATTGATTGAGTTGGGACTGAATCAAGATTGAGTCTCCCAATTCTATCAATCACATCACTTAAAGCATCATCCATTGTTGGAGTTTCATGTGGGGAAGAGAGTTCTTCAGAAGAAGATTCCACATGTTGATCTAGTATAGGAATCCCCCCTTCAAGATGTCTAATCTGATTATCAAATTCTTGAAATGATTTTGCATTTGTGAATTTATCCAAGTGATCAAGTTGTCGCTCAACAACATCGTCAGTTTTGGATGATTAAAGAAAAATTACATCTCTAGATACAAAAAACTTTTTATTGAATTCATCATAGAGATAGTATGCTTTGGAGGTGTTTGAATACCCCAGGAAGATACACTTACGACTTCTTGCACCAAGTTTATTTCTATGTACCTTTGGTATCAAGGCATAACAGGTGGAATGAAAGACCTAAAGATGCTTTACCGAAGGAATGTGCCCATACCACATTTCATAGAGAGTCTTGTTTCTGATAGCATTAGATGGACATCTATTCTTTATATATGCAGCACATAGAATAGCATCAACCCAAAACATTATTTTTACATTTTTGAAGAAGAGCATGGAGCGTACCATATTTAAGATTGTCCTATTCATTCTTTCAACTACACCATTCTGTTGGGGATTTGTTGAGGCCTCGAAATTCGTAGCAACAACATCGGGGAAACCACCCGGTCCGGAACTTAGTGCAGCTCCTTTTCCGTTTGGAATAGTGGCTCCGACTGGGGATAACGGGACCAGTTTCCCAAAGATTATAAGTGAACGGGATGGATGGATGATTTAAGATATGAAATGATAATAAACAAAATAACTAAACTATAAAAGAAATGCAAAAAACTATAAGCTAATCCCGGGACTTATCAATTCGGACAGTACAGCGTTTAATAAACTATGCTTAATGACAGGCATATAGATGACACTAACAACAAGCATAGATGTTTAATCATTTGAGATTGCTCTGCGTAAGTAGTTACGCAGAGCTAAAATAGCGAATTACTGTACTCAGTCATTTATATCATTGATACATACATGGGTGAAAGATAACAAATCTCAAAACATTCAATAGTGATATGAAATGAAGACCTGTTGTTGTATTACATACATGTATTTAATAATAGCAAAGTAATAACACAGCAATTCATATAACTGAAAAGAGAACAGATACAGATAATAGTACCATGCAAGCTGTTTGATCAATCCAATGTATTAATCGCTATGTAGCAGTCCTTCCTTCCAACCAGAAAGCATTCCAAGCAAACGACAATAGTGCACAATTTACTTAAACAGCATTCCAAGTAAAATTAAGGACCAGTGGTCGAGTTTCAAAAAGAATATGGACTGAAGCACAATAGTGCAAACTTCAACCTTTTAGTCTTTTACAAAATTTTACGACCCTTTCCAAAACAATGAAAGGGTCTATAAATACTATTCTAATCTAACTATTAAATATCTAAAAACTGAAAACTAAGAAATCGGCATCAACAAATATCATCTTGCAATTTGGGTGAATCGGCAGTCGGCGGCGATGCTTCAGTCAGCTGTCTCTTTGCCTTTACTCTTTCGCTGACATATAGCCAGCATTGGCTCTACTTCAGGTGGAGTATTGAGGCGAGAAGTCAGCTGTGCATCATATGTGGCATCTTGGAAATCGGCAATCAGGTATTGGAGAGCGTCGGTTAGACAGTTGAGAGCCGACCTTTGAGAATGCGGTTTAATCAAGAAAAGCCAGTATGCATCGGAGGTCAAGGTATTTACTCCAGCAATTAACCGCCCTTGTTCTTCCAGCTTAAGATAATTCTTATGCTCCAGCATATTTGCGGTTGTTATATTTCCAGGTGTGCATTGTGAAATCATATTAGCCAGATACAATGTATCATTGACTATATTGATCATGTTCGTGGAAATTGTTTTGCATCTGGATGCTGCCCTCTCTGCCTTCATTACCTGTGTTTCCCATTCCATGAAAAGTATGTTCTTGTATGTTTCACTGATTCGGGCTAAATTAGCAGCTTGCCCTTCTGGAGTATCTTGCCATTCAATATATTCTATTATTTCATCTTCGGCCTGATCCAAGTTAGTCCTGGCTTTCTCGATTTGCTTACATACTGCTGTAGATATATCACAAAGTGACTCAGCCTCAACTAGCTGTCGGCACAAAAGTCTAATCTGGGATATTAAAGCGCCGTTTATCAGAGTTGCCTCTGTTCTGAAATCTTCAATGCTCTTGGCGCCTTTAATACCTTCAAGTTGTGCTGAGAGCTGAACTATTTGATCTTCTTTAGATTTCATTAACAGCGCATTTGGTGCTTCCAACTGTGATAATGCCTCTGCTAACTCTCGTGCTTTAATGTCACTTTGGTCTATCCTTAGTTTTTCAATTTGCTGGATTAACAAATGATTCTCTTGTTGTTGAGCCAGCAATTGTTCTTCCGCCTGTGTCGTTTTATTCTTTGCCTCTATCACTTCTGCTTGCAATGCATATACCTCATGCTCTTTAGTCTTCAAAAGAAGACTCACTTCGGATGCTTTGTCAATGGTTGCTGCTGAATAAGCTCCCGCGAATTGCGACAGCTTTGTTAAATCTTCAGAGGGACTTAATTCTCCCTTCCAGACGACATTGCCCGTGACTGTTTGCTCATTTGAGACAGAAAGTTGATCAAGCCTTCGTCTCTTCCTTGAGCGTCTTACAACGGCTTTATGCTTAGGGCTGTAGAAAATGTCTAGAGGAGGAATTTCCTCTACCTGAAGATCAACTTGATCAGATGGATTCTGAGTAACTTCTTCAACATTCTGTACTGTGGGTGGGCCGCTGGTTCCTTCAAGAACTGGAGAAACAGTAATATCGGGAGTCTTTAAGGCATCTGAGTCTTTGGAGGCTTCTTTACCACTTATAATGGAATCAAATTGGTTCCATTCCTCAATTAATTCAGTATCGACAGAGATTTGCTTACTCTGTTCTTTTTCTTTTTCAATTTTCTGCTGTTCTTCGAATGCCTTCCGCTGTTGCTCCTCTTGTATTCTCCGTTGCTGTTCCTCCAATTCCGTTTTCTGCCTATCTTCCAGTTCTTTCCTAATTTTTTCTTCTTCCTCTCGTTTCCTTTGTTCTTCTATCTCCCTTTGCCTTCTCTGTTCTTCTATCTCCCTTTGCCTTCTCTGTTCTTGTTCAATTTGTGCTTTTTGCTGCTTTTCTGCCTGCAGTTTTCTTTGACTTTCCTCCTGTTCTCTAATTGTAACGGGAGGTAAATTTATTTCTGGCTGATCAGGCTCGCTTGAGGATGAAGTTGGGGTTGTAGATAATAACTTTAGAGGCAAAGTTTGCAACCTTTGCTTTCTAAGTTTATTAAATTCAGTTAATTCCATATCTCCATATCTCATTGCAGCAAGTTGTTTGACTTGGCTTATTGAATCAGCACCCATGAACAGGTCGTCAAACTGGTCTTCTTGATGAACCACCTTTGTCAGCTTAGCCTGTTCCAAGGCAGTGAAAGCAGCCTTGTTCGGGTCATAGAGTCTGTTGGGAATAGAAACTAGAGATAGCATTTGGAGTTTTGCTGCTTCCTTTTCTGCATGTTTATAATTTAGCAGCGTATAAACTCCAATTCTTAAGGGAAACGATGGCCATCCTCTCTTCTTCTCCTCTTTGAGAGTTTGGGTAACACCTTCAGACATTATCTGATAAGAGATTTCTCGGGCCAACAGTTTGTCTGGGATGTATACGGGAAGAACATGTGGCCTGGCCTTGCTTCCAAAAACTCTGATATAAGAAAAACATTCTTCGCCGAACCAATGGGCTACGGCTGGCAGATCAAAAGAGGCTTCATAGGAAATCCTAGGGATAGGTCTGTCAAAAATAGAATAGTGAACGGGAACCATAAAACCATTGCAAATTTGGTACAAATGGTCTTTGTGAGAAGGTTTCCACAATTTACGATGATACAAATGAATAGGTGTTGGGTCATGGGTTGTCCATCTCCAACCAAGGACAGGAAACTCAGAATTAAAACAAAGGGCATCCATAATGTATGCAGAGTAATAAAAAGGTGGGATTTTCCTCTCACTGACTCTGGTTTTGGCCCTAAACTCACGAATAGCTAAGACCAACTTATCAGATAGGATAGTGGCCCAATCCATAATTATACTATTAACGGCCGCTTCCATTAAGGGAACCATATCAACATGGATATTTGCTGAATCATGAAATCCCCACAATCTACACATCATAATTCCAGCATAGCAGTAAGGTGAAGCCAGAGAAGCATTGGAGTACTTACCCGACATATCTTGTTTGTGTTTTGCTGGATTTTGCCTCCACTCTCGTAGAGGTTCGGCTGGTGATTCATTCTCTCTGGCAAATTTTTCCACAAATGCTCTGTTATAGACTTGCTCGGGATTGGGCAGATGATACATTTGTCTTAAGTCTTCAGGCTTGAAGGAGCCGAAAATCCTTCTATCCTTAGAAACGAAGTTTCTGTTAGTGAGAGGAACTTCTTCAATTGCCCAACGTACCACATCAGTATAAGGCAGGACTTGTTCCCTGGCTGCTATTCTGTGCATAAAAGAGTCCGCCAAATCTTTAAGAGTTGCCTCAGACTTTCTTAATTCATCCACACTTGCCTCCGTTACTGTCACTTCTGGTTGTTCTCCTTCTAGCAAATTGTATGTCCCTTGCCATGTAGTACCAGTAAGACCAGTGCATGTAGTATCTGAGATTAAGCCCTTCCTTGAAGGTGTAGCAGCTTGGCCTGAGGCGGGTGTTGCAGTAGAACCTGCCATCTTCTTAGACTTTTTTCCCATCATATTCAGACTTCTCTCGTTAGTTGAATTCTACACAAGTGCAAGAGAAATCGTAACAAAGAAATAACAATGACAATCCATAACGGGATAAATATATGATTTGAAGCGTGGCGAGATTATTCTAAAAAGAGGCTGCGGATTTAATGATTTGAGCAGGCGCCGTAGATGTAATGATGGTGATTTTACGGCCTACAGCTTCATAAATGACCATTACTTAAGTTATTAAACCGAATGACTCCTTAAAGCGTGTAATAGATCTTTGAAAGGTCTAATTGTAGTTGTTCGTTAATTCGAAGGGGCAAAGCTTTTAAATACGCATGCATTACCTTATCCCTTTACTTAACGGCTTTTTGAAATCTGTGATTTTGTCAAATCGATTTAAATATAACTTTAATGCTTTGAAATAATCACCTTTTGGAACTGAGGTCATCATTAAGCGTCATCATATCGCATCGGAAGTGTGTGTGTGGCGTTATTACTTGGGAAAGTTTTTAGCGAAAGCCGATTGCGATATCGCATTCGGCACGCGAACATACCCCCAGATGTGTATCAATTGCTTTTAGTGAATGCCGATAGCCGATATCGCATCGGGCCGGAGTGTTAAAACATTTTCCATACGACATAGTGGAATGCCGATAGCCGATCGCCGATATCGCGTCGCATCGGGGAAAGGTATGTGCCCTTTTGTGTGTGCATTTGCTATTGCCGATGGCCGATAGCGATATCGCATCGGGAAAAACCAAGATGGCAACCGAACTTGCGATTACTTCTTTGGACTTAACCAAAAAAATTTGCTTACCACTTGCTCAATAAGGGTTTTTTGCATAAATTCATTTGATTATCATACCTTATTTGAACAAGTTTATTAATGCCAATTAAAAAATTTAAAAGGGACCCATTTCATATGTAAATTGTTTGTGATAAAATTGTTATGAAATGGGGGGTTGTTGTAGGGCACAACAATTGGCGATTCGCTGGCAGAACCAGTTATCTCTGAACTAACAATTATATTTACATTTTCTCAAATAGAATCTTCATAAAAGAAAGGAAATTTCTAATATAACTAGATATCTATTGATTCTAAATAAAACAGGTTTCTTCATTAAATTTCCTCTTTTTATAAATGCACTTCGAGTATTAAAATAAGTCCTTATTGGTTTGTAAGAGTAAAAATAGAAAACTTTTCCATATCAGCTTTTAAAATAAACTCCTCTGTCACAGGTAGAGCCTCTGCTGCCAGCAAACGTTCATAGTCTCGGCAGGGTTACCTTTTAACCATGTTCTTGTCCATTGTTCCATTCACCTTAGAGTGTGACTAAACAGAATGAATTCAAAAGATATTCTCGTATTTTTTGAATTTCAATTTCTTTTTTCCGTTTAAGATAAAAGCCATTGTCCTGGTTTGGTGGCCAGATAGGTGACAATGCCATTCACGGGTAGTAATTAAACTGAACAAGCTGGCTCGTGATGAGACCCCTTGTCTTGAGATTTCAAGCCATTACCCTGTTTGGTATGCAGTTTTGGTAATGTCAGTTAAATTATTTTCCTATGAACATGGTAAGCAGGCTTGTGATAAGACCTCTTATCTTTAATCTTTTATATTTTAGAATTACACTCTGAGTCATCAACAACTGTTGGTGAATGGGATGAACAATTATCTTATTAAGAATAAATGGATGACAGGTTCAAGAGTTGAAGATGCTGAAGATGAATTAGCTCCTATTTTTGTATAGATAACCTTTGGGGACTAATTTCAACCACTCAAGATGATTCATAGATCTTTGTTCAGAGTGAAATTTACAAAGGTGAGTCTGTAATGCTTAGAATAAAAAGACATCTAATTTCCTAGAAATGATCTCTCTTGGTTCAGGATGCTATTTTTTTAAAAAGTAAATATTAATATTACTATGGCGAGACAGCTTTTATTTACAGCGAAAGGTCAATGGGAATGTCCCACATTCTTATTCCTACAAATCCTACAAACTATGAAAAACTAATAAGCTAGAAAGAGAAGGGGTTACCTCCTCAGTTAAAGAATTTCTTCAGAATTAGACCATTGACAGGGAGAGAATCTCTCACCCCTGATAGATTTTGAAGTATGAATGTAGAATGGCCTACTTTTTCACAGATTTGAAATGGTCCCAGCCACAGTTTTTGGAATTTGGAATGTTTACCTTTGTCTTCGTGGGCTTTGTCCCATTTCAGGACTAGATCTCCGACTTCAAATTGTCTAGGGCTGGATGAGGCTAGATCGAAAGCTGCTTTAATGACTTGCTGATGTCTTGCATGTGTAACCTTGGCTTTGTCCCTTTCTTCTTCCAGTTTGAGTATTTGATCATGTCTAAACTGTATGGAAGAAGAAGGAGTTTCGTCTATAAATTGCACTAGGGCTAAAGATGGGAGAAGAAGATTGGTTGGTACAACTGCTTCTTTTCCATAAACAAGATTAAAAGGAGAGGTCCCTATGGAAGCTTTCTGTGTAATTCTATCGGCCCATAATGCAAATACCAAGGATTTATGCCAGTTCTTATGATTTTCTTCAATTGTTCGCTTAATGATTTTGATTAGATTTTTATTAGTTGATTCTGCTAGGCCGTTACCCTGAGGGTAATAGTTGGCAGAATATTTTAATTTGAATCCTCTTTTGATAGCGAAATCAATCATTGCATTGCCTGAGAAGTAAGAAGCATTATCAAAGACAAGAGCTTTTGGAACACCAAACCTGGTTACGATGAACTGATCTATAAATTCGATGATTGCTTCCGAGTTTGTTGTCTTTAATGGAACTGCTTCTACCCACTTTGTAAAGTAATCAGTTGCTGTAAGGATATACTTGTGTTGCTTGGAAGATGAAGGATTAATTTCTCCAATGATGTCCAATCCCCATTGTTCAAAAGGTTGTTCAATGTTGATTGGTTGTAAAGGGAAAGCTGGCTTTCGTTGTCTTCCACTGGCAGCTTGGCACTTAATGCATTTCCTTACATATTCATGAGCATCCTTAAACAAAGTAGGCCAGTAATATCCGGCATGAATTACTTTATGAGCTGTTGTATCAGCTCCAAAATGTCCTCCTGCCGGTCCATCGTGTAGCTCCTGCAAAACCTTTTGAGCTTCAGGTTTCTCAAGGCATCTTAGTAATACAGAATCATAGTTTCTCCTGAAGAGCACATTGTTAATAAGAGAAAAACTTTTAGCTTTCAACCTAATGGCTCTCTTATTCTTGTAGGACAAATTGGTAGGTGCATAACCATTCTTTAAATAAAAGATTAGATCTGAATATTGAGATTCGGAATCCGGTATACTTAGCTGATTGACTTCTTGATTTTGCTCTGTATCACCTGATTCAGGAATGTTTGATGCTCCTGCTAAGATCCTGCAAAAACCTTGACCTTTAACAAATTTTGCTGGCTTTATTTCTAGATCATATTCTTGGAGAGCTGCGACCCAGTTTGCCCTCTTTTCTCCCAATTCCTTTTGAATTAATAGTTGCCTAACTGCGGAGAAAGGAACTATTACTTTAGTATGGGTTTTAAGGAGAAAGGGTCGATAATGTTTGACTGCTTTAAAGACAGCAAAAGCTTGTTTCTCAATTTCTGAATAATTCAATTCGGCGCCTTGGAAGTTAGAACTGAAGAACGAAATGGGCGCTTCCAAATTGTCATCATTCAATTGAGTTAGTACTGCTGCGTAAGATAAGTCGGATGCAATAGTATATAATGTAAAATGATTAGAAAGATTTGGAGTATTCAGGGCTGGGACATTGATTATGGATTGTTTAATATCATGAAAAGCTTGCTTTTCTTCTAGTCCCCATCTGAAGGTTGAATTCTTTTTAATCATCTTTTGCAGTGGTAGTACAATCTGTGAAAAATCCGGAACAAATCTCTTAACGAAATTAATTTGTCCTAAAAACGACTGCATCGATTTTTTATTGTGTGGAAAAGGAATTTCAGAAATTTCCGTAATTCGCTCAGGATCTACATAAATGCCATCCTTAGATACAATAAACCCTAAGAGCTTGCCTTGATTGAGAGCGAAAAAAGACTTTTTCGGGTTAAGAGAGATACCATATGTTTTGCATCGTTGAAAAATCTGATTCAAATCATGCAAGTGATTATATCTCTTTTTAGAATATACAGTAATGTCATCGAGGTAGACAACTACTGTTCGGTTAATTAACCCTCTAAAGGCTGTATCCATAGCTCTTTGAAATGTCGCCCCTGCATTTATGAGTCTGAAAGGCATCTTTTGGTATGCGTAAGTTCCCCATTTTGTTCTGAATGTAGTTTTTAATTGGTCATCGGGATGGACCAGTACTTGATTGTATCCTGAGAAACCATCAAGAAAAGACATCAATTCAGATCCTGCTACCGATTGAAGGATTTGCTCCATGGTAGGCAGAGGGACGTTATCCTTTAAACTTGCCTTATTTAAATTTCTGAAATCAATACAGATTCTGATGTCGCCGTTTTTCTTCCTGACGGGTACCATATTGGAGACCCAGTTTGAGTGCCGGACAGGAAAGATAATCTTAGCTTTTAAAAGCTTATTAAGTTCCGACTTTATCTGGCTCTCCAAATTTGGATGGATTTTTCTTAACTTCTGCTGGACTGGTTTTTGATCAGGAAGCATAGGAATAGTGTGTTGTATGATAGATGTATCATATGTTTTAAGGTCATCATACTTCCAAGCAAAAACTTGTTTGTTTTTTCTTAAAAGTTTGATAAATGCTTCCTTTTCTATGGTAGAAAGTCCTAATCCTAAATTTACATTCTGAGGAGTTTGAGCCGTTCCTAAATTAATCAATTCAAACCTAAGAGTAGAGCTCTGGAGTTTAGCATTAATTACAGGTTTAAATCTATCTTTAATGTCATAAAGATCTTCAAGCTTTACCACAGGTTTAGGAATAACGTTATCTTGAGATGTTTGCTTCATTTGAGAATCATGCTCATCCTCTTCAATGATTTGATTGTCATAGGACTTTTCAGAGGTCAAAAATTGCAGAATATCCTCGTCATGGTTGAAAACCCTCCAGCTAGTGATGTTATCAGGAACTGAAGGTCTAAAAATTAACTCTACAGAAAATCTATCAAGACTATAGTCTTCGGAAGGGAGAAGTTTGGAAGCTACGTTGGCTAGTAAATCAGCTGCTGAGTTTTGCGATCTTGGGATTGATAAAATATTGAATGCTGAGAAATGTGAAGTGAGATCTTGCACTAAGGTTTGATAATGCTTAAGGTGGCTTGAGAGGCAATGGATTGTATTCCTTACCTGTTTAACAATGATCTCACTATCGCCGAATACTTTTAAATATTGGACTTTAAGGTCAATTGCCTTATATAATCCCTGAAGTAATGCTTCGTATTCGGCTGTATTGTTGGTGCATTCAAATTCTAATCTACAAGAAAGCATTGTCTTTTCGCCTTTTGGACTAACCAAGATGCAACCTGCTCCTGAGCCCTCGCTGGACTTAGAGCCATCAAAATACAAAGACCAAAATAAAGGAGAATCAGAAATATTTACATCCTTTTGATCTACATTAAAGCATTTGGATAAATTTGATTGTGAAAAATTTTCTACTTGAGATGTACAATGATTAACTTGAAAAGGGGAAGATTGGGCAATAAAATTGCCAAAGAATGATTGTGAAGAATAATTTCCCAAAATGTTATTGTTGAAAGCCACCGGCTGGTTTTCTTGTTCGAAATCGGTTACTGTATGAGTCATATGCTTCTCACGGTCGATCCTTATTTGATTTGGCTTACCCTTGTAGGGGAGCCACATATGTGACCAATCGGTGGAAATGTATCCATGTAGTTTCTCAGACCAGTCTCTGCTCAAAATTAAACCGTAAAATTCAGGTATGTCGGCTATCAAAATGTCTATTCTCTGTACTATTCTGGGATCAGCAGACAACCTGATAGTCACGGAATTAATTTCTCCTATGACCTGAACTTTGGTTCTGTCTAACTGTACAATGTGGATGGCTGACTTCTGGGGTTCTATGTTCAGCTTAGAACAAACTGAAGCTGGCATAATATTGGATGAAGCCCCTGAATCAATTAAACAGTTATGCAGATTTCGATTATAGATTTCATAGGTGAGCAAAAAAGGTGGGGTATGAGAATTGGATCTATCTCCAATCAGAACCGAATCGGTAGCCTCGACCATATCTGGAGGGGGTTGTCCTGAATCATTAGCAGCTTTTGAACTGGGAAGAGGGGAAGAAGGAACATCGTTAAATTCCCTTAGGAGCAGTTTTTGCTGATGTTTTAATTTACCTAGCTCAAACATAGTTATGTTTGCCTTGGTCTTTTTCATGTCATCGACAATATTATACTCCATATGGTCAGATACCACTAGTGTTTTGGATGTTGAAGGAGAATTAGAAATTGGAGGCTGGTTTTGAGGGGCTGCTACCGGAGATTTCTTTGGAAGAACTTTTTCTTTTGGTGTGGCAGCACCTGCGCTCCTCTTTTTGGTTTGAGTAGGTTCAGAAGCGCTTCTACTTCTTGTAGTAACCGGAAAGGCTTCTTCTTCATTCTCAGTATCAGAATTTGGGAGTATAAAATCCCACATTCCATGGCACTCAACTACTTCTTCTTCATCATGGGTCTGTTCAGTTGTTTCACCTTCCTCTTCTTCTTGGTCTGAGTCTGCATTTGATATAACATTGGGTGGCTTTGACTCTGTTTTCTTGAAAGTTCTAAATGGTCTTTTATTTGAGGTTTCAGCCACCTGTTTCTTGATATCAACCATTTCATTAGACAATGTTTTAAGGACCTTTTGTAAACCCTCCATATCATAGGGGTCCTTTGGGGTTTTCTTCTTGGAATCATCTTTAAACGAGACTTTTTTAGCTTTTCGGTCTTCAAGAGCAGCTTTCTTCTCAAGAGCATTAATGCGCTTTTCAACAGCAAGTGCTTCTTTCATGTTTTCAGCTAAGGTAGGTTTGCCAGCCCTGTCTACAAAAATAGCTATGTTGGCAGGTAAGGCAGTAATATACCATTCGCTTCTGATTTGTTCACTTGGTTTAGAGTCAGTAGGGATTTTATTCAGGAGTTTATTAAATCTAGCATTAAACTCTTTTATTAGTTCCCTATGCTCTATTCTTAAGTTGGAGAGATCATTTATTAAGGTAGCTAAGGACCTATCATCTCCATACTTGGTAAGAAACTCCTCTTGGCATGTGTTCCAACTGGTAATTAAACCAGAAGGTAAGGAAAAATACCAGGATCCTGCCGATCCTTGTAAAGTGTAGGGAAACAGTCTGACAACAACATCCTGCTCTGTCACTCCTTTCAAGTTGACTGCTAACATAAAATTGTTAATATGTTCTTCAGCTTGGGTTCCGTTATTTGGATTAAATTTAGGCAACCATTTTTCGGGAGCATCTGGTAGATCATGTAATGGTCCAGGCATGTTGACTGCACCTGGCCTAGTCCATGGATCTGCCATTGTGCTAGCAACAGGGGTTGGCACTACTTTCGGGGTTCCAGATATTTGAGGAGGTATCAAAAATGAAGAGTGAACAGGTTGGGATATTGAGGCTCCTATTCCCTGATGAACAACAATCTGTAATGGAGGAGTGGATGGTCGACTTTGCAGATGAGGAGATGAAATGGAAGATGTGGAAGAAAAATCTCCACTATCAGATCCTTCAGTGTTTTTCTTTGGCCTTTTCCTTTTTGGTAAAGGAAACTCAGTGGGTTCAATACCAAGTTTTTCGCTCTGAAGTCTGGTGAGAGGATGAGTGAGGTTGAACTGCGAAGTCGCACTGCTTTCTGATATCTCAGATTTCTGTGGTGAGATGGAGAAGGTCTGAAGTTTTTGGATTAGAGACTGGACTTCAGGGGATTCAAGACTCAGTTGTTCTGAAATATTATGGGTATGAGCAGTGGTGGTTGATTCTTCTTTTCTTTGATCATGTGCTGGTAAACCAGCATGTGATCGAGAAGGAGAAGATGGTTTGGAGGGGGAATTACTCTTAGAATGGTTTGTGGGGTTGGACCTACTTGCCATTCACAGTTGATGGCCCTCCTTCTAGCGCCAAAAATGTTGAGGCCTCGAAATTCGTAGCAACAACATCGGGGAAACCACCCGGTCCGGAACTTAGTGCAGCTCCTTTTCCGTTTGGAATAGTGGCTCCGACTGGGGATAACGGGACCAGTTTCCCAAAGATTATAAGTGAACGGGATGGATGGATGATTTAAGATATGAAATGATAATAAACAAAATAACTAAACTATAAAAGAAATGCAAAAAACTATAAGCTAATCCCGGGACTTATCAATTCGGACAGTACAGCGTTTAATAAACTATGCTTAATGACAGGCATATAGATGACACTAACAACAAGCATAGATGTTTAATCATTTGAGATTGCTCTGCGTAAGTAGTTACGCAGAGCTAAAATAGCGAATTACTGTACTCAGTCATTTATATCATTGATACATACATGGGTGAAAGATAACAAATCTCAAAACATTCAATAGTGATATGAAATGAAGACCTGTTGTTGTATTACATACATGTATTTAATAATAGCAAAGTAATAACACAGCAATTCATATAACTGAAAAGAGAACAGATACAGATAATAGTACCATGCAAGCTGTTTGATCAATCCAATGTATTAATCGCTATGTAGCAGTCCTTCCTTCCAACCAGAAAGCATTCCAAGCAAACGACAATAGTGCACAATTTACTTAAACAACATTCCAAGTAAAATTAAGGACCAGTGGTCGAGTTTCAAAAAGAATATGGACTGAAGCACAATAGTGCAAACTTCAGCCTTTTAGTCTTTTACAAAATTTTACGACCCTTTCCAAAACAATGAAAGGGTCTATAAATACTATTCTAATCTAACTATTAAATATCTAAAAACTGAAAACTAAGAAATCGACATCAACAAATATCATCTTGCAATTTGGGTGAATCGGCAGTCGGCGGCGATGCTTCAGTCAGCTGTCTCTTTGCCTTTACTCTTTCGCTGACATATAGCCAGCATTGGCTCTACTTCAGGTGGAGTATTGAGGCGAGAAGTCAGCTGTGCATCATATGTGGCATCTTGGAAATCGGCAATCAGGTATTGGAGAGCGTCGGTTAGACAGTTGAGAGCCGACCTTTGAGAATGCGGTTTAATCAAGAAAAGCCAGTATGCATCGGAGGTCAAGGTATTTACTCCAGCAATTAACCGCCCTTGTTCTTCCAGCTTAAGATAATTCTTATGCTCCAGCATATTTGCGGTTGTTATATTTCCAGGTGTGCATTGTGAAATCATATTAGCCAGATACAATGTATCATTGACTATATTGATCATGTTCATGGAAATTGTTTTGCATCTGGATGCTGCCCTCTCTGCCTTCATTACCTGTGTTTCCCATTCCATGAAAAGTATGTTCTTGTATGTTTCACTGATTCGGGCTAAATTAGCAGCTTGCCCTTCTGGAGTATCTTGCCATTCAATATATTCTATTATTTCATCTTCGGCCTGATCCAAGTTAGTCCTGGCTTTCTCGATTTGCTTACATACTGCTGTAGATATATCACAAAGTGACTCAGCCTCAACTAGCTGTCGGCACAAAAGTCTAATCTGGGATATTAAAGCGCCGTTTATCAGAGTTGCCTCTGTTCTGAAATCTTCAATGCTCTTGGCGCCTTTAATACCTTCAAGTTGTGCTGAGAGCTGAACTATTTGATCTTCTTTAGATTTCATTAACAGCGCATTTGATGCTTCCAACTGTGATAATGCCTCTGCTAACTCTCGTGCTTTAATGTCACTTTGGTCTATCCTTAGTTTTTCAATTTGCTGGATTAACAAATGATTCTCTTGTTGTTGAGCCAGCAATTGTTCTTCCGCCTGTGTCGTTTTATTCTTTGCCTCTATCACTTCTGCTTGCAATGCATATACCTCATGCTCTTTAGTCTTCAAAAGAAGACTCACTTCGGATGCTTTGTCAATGGTTGCTGCTGAATAAGCTCCCGCGAATTGCGACAGCTTTGTTAAATCTTCAGAGGGACTTAATTCTCCCTTCCAGACGACATTGCCCGTGACTGTTTGCTCATTTGAGACAGAAAGTTGATCAAGCCTTCGTCTCTTCCTTGAGCGTCTTACAACGGCTTTATGCTTAGGGCTGTAGAAAATGTCTAGAGGAGGAATTTCCTCTACCTGAAGATCAACTTGATCAGATGGATTCTGAGTAACTTCTTCAATATTCTGTACTGTGGGTGGGCCGCTGGTTCCTTCAAGAACCGGAGAAACAGTAATATCGGGAGTCTTTAAGGCATCTGAGTCTTTGGAGGCTTCTTTACCACTTATAATGGAATCAAATTGGTTCCATTCCTCAATTAATTCAGTATCGACAGAGATTTGCTTACTCTGTTCTTTTTCTTTTTCAATTTTCTGCTGTTCTTCGAATGCCTTCCGCTGTTGCTCCTCTTGTATTCTCCGTTGCTGTTCCTCCAATTCCGTTTTCTACCTATCTTCCAGTTCTTTCCTAATTTTTTCTTCTTCCTCTCGTTTCCTTTGTTCTTCTATCTCCCTTTGCCTTCTCTGTTCTTCTATCTCCCTTTGCCTTCTCTGTTCTTGTTCAATTTGTGCTTTTTGCTGCTTTTCTGCCTGCAGTTTTCTTTGACTTTCCTCCTGTTCTCTAATTGTAACGGGAGGTAAATTTATTTCTGGCTGATCAGGCTCGCTTGAGGATGAAGTTGGGGTTGTAGATAATAACTTTAGAGGCAAAGTTTGCAACCTTTGCTTTCTAAGTTTATTAAATTCAGTTAATTCCATATCTCCATATCTCATTGCAGCAAGTTGTTTGACTTGGCTTATTGAATCAGCACCCATGAACAGGTCGTCAAACTGGTCTTCTTGATGAACCACCTTTGTCAGCTTAGCCTGTTCCAAGGCAGTGAAAGCAGCCTTGTTTGGGTCATAGAGTCTGTTGGGAATAGAAACTAGAGATAGCATTTGGAGTTTTGCTGCTTCCTTTTCTGCATGTTTATAATTTAGCAGCGTATAAACTCCAATTCTTAAGGGAAACGATGGCCATCCTCTCTTCTTCTCCTCTTTGAGAGTTTGGGTAACACCTTCAGACATTATCTGATAAGAGATTTCTCGGGCCAACAGTTTGTCTGGGATGTATACGGGAAGAACATGTGGCCTGGCCTTGCTTCCAAAAACTCTGATATAAGAAAAACATTCTTCGCCGAACCAATGGGCTACGGCTGGCAGGTCAAAAGAGGCTTCATAGGAAATCCTAGGGATAGGTCTGTCAAAAATAGAATAGTGAACGAGAACCATAAAACCATTGCAAATTTGGTACAAATGGTCTTTGTGAGAAGGTTTCCACAATTTACGATGATACAAATGAATAGGTGTTGGGTCATGGGTTGTCCATCTCCAACCAAGGACAGGAAACTCAGAATTAAAACAAAGGGCATCCATAATGTATGCAGAGTAATAAAAAGGTGGGATTTTCCTCTCACTGACTCTGGTTTTGGCCCTAAACTCACGAATAGCTAAGACCAACTTATCAGATAGGATAGTGGCCCAATCCATAATTATACTATTAACGGCCGCTTCCATTAAGGGAACCATATCAACATGGATATTTGCTGAATCATGAAATCCCCACAATCTACACATCATAATTCCAGCATAGCAGTAAGGTGAAGCCAGAGAAGCATTGGAGTACTTACCCGACATATCTTGTTTGTGTTTTGCTGGATTTTGCCTCCACTCTCGTAGAGGTTCGGCTGGTGATTCATTCTCTCTGGCAAATTTTTCCACAAATGCTCTGTTATAGACTTGCTCGGGATTGGGCAGATGATACATTTGTCTTAAGTCTTCAGGCTTGAAGGAGCCGAAAATCCTTCTATCCTTAGAAACGAAGGTTCTGTTAGTGAGAGGAACTTCTTCAATTGCCCAACGTACCACATCAGTATAAGGCAGGACTTGTTCCCTGGCTGCTATTCTGTGCATAAAAGAGTCCGCCAAATCTTTAAGAGTTGCCTCAGACTTTCTTAATTCATCCACACTTGCCTCCGTTACTGTCACTTCTGGTTGTTCTCCTTCTAGCAAATTGTATGTCCCTTGCCATGTAGTACCAGTAAGACCAGTGCATGTAGTATCTGAGATTAAGCCCTTCCTTGAAGGTGTAGCAGCTTGGCCTGAGGCGGGTGTTGCAGTAGAACCTGCCATCTTCTTAGACTTTTTTCCCATCATATTCAGACTTCTCTCGTTAGTTGAATTCTACACAAGTGCAAGAGAAATCGTAACAAAGAAATAACAATGACAATCCATAACGGGATAAATATATGATTTGAAGCGTGGCGAGATTATTCTAAAAGGAGGCTGCGGATTTAATGATTTGAGCAGGCGCCGTAGATGTAATGATGGTGATTTTACGGCCTACAGCTTCATAAATGACCATTACTTAAGTTATTAAACCGAATGACTCCTTAAAGCGTGTAATAGATCTTTGAAAGGTCTAATCGTAGTTGTTCGTTAATTCGAAGGGGCAAAGCTTTTAAATACGCATGCATTACCTTATCCCTTTACTTAACGGCTTTTTGAAATCTGTGATTTTGTCAAATCGATTTAAATATAACTTTAATTCTTTGAAATAATCACCTTTTGGAACTGAGGTCATCATTAAGCGTCATCATATCGCATCGGAAGTGTGTGTGTGGCGTTATTACTTGGGAAAGTTTTTAGCGAAAGCCGATTGCGATATCGCATTCGGCACGCGAACATACCCCCAGATGTGTATCAATTGCTTTTAGTGAATGCCGATAGCCGATATCGCATCGGGCCGGAGTGTTAAAACATTTTCCATACGACATAGTGGAATGCCGATAGCCGATCGTCGATATCGCGTCGCATCGGGGAAAGGTATGTGCCCTTTTGTGTGTGCATTTGCTATTGCCGATGGCCGATAGCGATATCGCATCGGGAAAAACCAAGATGGCAACCGAACTTGCGATTACTTCTTTGGACTTAACCAAAAAAATTTGCTTACCACTTGCTCAATAAGGGTTTTTTGCATAAATTCATTTGATTATCATATCTTATTTGAACAAGTTTATTAATGCCAATTAAAAAATTTAAAAGGGACCCATTTCATATGTAAATTGTTTGTGATAAAATTGTTATGAAATGGGGGGTTGTTGTAGGGCACAACAGGATTATAAGGTACAATCATTTGATGTTTGATCCCATGTTGGCAAAGATAGTTTTCAAATTCGTTTGATGAGTATTCTTTTCCATTATCAGTGCGAATAGATCCAATATGAGATTGTGCATCATTTTCAATCCATTTATGAAAGTTCTTGAATGTTTGAAAAGCATCAGATTTGTTCTTTAATAAATAAACTGAACACATTCTGGTGTAGTCATCAATAAATGTCAGCATATATTTATTTCCATTTGTAGAAGGAACAGACATTGGACCACATAAATCTAAATGAATGAGTTCAAGTTTTCTATGTGCTCTTGAATGTGAATCATGAAAAGACTGTTTGCCATGCTTTCCTAGAATGAAAGCATCACATTGCTTAACTTTCATAGGAATTGTAGGCAAACCAGCAACACCATTTTTCTTCAATAAGCGGAGGTTGTCATAGTTCAAATGTCCAAATCTAGCATGCCATAATAAACTTGATGGAAGTGTACCTTCTTCATAATGAGAATTGTATGAGAAATGTTGTGCACGAGTAGAGGTACCTTGCAGCTTGACAAGCCTTTCTTCTTCTATTCCCCTCATGACAAGTGAGTGGTCAGATGATTTTCTCACCTCAAGCTTGCCATCAAACATATGAATGGAGTGACCTTGCTAGAGGATGTGGAACAAGGATAGCAAGTTTCTCTTCAGTTGTGGGAGATATAGAACATGATGCAGAAGAAATTCTGGAAGACCAGGCAATTTAAGTCTAATTGTGCCAAGCCCTGATGGCTTGATTTTTGATTGGTCTGCAAAGTATACTGCTCCATCAACATTGTCAGTAAATTCTTCAAAAAAATCTTTTCTATGAGTGATGTGACAAGTTTCTCCTGAATCAAGCAACCAATCATTTTTCTAAGAAGCAAGTGAAGCATTAAATAAATCTTCATTTACTCCAATATTACATTGTGCCACCAAATAATGAGCAAATTTAGGTGCTTTACCATTGTCTGTGTCATCAATTTTACCTTTGGGTTGATTTCTTTGTTGCTCAATTTTGTCCCAAGGTATTTTGCATGTAGAGGCATCATGTGATCCATTTCTCTTGCAACGTATGTAGTGCAAATCTACCTTTTCTCCTTGAGAGTGTTTGCCCCCCTGCCTATGAAATATCTTCCTCTTCCTCTTCAACCACCTCTTCCTCTGGAATAATCTTGAGTAGGATTCTTTTCATTATGAGCAAGACACACAGCCTCTTCAGAAGATTCAGGGGCTATCTTCTTTCCAAAAGCTTTCTCTCTTTCAGCAAATTTTTCCACAAGAGAGTCAAAGGTAATATCTTTGAGATTTCCATTTGCTTGCAATGACTCAAGATAATTGGAGAGGAATATCCAATTCGACGTTAGTGACTTTTATATCATGCATTATAGACTTTACTTTGGATGCAAGAGTAAGAGGATCATTATTTTGCAATTCAAGAGTGAAGAGTTTAATCATGAGTTGAACAAATTCAAGTGCAGAATGTGAGTCATAGAGTTCTTTTAACTTTTGTAAGGCTTCGAAAGCAGTTGAAAATGGCAAAATATGGCGACTCACCTCTTCATTTACAAATGCTGCGATTAATGCATAAGCTTTTCTGTTCTTATTTTCCCAAATGGTGAGTTATTTGTCTGAGTTAGGCTGTTCTGGCTCTTTGTCTCCGTCTCCAATACACACTCCTTTCCACAACTCATTGAAAATGAGGGTGTGTTTTATCATGCGGGACCACTCAAGATAGTTCTCCTTGCCAGTGAGAACTATTCCCACAATAGATATGATTGAATGCATTTTAAAAACTGTGTACTGTAAAAAAAAACTTCTGCTGCAAAATTTTACTCCTAATGGGAAAAATATAATTCTGATATGATGGGACAACAAATTCAAATATCAATACGCATTAAACTGGACAACATTAAAGTATAGAATATATGGGTGGGGCAGCGTAAATATATGGTGAGCGTATTATGGACAAAGTATACACGAACTGTGTATTCAAACTGGACAACTTTAATGTAATCGGGCAGCGTTAAAGATAAGCAACCATATCAAGCATAACAGGTCCAAACAGAGGAACTCCTCACAGATTCAAAAAGGCACAAGTACCATTTCTATTAGCATATGGCATCTGGACGGAGTAATATTCTGTTTTTTACATGATAGCGCGTGCAGTGAAGGGAGGCAATGTCTGGCAAGAAGGAAATGCAACGTTATATGGCGATGGAGAGATTTCTGGAAGAAAAGGCGATGCATGTGGATACAGCAATCTGAACGGCCAAGGCTATGGAAAAGATACGGTAGCTGTTAGCAGTGCTCTTTTCAACAATGGACGTGCTTGCGGTGCCTGCTACCAAATAGAATGCAATGCTCATGCTAAATGGTGTTTGCCGGGCAGTGTGAATGTAACTGCCACTAACTTGTGCGTTCCAGGCAATGGTGTCCAGTGAAAACCACCATTTAAGAGCTTCAATCCAACGAATAACTTGGCTGGTGCAGACTCCTCCTCCAGCAATTAATGGAGCCTCTTCATACTCCCAACCCCAAAGCCAAATCGAAACTCGCTCGACTGGAGAAGGTGCAGATTCCTCCTTGTCAATAATCAATGGATTTTTGCTACTCCCAAACCCCAACCTGCTCCTCTTCTGGAAAACCGAGAGACGAAAGTGGGTAAAGGAAACGTTACACCCATACAGAAAAATTGTGCCAACAATGATTATGGCAGAGAGCCCAGAGAGTGCAGAGAGGACAATTATGGACAGCCCAGGGAGCGCAGAGGGCACAGACAATGATTATGGCAGAGAGCCCAGAGATCAAATATGGCAGAAAAAACTGATACAAGGAGTTACAACTAATTTTAGGAACTTGGCTCTGATACCATGTCAGGCCAGGTAGTAACTCCACGAAATCAATTCATATATTATTCCTTTAGGTTGGTCTTTATTATATACATGAGGGAGATTGTTCACTTCATCTCCCGATGACTGTTCATATTTCTTCTTATTTATTTACATCAATTATATTTGTTCACCCAATCCTGATGATTAGGTGTCAACATAAAAACTAACCTACAATTTTCGAATAAGAGAAGTAGGGGTAGTCCCCAAACCCCTTCAATTCCTGTAATATAATTTCTCTTTGCAGTTCAAGAGGCACATAATCAAAATAAGAGGAAACTGAATCCCA
Organism: Pinus tabuliformis; assembly: GCA_031772625.1. Lineage (NCBI taxonomy): Eukaryota > Viridiplantae > Streptophyta > Pinopsida > Pinales > Pinaceae > Pinus > Pinus tabuliformis. Next base: position 913,633,168 of record CM062813.1, on the reverse strand, counting down.
AGAAAAAGGGCAACAACATTGAGGACCTTCATTACTAACACCTCCTCTCTCAATTACCATTCTTTAATGAGGAGGCATAGTAGCTAAAAAAATGAGTAATTCCAAAGCAAAGTAGAAACCCTCCCAAGCAGATGGAACATGCTTCACTAACATACCTGAGGCAACAGGGTGAGAATATCACCCCACCACCACTTCACTACACCATGTGCATCCGCCACCTTAGCTAAAGGACCTAAGTTGATACACTTGAGCCGACAGACCTGATTCATGCCACACCATTTTGAATTATAAACAAGCATGAGCTCGTCACACCATTTACCATAAATTCACTTTATGAGTTGCACCCCTATTACAAAATTTTGCATTCTACTTTCAAAAATATAAGAAATGTTTTTTTTCTTTAAGACTTATTATTTTTAAAATCAACTTCAATAAAAATTATTTTATGTGAACTATATATTTATAAAAAAATAAGATAAGGATAAGATAACTAAAATAAAAATTTCTTATGTTATAGTTGTGTGTTGTCTTTCTTTAAAATAATAATTTGTATTTTATTTTACATTTATTTTTTTAATATTTTATATGAAATAAATATATGAAATTTTATTAAAATATTAATAACAAAATAAATATTCCGATGTCAAATATAAAGATCCGCACATATAGGACAATCAAAATTAAAATAAAATAAAATTATGAGTTAAGTATTTTAATGGCGTGTTGTTTTATATGAAGGGGAATTTTTTTTAGTTCAACTTTGGATTAAACTATTTTAATATAAAAAATTATATGAAAATTATTTTAATATCGAAAAGAATTTTAAGTTTTTCTATATAAAAATGATTTTAATATCAAATATACTTTAGAAAAGGTTACAACATTTATAGATGTGATCTTTATAGATTTATTTTCTTATTGAACTAAAAAATTAATTAATTTCACGTCTATATCGCTAGCATTGGAATTTCCCATTTATATCATCTATTTGCACATAAAAGTCAATCTTACTTACAACTACACTATTTTTTATAACATTCGTAAGAAAAATAAAATGCAGAGGCAGTAGTAAAAAGAGGTCTCGTGCAAAACACTATTCAAATGGTTCACAATTTACGAGCTTTCTCTATAGGTCCATTGCATGAACATCATCAATGCTCGGCAAGACTTGTGGGTAGAGTTGTATGCCCACCTCCTTACAGAATGTATGGCTCATTAGTAGTAATTGCACACCAAAGATGGATTATCATCTTCCATTTTTCTCTCTAAAATGAGGTAAAACTAACAAAGGTGGATTATCATCCTCTATTAAAACTAACCAAACTAATTTATTAGACATTTTAAAAAATCAAAGAGTATAGCTAGGTCTAGAATTTCCATTATTGCAAATGCTAGGTTATTCTTATATAATATTGTGTATCTACATACAAAATGGATCCAACATCAATGTTTTTTAACTTAAACAAATGGCCTTTTTACTGAATGATAAATTCGTGAAAGCTGGATATTTAGAAGGTATGGTAGAGGATGTTTCTTTATCGAAGAAACACATATATTGTACTTTACTTCTCAAACATATCAAATATATAATTGATTTTTGAAGGTCATTGTAGAATTCTAAAATCTGAAGCTTACCTGGCAAGTTGTTACTTTACCCAGCAAGACCTTCAATCATTAACAATTGCATGGTTCAATGATCTGATCCATGCTTGAATTGAAATCAATGGTATAATGAGATCTTGATCACACCTATCATGACAACAAAGCTAGTTAAATATGATGGTGCAAACTTAAAGGAAAATAACCAGGGAAATTATAGTCATACATGTGAATATCATCGCTAGTAGAGAATTGTCGTTGACCTCTAGAAATGTATATATTTTTTTTAATTTTATATTTTACTTTCATCACATCAAGGTATCTTTTATGGATTTAAATATTTTCCTATATATAGTATTGTAGGTGACTATTTTGAAAATTTATACATGTAGAATGTAGGAAAATATTCAATAAACAACATGTAATTTATTATTAAAATTAGTAATTTTTTGGCCAATATCATCCATTTAATCATATATATGTAAAAAATAGGTAATGTTTTAAGAAAATTGGCGAACACGTTTTTCAAAAAATGCCTAAAACATAGCCCATTTGCGAAATTTCACCCCTCAATTTTTCCCTAATTCACATATTACTATGGATTTCTAGGCTTAAATCTATCAAAATATTTCTTTTCCCTAAAAAATTGTTCCATTAAAGGCTTGGAAATTCTGGAAAAAGAAATCTCTATGCACCTGGCTCGAAGAAATCCTGATAACCTGGAGAGCGGGGAAAGAGCAACAAGCAGTTTACGCTTGAGCAGCCACCGTGCTTAGATTTCTACTAATTGAATCTCTATGTTCCGTACTGTTTAGTGACAGGTGACAGGAAGCCAGCGATAGCAATCATTTGAACCTAATGAGGCAAGCAGGCAATAAGTGGAACCACCTCCATGCGATGCCTTTGGGGGCAAGCAAAATGGATAAACTTGTTAATATTCTATTATATATATATGGTGATAGTTTATTAACAATTTGTCATAGTTATAAGTGTATGCAAGGAGTTCATGGTATTTTGAAAGTGCAGTAATAAATATGAATGACTATGATACTGATCCAAGTGGATGTCAGTGAACCACCATGGTTAATAATTATTTTCTACTAGTGGTGGTTTACAAGCTCATGATTTGGGTAAACCATGGTACACGCTTGTGGCTTTTGAAAGGTGGAAATACAATGAAAATCTAACTGTATGGTTAAGTTTTACAATATAGAACAATTCATTAGCTTTTAGCATAGTGATTTATGGTATTCACACATGGCATTTTGTAATCCATGGTATTTGATATATAATAAAAGTGCATAACATTAGGTGCAAAGGCTATAAATAATATAAATATGGTCGTTCCCTATTGCACAATCCATGAAGTTTGTTATTACATAGTCCTATGAGATGTTTTACCATTTAATAGAAATAATTGAATATCTTTTCACACTGTTTTTTTTCCTCTACATTTCCTTTTATGGAATTCTGAATTTTTCTATTGTTAATAGTTAGTCTCAATCCTAAGAAAACATGGATCAATGACATAAATTAATTTTTTCCTTGTCATTTCCTAGTGCATGTCATCAATGACGTTAAGGTATAGAGAGTTGAATCTCAGACTAGTTTCATTTGACTACAATTTCTCTTGCTAGCCCAAACAATCTCCCATGGTGGAAGAAAAGAGAAATTACGAAGAAAGAGATCCTATCAAGTTGTTCCTCAAGGAATCACTCATGCAACAAAGGAACCATATGATGGAAAATTTCATCAACACCCTTCAACAACTGTCAACAATGGTTGAGGTACCTTCAACAAGCAACGATTTTGGAGGTGTGACACCCTTCAAGGTACAAGTTAACTTTGATATCTCTTTATTTGAAGATGAAATAAATGAAAATGTTGTGGATAAATGGTTAAATATATTATATGGATATTACTCTATTCTAAGAAAAAAAGGATAATGAGAATAGCACCTTCACACTCTTGATAGCCCTTCTCGATGTTAAATATTGGTGGGAGAGATTATTGGAGAAACACATAGAAGATGGGTTTACAATGTTCAGTGTAGGACCCACTTGGACTACCTTTTCTAATTTCCTCAAGGCACAATTATACCTTGTAAGGAACTATGATGACTAGTACATTAGATTGAAAACTATGTGGCAAGAGAGAGACTAGAAAGTGTTGAAGTACACCAAGAACTTCCATGCATTACACTTCGAGCTATGTATCAGAGACTTTAAGTGACACCTAAGTTTGATATATCGTAGTGGCCTACATAGGTACATCTAAACAAAGATGGATTTATTGCACATATTCTCCTTAGGAGTCACTTATTGATTTTCTTCAAACTATAGAAGAGAGTTTGGATTTGCAAATCCACTACAACAGAAGCATTGAAAAAGAGACCCTAATGTAGAGGAATGGAACAAGAAATGAGAGAAAACCTCAAGATAACTAACCAAAATCACATGAAAATAAGGATAATGTGAAGTTGAGGAAGGACACTAGAAAGTGGTGTGAGTTTCATAAAATCCCTTGGCACAACACCAATGAATGTTGATTAATATAATCATTGTTGGCTTATGCTAAAGAGAAAAAAAAAAGACATTGGCTTAGGTTCTGATTTAGAATGAGGATAAAAGAAAGTTGATTGTCAATGAAGAGCCTAATAGTACCATCACAACTATGAATATATAAATGTAGGAGTCAAAAGATCCTAAAATAGGGAAGTCCCTCTTCCATTCACAAAAGTGGGTGAAGGGGACCCCATTATATTTCATTATTGATAATGGGAGCTAGAATAACATGATATCAACTTAGGCCATGTGGAGATTGCAATTGTTGAAAGTGCCACACCCCGAACTATACAACATTGGTTGAATAAGTCATGCACACAACATTTGTGTTAGTTAGTAATGTTGCCTTACCCATGACGTAAAGCTCTTTAAATATGAGGTAATGTGTGATGTTTCCCCACTCAAAGTTTGCGATGTTCATTTAGGAAATCCCTTTATGTGAGAACAATATATTATTTATGAGTCTCGACCCTATTGTGTCATTATGACTTTAGGGGATCAAATCTACATGATACTAGAGGTAGTTCCAAGTACTATATATTCATTAATCTTGGTAAAGGAATGCCAAAAAGTATTTTCTCGTACTTCCAATCTTTTGTTCTTCATGGTTTGGCGAAAAGGAGAATAAAATATCACTACAACCAACATAAATTCAGAAGAATCTCTCTCTATCGAACATAAACAAATGGACATGCTTGTAGGAGGATCTAAATACATACGCACCTCACCTATATGGGTTCCTCTACACTTCTAGGTCGCACATCAACATAAATGCGATGCTAGCCTTCCATATTCTTAGCATGCCTACAATAGATCTCTTCAAAACTGTATTGGTGATAGATCTTTTCAAACATGTTTGGGGTTCAAGTTAGCAACCCATATGGATGCAACTATTCTACTACATATTCACTAGAAAAGTCCTCCCATGCTCAGGCTAAAGTAGAAAAACAAACCAATGTTTTCAAAAGGATCCAACATTTCCAACAACAGGTTCATGATGTCCTACAAAAATCTAATCCCAAATACAAACAACAACATGACTGGAATTGGGTTCCCCACAAGTTTCAAGATACAGTGCATCGAATCATAGATACCATGACAAAGGATATCTACTAGCATAACATACAACTCTACGAGGTTCTGAAAGCAATGAATATTATACACCAAGGGAAGTGGCTCACTTAGATTAAAATTCAAGAGATGTTTTCCCATAGGATGAGGGAACTTGACACAATGGAGACCATTTCTTGCTAAAAGGGAGGTTTGATCCTAATGGATGTTAGTGAATTTCCAGAATAAATATTATTTTTTCATTGTTAATGATTTGAAAGCTCGTGGTTTGCATAAATTATGATATCAAACTATAGTATTTAGAAAGTAGAAAAAAAAAAAAAAAAAAAAAATCTAACCTCAAAAGTCACTTTTACCATTAAAAAACCATTCATTAGTTTTTACCATGATTTATGGTATCCACTCATAGTGTTTTGTAACGTCATAATATTTCATATAAAATGAACATACAAGACTCTAAATAAAAGGACAATATAAATAATGTATATAAATAATGTAAATATAGGGTCAAAGTTTTAAAGCCATGAAATTTCTCATTATATAATTCTATGACACTTTTTACCACATAAAATAATATTAAAATATTTTTAATTATTTTTATTTTCCTCTATTTTATTTTTTTATGGAGTTGCATTTTTTGTTATCAATATTTAGTTTAATTCGTCTAATAGAGGAATCGATTGCAAGTGAAGTATTTGTGATGCCATGATTATGTAAGATTCAAAAGTTGGGTAATTAATTAAAAGTGTCCATATCATTACTTTTTTATACAAAGATTTAATTTGGGAAAACTTGAGGAAGAAGGGCATCCATGGACCTGCCATATGTGTGTTTTGCAAAATGCAGAATAACACACATATTTTTCTACATTGCCCATGGGCTATGCAGGTATGGAACAAGACCCTTGGTATCTTAACTTACAGGCACAATGCATAGGACACCATTGAAGCATGCTTAATATGGTGGAGCTAGAGGTCTAGCTGGATAAGGGTTGTTCCCATCTTAATTTTCTGGGAATTGTGGAGAGCCAGGAACTCCAACATTTTCAATGGAAAAATCCTTAATCACAATAATGTCATCAATAACATCATTTCTTGGTTGGGACCTCTTTTTCATACTAATCCAGTTCATAAGAATGTATTACATAAAAAGAGCCCCCAAATCTATCTTTCCTCCTAGGTTTCTTTGACTAAGGAATTCTTTGACTAAGGAACACATGATGAGAGATGTGGATGTGGAGCTTGGATTAGCATGGACTACAATTAGCACTACAAAATTCACTATTATGGAAGCGCTGGAACAAATATAAAAGCAGGAAAAATTTCTTTATGAGACTTAATGTGGTTTCCTAGCTACCTTAACATTCCAAGAATTCAAATTTACGTGGATTCCCCAGCCATCATCAACCATGTACTGGGCATGGCCTCCATAACACACCCACACCTATAGGGATGGCTTCGAAATATCAATTTTCACAAGGGCTCCTTTCAACGGATTCAATTCCAGCACATCGAGCGTGAGTTCAATACAATTGCAAACAATATGTCCAAACTGGGCATGCACAACCCCCCTGGCAGCATGCACATCACTTTCGAGATTGGCACTTCTCAAATTGAGGTTCGGTCCACGCCCCTGCCTAGTTAACCATTTACAGAATACGGATCCTCTGGCCTTTGGATCCATGGTTGTCACTATTAAGTTTCGCCACTATTAAGTTTCACGGTCTTTTACTTCTAGATGTTAATTGCAATTTTTTTCTATTAATGAAACATAAGAGATACTCCAAAACACATAACCAGACAAAGTGGATTACTTTCATACACCATTAAGATGAACTACTTACACACATTATTAGCAGGAACAACCAGATAGGCTTGTTCAGCCATAGACTTTACCAGATACCTGATATAAAAATTCCAAATGTACAAACTAATGCAATTTTCTGACAAATTGATAGGACCCTTACGACATAAAAATTCCCTTGAAGAATGGAAAGGATTCTCTGTATAATTCTCTATTGGATTTCTTTATCTCTAGTGTTAACAAGCAAGGTGAATCTCTCGCAGATGTGGAGATCAAGGATAACATCCTTAAAATTTTATTCGCAGGCATCACATAAGCCGCTTATCTTTGATAGTGATGTTTACATTTTTGGTTGATAGCCCTCACTCTTACGGTCCTGTTTTCAGCCAATCTATTGTCATATTGAAAGCTACATCACTGTTTGATTATTCTACTCATTTTGTTATTTTTAGTGATATAAGTGGACGTACTGTGTTGTTAAATCCATCAGCATTGCATGGGATCTAGCCTGGTTCAGCCGCACGACAAAGAGAGTTAGGGTTAAAGTACAAATATAGATTATACTTTCAGATTTCTTTGGTTTTAAAGCTACATTACATTTTAACATTATGATAAAATGGTATATGAAAATTAACAAGTAATCTGTTTTTTATATAATAAAATTCATTACTAGTTGAATATCATTAATAAATCAAATTAATAAATATTATTAATAAATCAAATTAATAAATATGATGGATATAAAGTTACATATCTATATAATCATATGCACAATCATATTAATAAATGTGGTTGAAAAACACAAATAAACATTAATGATATAGATCTAATATTTTTTTTTCTAGTTTAAGACTAACCTAAGTACCCATGGGGATTTGAACCGGTGACCTATCGCTTGGAGTGCCTTAACAGCGCACCCATTCACCATCAATCCAAAGCCCCATGGGCGATATAGATCTAATATTAATATTAATATTAATATAAATATAAATATAAATATAAATATATAATAGCAGTGACAATAATATCATTATAAAACTAAGTATTTAAATACAATTATTTTATTATTATTATTATTTTTTTCTCAGTAAGGACTAATTCTATTAAAAGGAAGAATGGTACAATAAGAAGTTACAGCTAAGAGAAGCAAGAACAGAGGCTGTCGGAAAGGATAGGCTATCCACCTCGGCCCCTAGATAGGAAAAGAGAAGAGAGCTGCGCTGAGCAAGAAGAGACAAGAAGAACAGAGGAGCAAGAGCAGAACAAAGGATTCTACCCAACATGGGTAGAATCAGTTATTCGGCACTTTTTTCCTTTATTTTTACCAACTTTGACCCAGTCAAGAGGAATTTGCTGAACCGGCATGATTTGCAGATTGGGTTGTGCTGACGGGGAGGACTCCTTGTCTGAATCCGAGGGGGATGATTCATGATTCCTTTTCTATGAGATTGGTGGGATAGACGAATCCTTAGGATCGGTCAAGGGAGGGTCCTGTGCCAGCTTTTCTTCCATACCTTCCTCAACCTGTTCCTCTTCATCCGAGTTGAAATCAAAGTCGTCCATGGGGGGAGGATCATGAGGCTTCCAGCTCTTGGATTTCTGCTTAGGACTGACTTTCTTCTTTTGGGTAGGTATCGTGGGACAAGAGCCCTTAAGGTGCCCTGTGTGATGGCAGTTACGGCATCGAAAGGCTGTGTTATCATAGTCCAGGGTCTGAGTCCAATGGAAGTCTCCAATTTTGAGATTGATCTGGTCAGGGAGACCTTTGCTCATGTCTATTTCTGCACAGATTCTGGCAAAGGTGTAAATTCCCTTTTCCCCTCTAGAGACGTCTGTGTCTAGAAAGCGGCCTAGAGAATTTTCGATCCCTTGGAATACTGCAAAATTCCATAGGTGTGCTGGGAGATTTGGAAGCCTGACCCAGATGGGGAGCTTGGTGATGACTGTTGTAGTGGGATTGAAATCTGGGAACCAAGGGGTGAGGAATAAACCTGCTGATCCCCAGAACCATGGGCCTACAGTTAAAGCTTTCTGGTAGTCCTCATCTAGAACGAAGACTACTATGAAGAAGCCCTTTGAGCATAACAACACCTTGCAATTGTTGGTCCAGTTGGAGTGAATCCATTGGTAGAGGTCGGCAGTGCTCGGCCATAGCCCATTGAACCTGCAAATAATGGCTTGTTCTGCAAACGTTTGGGTTTGCTCATCCAGCGATGGATGCATGATTTCAATAGAGGGGGTTTCCTCAAGTTTGTCCACCAGAAAAGGCTTGGGTGCCTGAACCGGTGGAGCTGTCTTCTTAGGCAACTGAGCATGGACAACGTCTTTATATGAAAACGTCTTAGCAGAGGAGGACTGTCCAACAGCTCCCCCTCTCAAGCGAAGAGTAAGAGTAATGGATGCATTTCTCTTAATGCTATAAAAAGACAGGGGGAGAGAATCCTCAAGTTGTTTACCTTCATGGAGAAGTCGTTGAGCTGCAGAGGGTATCCCCAACTTGAGATCCAGAGCATTCTTGAGGTTCTGCACTAGATCCGACGAGTTCACCCAATGTAGCTGAGTTTTGCCGGAGATAAGCCTGATCTGGATCTGAAACGCGGCAGAAGGATCAGGGTTCTGCTTTCCTTTGCAGATCCAAGTCGAGAGGCGGCTGGAGCATTGAAGGGCCGCCTTCTCTTGAACTTGTCATAGGGATTTGTGAGGAGAAGAGGAGAGGGTCCAAAGACCCTTGAATCTGTCAATGCAATCCACCGAGAAGAGCTTCTAGACAGTTCGTCCAGGTAGATCCAGGACACGTAAAAAAAAACTGATGATCTAGAGCAGAGAAATGGTTGTTTTGGGGGGACAGAGAGGGCAATGGAAGGAATGCGCAGCCTTCCAGAGTAGAGAATTTCTTCCCAAGAGCCTCCGCCTGAGGAGAGACGAGAGAATAATCGGCGCGCTCATCCTTGGCCTCTATGTTTTCATTCTGATGGAGGCGGCTGATAAGAGATGCGGCAGCCGAGGTCCAAGGTCTCGCAGATGCAATGCCAGGAGCAGAGCAAAAGAGGGATAGGGTAGCTTTTAGAAAGTGATTGAAAACCTGCGTATCAGAAAAAAAAAAAGAGAAAGGAAGTGATAATCCTATAATCCTGGACTGAAATGCACGTCTCCTGCTTCGATATGGCAAACTAGGGGCCAGACGGCGGCCGAGGACGAGGCAGCGGTGGCTGTAAGGTTAGGGTTCATCTTCGGCAGGTGCTCTGTGAATCCAAACCTAGAAAATGTTTACGATAAATCCTGTGAATTTTTTGAACTCCACCAACTCCTATTATTATTATTATTAATATTCAATTAATAATTAATTAATTAATTAACTAACATCAAAATAATAATAATTTTAATTAATTATTATTATTTTAATTATTTATTTATTGATAACAATATTTTATTTTTGTAAGCAAGCTTGGTGGGACTACATCTTCATCATGTCCAATATATCACCCTAATCGAGCGGGGAACTCACCCAGTGACTTCACATCAAGGAGTAGTTTAACAAATCACCCGATCAGAGTCTATCCAAAACCCCATAGACATTTATTGATATTATTATTATCATTATCATTAATTAATTTATAAAATAATAATAATTAATTAATTAAACCATAAGACAATAATAAACCCAAGTGAATAATACTAAAATCCAAAAAAATTATAAACCCAAGAGATTAATATTATAAATCCAAACTATATAAACCCTATTAAGATAAATAATATAAACCCTAAAATAAATATGGGTGACCATGCTTGATTTCATATTCAGACAATCCTTGTCACAATGTGATGTTTGACCATGGTTGATTATGCTTGACCATGATTTATTTTCATATCGAGACAATCTTTTTCACAGTCTCACAATGCACCATGGTTGATTTTCATATTGAGAAAACCTTTCTCAGAATGCGATGTTGGACCATGGTTGACCACGATTGATTTTCAAATTGAGACAACCTTTGTCATAATGTGGCGTTGGGCCACGGTTGACCATAATTGACCATGGTAGATCATGCTTGACCATGATTAACCATCGTTGACGATGGTTGGAAATGGTTGAGCATGGTTTATTTTCATATTGAAACAATATTTGTCACAATGTGGCATTGGACCATACTCGACCATGGTTGACCATGATTGATTTTCATACTGAGACAATAGTTGTCAAAATCAAACATTGGACCATGGTTGATTTTCATATAGAGACAATCTTTGTCACAATGCGGCATTGGACCATGGTTGACTGTGACTGACCATGGATGTCACAAGGTGACATTGGAGCATGGTTATTTACCATGGTTGACCATGATTCACTATGGTTGGCTATGATAAATATTCATATTCAGGAAATATTTCTGACAATGCGATATTAGACTATGGTTGACCATGTTTGATTTTCAAATTGAGACAATCTCTGTCACAATGTGGCATTCGATAATGGTTGACCATAATTGACCTTGGCTGACCATGTTTGACCAATGTTGAGAATGATTGACTGTGATTCAATATGGTTGACAATGGTTGAGCATGGTTGATTTTCATATTGAGATAATATTTGTCACAATGTGACATTGGACCATGGTTGACCTTGATTATAAACACAAGGGATTTATATTAAACCCTAGGACTAATATTACAAATCTTATAAATAGTATTATACCCTAGTAATATGAATTCTTAGATTAATAAACCCAAGGGATTGATATTATAAACCTAATGGAATAATAAGCCCAAGGGATTGATATTAGAAACCCAAAGGATTAATACTAAAATGCGAGGGCATTATATACCCAAGGGAATAATATTAAAACCAAGGAATTAATATTATAAACCTAAGGTATATAAACCCTAAGATAAATATTATAAAGAGTAAAATATACATGATTGAATATGGTTGATTTTCATATTGAAAGAATCCTTATCACAATGTGACATTGCACCATGGTCGACCATACTTGACCATGATTGATTTTCATATCGAGACAATATCTGTCACAATGCTACATTGGACCATGCTTGATCATGGTTGATTTTCATATTGAGGAAATCTTTGTCACAATGCGATGTTGGACCATGGATGACCATAATTGATTTTATAAAACATGGTTTACCATGGTTGACCATGATTGATATTATAAACCCAAGAAAATAATAAGCACAAGGGATTACTACAAAAATCCTAAGGGAATAATATAAACTCAATGTAAAAAAATTCTAAGATAAATATTATAAACCTTAAAATAAACATGGTTGACAATAGTTGACCATGGTTGATTTTCATATTGAGACAATATTTGTGACAATGCGATGTTGGACTCTGCTTGACCATGGTTGACCATTATTGATTTTCATATCAGGACAATCGTTGTCACAATCAGACGTTGGACCATTTTTTATCATGGATGATTTTCATATTGGGAGAATATTTGTCACGACGTTGGACCATGGTTGTCACAATGTGATGTTGGACCATGGTTATTGACCATGGTTGACCATGATTGATTTTCATATTGAGACAATATTTGTCACAATGTGGGGGGTGACCATGGTTTACCATAATTAACGATGTTCAATCATGTTTGACCAATGTTGACCGTGATTAAACATGGTTGATGCTGGTTGAGCATGGTTGATTTCCATATTGAGATGATCTTTGTCACAATGTGACATTGGACTATGGTTGACCATGATTATAAACCCAAGGATTCATTATAAACCCTAGTATTAGTATTATAAACCCTATGAATAATATTATACCTTAGAATAATAACCCCAAGAGATCGATATTATAAACCCAAGGGATTAATACTAAAACACTAAGCGACTATAAACCCAAGGGAATAATATTAAACCTGAGTGATTAATATTAAAAACCAAAGGTATATAAGAACTAAGATAAGTATTATAAATGCTAAAATAAACATGGTTGACCATGATTGATTTTCATATTGAGAAAATCCTTATCACAATGTGACATTACACCATGATTTACCATGATTAATTTTCATATGAAGACAATCTTTGTCACGATGTGGCATTTGACGATGATTGACCATGGCTTATTTTCATATTGAGACAATCTTTGTCATAATGTGACGTTGGACCATGATTGACCACAATTAATTTTATAAACCCAAGGGATTAATATTGTAAACCCAAGTAATTTAAGCCCTAAGATAAATATTATAAACTCTATTAAATATAACGTTGACCATGATTGATTTTCATATTAACACAATCTTTGTCACATTGTGATGTCGAATCATGGTTGACAATGATTAATTTTCATATATAGGAAGTCTTTGTCATAATGTGGCATTGGACCATGGTTGACCATGGTTGATTTGATATTGAGACAATATTTGTCACAATACGACGTTGGATGATGGTTGACAATGATTGATTTTGATATTGAGACAATGTTTGTGACAATGCAATGTTGGACCATGCTTAACCATGCTTGACCATTGTTGATTTCTGTAGGGTTACCCCTGCACATACCCACAGTATGCATAAAAATACAGAAACACAATTGTCCCATGTATTTAACTCTGCAATGGAGTTAAATCTACAAGCATACATGGTTAAGGCCCTTTTTGCCATAGTTCCTTTCTATTGGAACTCAATCACCCTGCCTAAACCTCCTATCACAAGTTCTACCTCTTCACAATCTTTGGTCAAACCTTCATTAAAGCCTCCCATTAATACTCAATTATGGGGATTTTTTAAAGCCCTTGTAACCTTCATACAACCCATATGTATAATCTTCTCTCTTGATACATTGGTTACGTATGGTTTTAACACATAAAACCTCATCGGTGCTTAATTCCTTATAAAATTCTTTTACAAAGAAATACTACACAAAACATACCTTTCCGCGTCTTCCATATGACTTCTACACATATTTCGAGGCTGTACCTCTATTGCAATCACTATCGGCTATCAGGACTTTCACAGGCCACATTACATATGTGCCTCATGACCCCTCTGATTCCGCTATGTGACTATAGGAAGCGTTAAAATAACACTTAAGCCTATAAACACTTGGCGTAATCCTTTAACACAATACAAAGGAATTACACTAACCTTCTGCCCTGAACCATATATGGCAGACTTCAAAACTTATCCACTGGCACTTATAAGTGTCGTCAGGTCCACCCTTCAACCGCTCCATAGTGCTGTACTATATGAAGGCCCGACCTTCGATCAACTAATATCTCCGATCACTGCTTTCCCGATATACGATGGTTGATTTAATTGTGACCGTCGATTAGGTTCACGATCTCATGGTCGACGATTAATCGTGCGATCACAATTGCTCTGTTACAAAGGCCTATTCCTGTCTTTGTTGCAATGGTTTTTGCTGACCCGATATGCCTTCCGAACCCGATAAGGGTATAAACCAACTTGTATAAATTTTCAAGTCGAGAATCTAAATCCAACTGTGTTTTGCACTCATTTTTAGTGTAAACTGGCTTTAACACTTACAGGACTTAACTTTGTAAATAACTTTCATTGATGCTAATTCACCTTTCTCCTCATGACATCATCCGAACTGTTGATCCATATGATCAAATGGCTCCTGTGCATTCCTCTTTACTTCTTCGCTCGCTCCTTTTACTTGGAAATGACGTTGTTTGTTCAGCGTTCTCTGTAACCTGGTTTTTCTTCAAGGTTTCACTTTCCGCCTCTCCTGCTCAAATTTCACAGAGCTTAAATTCACTCCTTCTCCCCAAAGCTTTACTTTACTTCTTCAATTGGATTCTAAGATCCTTTTACAACTCCTCTAAATCACTCCGTCCCTCTGCATCCTTTAGAATTCTACCTGCACTCAATTGCAGAACCTATGAATTCAAGTAATTCATTCATGAAAATACTCTTCAAACACTGACACAGTTAGGAACAAAATTTGTATATATATATGTTGGAAATAATACTGAGAGGGGGGGGGGTGAATCAGTATTATCTAATCAATATAACTTTTCATTTTCATACTCAAATTCATATACACTACTTCAGTAAAGTATACCCGCGTATATACACGACTGTGTCTATTGTAACTAGCGTATAACCATTAAAATCATGATTCAGTTATGTGATCTTCAATGGATGCATCAGAACATTATTAGCCATATTAACAGTCAACAGTAGCAGTAAAATAGATAGATGAACACACATAAGCAACACACATGAACACCATAATATAAGGTGGAAACCCAATGTCGGTGAAAACCACCTGCTGCAATTCGTTTCTATCTTCCTTTATTAAGAAACTTCTTTTACAATGTACTGGTGCAGTCCTTTACCAGCACGCAGGCTACAACCTGCAGAAGGCTACAAC
Organism: Pinus tabuliformis; assembly: GCA_031772625.1. NCBI lineage: Eukaryota > Viridiplantae > Streptophyta > Pinopsida > Pinales > Pinaceae > Pinus > Pinus tabuliformis. The sequence goes on along the minus strand of CM062813.1, from coordinate 913,617,757 downwards.
CTTCTCTCGTTCTCCAGACTCTCCTGGAAGGGAGCTCCAACCCCCTTTGCTCTTGTACAAGCTAAGATACTAGTACGTAGGCGCCGACCTACAATCTTTTCTCCTCCGGGTACCACGTTTCATACATTTTCAGACTGGATACTCCTAAAGCACAACACATAATCTGAAAGGCCACATTTCATCCAATTTTCATACTGGACCCATAACTATTATTGAAGCTCAAAACAATCACTACTAGCATCATTAATCTCTGAATCACTGAAACACTGAAACCCTGTCAATCAACACAGTCATAGAACTCTGAAAACTCAATCAGAACCAACTGTATCATCAAAATCATGCATCAGAGTGCATACGCTACTTGGAAGTGCTAAAACTGCGTGTATACACAACTTCATCAAGGTGAACCAGCGTATATGTCATTAATTACTTATTCATAGCTTCGCTGCACTTCCTGACTTTAGACATAAGCAGATCATTACATATACAAGGATAATATATGTGTTAGCACCTAGATCTAGTCCATCGGATCACATAAATATGATCCATATTAGTTCTCATCCATCAATACACAATCATCTAACCAAGATATGTAGAATACTGACACCATTAAACTATCATCAGAACTAGTCAACAGTCAGAACCACCTGTAACTTCAGACATCATAGCTCAAATGGTATACGCTACTACAATGAACCAAACCCGTGTGCATACGCACTTTTTCCAAGGCCAACCCGCGTACAGATCTATAAATATTCAATCATGACTTGCAGTGATTTCAGACTTAAGTTAAACCCAGTTCAAATCATTACATGCGTCAGTATATAGATCTAGAATAAACATAATCAATCATATAGAGACAGTTTATTTCGAACCATTTGATCCTGATCTATCCTTAGATCTTGTTCTCCATCAATCGGTGAGATCCCTCCTTAGCTCAGATCAAGCAATGCATCATCAACCCATAACCTGTATATTGGATCTCATACTTCATCAGATATTCAAGACTTTCTGAATACCTTTGCCTAATGATCTTCCTCTCCTTTTATAGTCTTAGGCCTTGCTCAATACCACGGACCAAAACCATAATAAAACAATACCAAGGGCCCAATACTTGGGATCAACACACTTTTCGAGATACCTTGGTCCAAAACCATAGGTTCAAATATCGAGGACAAACTACCATGGACCCAAAAATAAGCTTTCCGACATGTACGTGCTTTTCCGTGCACGAAACTACGTGTATACCCTACTTGGTATATAGCGAACTTGCGTATATGCGACTTGGTATATAGTGAACCTGCGTATATACCCTACTTGGTAAATAGTGAACCTGCATGTACGCGACTTGGTATATAGTGAACCTGCATGTATACCCTACTTGGTATATAGTGAACCTGCGTATATACTCTTCTTTCTTCATTCTTTGTAGTCTGATCATCAATTCTTTGCTACTAACCTGCTGCACTCTAATCTGTCATCTGTGTTATTTTCCATCAAGGACAACACTTGTCTCATAATGCCAACAATCTCCCCCTTTGGACTTGATGGCAAAGCTAACTTGTCACACTTAGAACTATCATCTGATTGCTTTGAGCTGTCCTCCATCAGTCACATTTGATATCTCTTTTGAAGATTCATCCACAGATGTTCTTCTATGAGAGGGTTGCCATCAAGTACAACACATGCATCATAATGCCAACAATCTCCCCCTTTGGACTTGATGGCAACAACACCAAATCACTCTCCCCCTTTGACATCAAGGGCAAAGGGTGAACCAAGATATTCTCTTTCCAAGATAAGCATTCCGTTGTTCATACTCCCCCTGAGTACCTGCTGAACTCTCTGAATGAGCTCCCCCTTTGTATATGCCAAGGTGTACCAATCTGTCCATGCTCCCCTTGAGTACATGCTGAAGTCTCTGCTCTGCTGAAGTGTGCTGATCATGCTCTCCCTGACTGTAAGCAAGGTCTGCAAAAAGATGTTCTACAAGAAAGAACATGACTCTATACATCATTAGTGACCTTCCTAGCACCAAAGACTTATACATACATCCATCTCCCAACCAAGTGGGGATATACCAAAATTTTACACATGATAATACAAGAGTATAACATCATTCATCCCAGGCATAGTGGGGAAACCAACATAGGCCGTTACATGACCTTGATAAAAATACATGACTGAAATATTTCAATATTCATCATATGACCAGATAGAGACACTCAATTACATCATGAGTCATGAGACCAGACATCTAAATAAGACCACGATAGTCATCAACAGCTATACAAAATTTATGATCTGTTCCATAAGCATCTAGACTAGCAATTGTATTCTCTTTTTGTTCTCCCTCTGCATGAGAACTTGAACCAAAAGCTTCTAAGGTAATGCCAACACTGCATCATTAGAAGATTATCTGCTCCCCTGAACCTGTGCCAGATGGTCTCTGTCAGACCCATATCAGACTATCTTCAATCAGAGTCTGCCCCTACTGATATCCTTCAAAACTCCATATACGCGACTATATCTGAATAAACAGGCGTATATACACGGATACTACTCATAGAACTCGCGTACAACCACTTCTAGATCAGCAACCTGTAAATGTCTTGTAGAGTATAATTCATCAATCTATAACACAGTATGTCTGCATCAATTCATCCCTTTGAACAGAATTCAGAGTCATTCACATTATATCATGTGTGAAACCACCATAGCCATTTCATCGACATCAAGATCTACATGATCCAAGTATCATTACTTGGGAACATCTGCATCAATCATCAAATGTAAGAATCAACCTATCATCATATAGGTAAGAACTCATCATCATCATGTCACCAACAATGCAACTTTGAATAATTATCCATGTATCCAGCACTATGTATCTTGAGCTCAAGATCATTTGTCAAGGCTTCTTTATATCATCAACATCAACAATCCTCATCCACATGAGCACCAAGAACTATAGGAATCCTGCATCATAACTGTAATATATGATCTTTATGCATATGATGACAACAGCATATGAGTGACTCATCATCAAGTAAAGAAGATGTGAATTCAAGCTTTGTACTTATCCTTATCCTTATGAACATCACCATGTAGGCATCATATATGCACCATCTAAGAATCAATCCACAAATATGATCTGAACATCAACTATGTAACCCCAAGAATCATACAAGATTTTATCATGGACAACTCATAACCACATCATAGCAAGATATATCATTTAGCCATATAAGCATCATTACCAAGGACTATTAACCATAATGCCAACAATGAAAGGCATATGCTCCCCCTCAACCTGTGCCATCTGTTAGATCTGATCATGCATATATCAACAATAAGCATCAAGATATCATCTTCATAAAGTTAGGATCAAAACACTTCTAGACATCTTACAAGTATCAAAACATTTCCACACATCCTCAGCAAACTGTAACTATTAACCAATAGAGAAAATAATGGACTGAATCATATCAGATCCTTTTTCTGAGCCAGTCCCCACTGCTTTTCCTTAGACTAACATATATGCGACTTTGCAGTGTCTAACTCACGTATATATGCAACTTCCCTTTATGGAACTTGCATATGAGATTTAGGATACTGAAGTTTTATACTTTCAGCGCCGTGTGAGTCTGTTATGTCTGTGTTGTGCTGTATCTGAGTACATTGTGCTGTGCCACATCTTTCTGATTGTACTTCCTTCTTCTTCCATATCTTCAAGTATGATGATGTTTTCTCCTTTTGGTGTGATGTCTGTCCTTTGTTCCTACATTCCTTTGCTATATGTCCAAGCTTGTTACATGCATAACATCTTACATGTTTCATATTCCTCCTGTAGCAATCAACAACTTTGTGACCAAACATATTGCAAGAAAAACAATATCCATTAAAGTACGTGGAATGTCATGATCGTTTTATGTGATGATCTTGAACCATTCTTCTTCTACATCTAGCTGCAACATGTCCAATATTATGACATTCATAACATTCAATATTATTCATCTGAGTAAATGGCTGACTATTGCTTCCATAGATAGGAGTAAAAGATTTTCTTTGAAGAATCTCTTTCCTTGATTGTTGACCTCTCATCTCTCTTATCACCTTGTTGATCATTTTAGATTTCTCTTTAGAGTTCCTTGCCTCACCTTGTGAACTAGATTCACCTTCAACAGATTCATGAAAACCAAGACCAGTCTTGATAGCAGGAGACCTTTGACTACTAAGAATATCATCCAAGGCTTTAGTACTATCTTGAAATCGTAACAGTTTATCCTTTTCTTCTAATTTACCTCTCAAGATATTTACCTCAACTTGAAGTTGTTCTTCCTTTTCCAGACATTGTTTCTTCATGTTTTCTTTAGCATTTCTCTCCTCTTCCATTTGTTGCCTTAGTTTGAGAATCTCCTTTTCTTGTTCTTCATTTACATCACGCTGCACTTGACGAATTCTGAAGGCACATTCCAGCTGAGATTTTAAGCTGATAACTTCGTTTTCCTGTTTTTCAATAGCTAGGAGTAGATCTTTATTCCGCTTCTTTGTTTCTTCAAGTTCTTCCTTTAGCGAGAGGGTCGTAGCTTCAAGACTTTCATAGTAACTGGATCGATCTTTGAGCTCCTTGATTGTTGTGTTCTTTTCAATGACTTGATTTCTTAGAGATGTTACTTCATCCTGCAACTTTTGATATTTGTCCTTGAATAACTCTAGTTGAGTCTTTAGTCTAGTAGCAGCTTCTTTGAAGGCACCATCCTTTATGTTGAAAAGTTCTTTTTGAGTTCTAATTTTGTTTGTCAGACTTTTAACTTCTGCCTCTATTTGATATATTTCTTGTTCACCCATAATAGAAAATTCAATTGTTTCGCTATCAGTTTCATCTTTTCCAAATGGATAGATAGCTGGAACATCAGAGGATAGCAAATTCATACCTGATAGTTCATCTTCATTTTGAAATGATTCTGAATCTGATTCTGAATCTGAAGAGCTTCTTATGCCTAATCCCCAATCGATTCTCCCACTGTCATAGTTCTTCTGAGATGTCTTCTTCCGCTTATGTGCTTTCTTCTTAAGCTTCTTTCCCATTGTTCCACGGATCTCCTTTAAGCGATCAAGCCTCTACCAAAGGACCTACTTTGATACCAATTGTTGGAAATAATACTGAGAGGGGGGGTGAATCAGTATTATCTAATCAATATAACTTTTCATTTTCATACTCAGATTCATATACGCTACTTCAGTTAAGTATACCCGCGTATATACGCGACTGTGTCTATTGTAACTAGTGTATAACAATTAAACTCATGATTCAGTTATGTGATCTTCAATGAATGCATCAGAACATTATTAGCCATACTAACAGTCAATAGTAGCAGTAAAATAGATAGATCAACACACATAAGCAACACACATGAACACCATGATATAAGGTGGAAACCCAATGTGGGTGAAAACCACCTGCTACAATTCGTTTCTATCTTCCTTTATTAAGAAACTTCTTTTACAATGTACTGGTGCAGTCCTTTACCAGCATGTAGGCTACAACCTACAGAAGGGTACAACCTTCTCTCGTTCTCCAAACTCTCCTGGAAGGGAGCTCCAACCCCCTTTGCTCTTGTACTAGCTAAGATACTAGTACGTAGGCGCCGGACTACAATCTTTTCTCCTTCGGGTACCACGTTTCATACATTTTTAGACTGGATACTGCTGAAGCAAAACACATAATCTGAAAGGCCATGTTTCATCCAATCTTCATACTGGACCCATAACTATTATTGAAGCTCAAAACAATCACTACTAGCATCATCAATCTCTGAATCATTGAAACACTGAAATCCTGTCAATCAACATAGTCATAGAACTCTGCAAAATCAATCAAAACCAACTGTATCATCAAAATCATGCATCAGAGTGCATACGCTACTTGGAAGTGTTGAACCTGTGTGTATATGCAACTTCATCAAGGTGAACCAGCGTATATGTCATTAATTACTTATTCATAGCTTCGCTACACTTCCTGACTTCAGACATAACCAGATCATTACATATACAAGGATAATATATGTGTTAGCACTCAGATCTAGTCCATCGGATCACATAAATATGATCCATATTAGTTCTCATCCATCAATACACAATCATCCAACCAAGATATGCAGAATACTGACACCATTAAACTATCATCAAAACTCTTCAACAGTCAGAACCACCTGTAACTTCAGACATCATAGCTCAAATGGTATACGCTACTACAATGAACGAAACACGCATGCATACGCACTTTTTCCAAGGCCAACCTACGTGCAGATCTATAAATATTCAATCATGACTTGCGGTGATTTCAGACTTAAGTTAAACCTAGTTCAGATCATTACATGCATTAGTATATAGATCTAGAATAAACATAATCAATCATATAGAGACAATTTATTTCAAACCATTTGATCCCGATCTATCCTTAGATCTTGTTCTCCATCAATCGGTGAGATCCCTCCTTAGCTCAGATCAAGCAATGCATCATCAACCCATAACATGCATACTGGATCTCATACTTCATCAAATATTCAAGACTTTCTGAATACCTTTGCCTAATGATCTTCCTCTCCTTTTATAGTCTTACGACTTGCTCAATACCACACACCAAAACCATAATAAAACAGTACCAAGGGCCCAATACTTGGGATGAACACACTTGTCGAGATACCATGGTCCAAAACCATAGGTTCAAATACCGAGGACAAACTACCACGAACCCAAAAATAAGCTTTCCGACATGTATGCGCTTTTCCGTGCATGAAACTGCGTGTATATCCTACTTGGTATATAGCGAACCTGCGTATACGCGACTTGGTATATAGTGAGCTTGCGTATATACCCTACTTGGTATATAGTGAACCTACGTATACGCGACTTGGTATATAGTGAACCTGCATGTATACCCTACTTGGTATATAGTGAACCTGCATATATACTCTTCTTTCTTCATTCTTTGTAGTCTGATCATCAATTCTTTGCTACTGACCTACTGAGCTCTAATCTGTCATCTGTGTGATTTGCCATCAAGTACAACACTTGTCTCATAATGCCAACGTAGTGTCTCACTTGGTATATACACAGGTTCACTATATACCAAGTCGCATATACGCAGGTTCGCTATATTCCAAGTAGGGTATACACGTAGTTTCATGCACGGAAAAGCGCATACATGTCGGAAAGCTTATTTTTGGGTCTGTGGTAGTTTGTCCTCAGTATTTGAACCTATGGTTTTGGACCATGGTATCTCGACAAGTGTGTTGATCCCAAGTATTCGGCTCTTGGTATTGTTTTATTTTGGTTTTGGTCCGTGGTATTGAACAAGGCCTAAGGCTATAAAAGGAGAGGAAGATCATTAGGCAAAGGTATTAAGAAAGTCTTCAATATCTGATGAAGTATGAGATCCAGTATGCAGGTTATGGGTTGATGATGCATAGATTGAAAACATCTTTGTATATAGTGAACCTACGTACTAGTATCTTGTACTAGCTAAGATACTAGTACGTAGGCGCCAGCCTACAATCTTTTCTCCTCCAGGTACCACGTTTCATACATTTTCAGACTAGATACTCCTAAAGCACAACACATAATCTGAAAGGCCACGTTTCATCCAATTTTCATACTAGACCCATAACTATTATTGAAGCTCAAAATAATCACTACTAGCATCATCAATCTCTGAATCACTGAAACATTGAAACCCTGTCAATCAACACAATCACAAAACTCTGCAAAATCAATCAGAACCAACTGTATCATCAAAATCATGTATCAGAGTGCATACACTACTTGGAAGTGCTGAACCTATGTGTATACGAAACTTCATCAAGGTGAACCAGCGTATATGTCATTAATTACTTATTCATAGCTTCACTGCACTTCTTGACTTCAGATATAACCAGATCATTACATATACAAGGATAATATATGTGTTAGCACCCAGATCTAGTCCATCGGATCACATAAATATGATCCATATTAGTTCTCATCCATCAATACACAATCATCCAACCAAGATATGCAGAATACTGACACCATTAAACTATCATCAGAACTCGTCAACAATCAGAACCACCTGTAACTTCAGACATCATAGCTCAAATGGTATACGCTACTACAATGAACCAAACCCACGTGTATACGCGTTTTTTCCAAGGCCAACCCGCGTACAGATCTATAAATATTCAATCATGACTTGCAGTGATTTCAGACTTAAGTTAAACCTAGTTCAGATCATTACATGCATCAGTATATAGATCTAGAATAAACATAATCAATCATATAGAGATAGTTTATTTCAAACCATTTGATCCCGATCTATCCTTAGATCTTGTTCTCCATCAATCGGTGAGATCCTTCCTTAGTTCAGATCAAGCAATGCGTCATCAACCCATAACCTGCATACTGGATCTCATACTTCATCAGATATTCAAGACTTTCTGAATACCTTTGCCTAATGATCTTCCTCTCCTTTTATAGTCTTAGGCCTTACTCAATACCACGGACCAAAACCATAATAAAACAATACCAAGGGCCCAATACTTGGGATCAACACACTTGTCGAGATACCATGGTCCAAAACCATAGGTTCAAATACCGAGGACAAACTACCACGGAACCAAAAATAAGCTTTTTGACATGTGCGCGCTTTTCCGTGCATGAAACTGTGTGTATACCCTACTTGGTATATAGCGAACCTGCATATACGCGACTTGGTATATAGTGAACCTGCGTATATACCCTACTTGGTATATAGTGAACCTGCGTATATGCGACTTGGTATATAGTGAACCTGCGTGTATACCCTACATGGTATATAGTGAACCTGCGTATATACTCTTCTTTCTTCATTCTTTGTAGTCTGATCATCAATTCTTTGCTACTGACCTGCTGCACTCTAATCTGTTATCTGTGTGATTTTCCATCAAGGACAACACTTGTCTCATAATGCCAACAATCTCCCCCTTTGGACTTGATGGCAAAGCTAACTTGTCACACTTAGAACTATCATCTGATTCCTTTAAGCTGTCCTCCATCAGTCACATCTGATATCTCTTCTGAAGATTCATCCACATATGTTCTTCTATGAGAGGGTTGCCGTCAAGTACAACACATGCATCATAATGCCAACAATCTCCCCCTTTGGAATTGATGGCAACAACACCAAATCACTCTCCCCGTTTGACATCAAGGGCAAAGGGTGAAACAAGATATTCTCTTTCCAAGACAAGCATTCCGCTGTTCATACTCCCCCTGAGTACCTGCTGAACTCTCTGAATGAGCTCCCCCTTTGTATATGCCAAGGTGTACCAATATGTCCATGCTCCCCTTGAGTACATGTTGAAGTCTCTACTCTGCTGAAGTGTGCTGATCATGCTCTCCCTGACTGTAAGCAAGGTCTGCAAAAAGATGTTCTACAAGAAAGAACATGACTCTATACATCATTAGTGACCTTCCTAGCACCAAAGACTTATACATACATCCATCTCCCAACCAAGTGGGGATATACCAAAATTTTACACATGATAATACAAGAGTATAACATCATTCATCTGAGGCATAATGGGGAAACCAACATAGGCCATTACATGACCTTGATAAAAATACATGACTGAAATATTTCAATATTCATCATATGACCAGATAGAGACACTCAATTACATCATGAGTCATGAGACCAGACATCTAAATAAGACCACGATAGTCATCAGCAGCTATACACAATGTATGATCTGTTCCATAAGCATCTAGACCAGCAATTATATTCTCTTTCTGTTCTCCCTCTGCATGAGAACTTGAACCAAAAGCTTCTAAGGTAATGCCAACACTGCATCATTAGAAGATTATCTGCTCCCCTGAACCTGTGCCAGATGGTCTCTGTCAGACCCATATCAGACTATCTTCAATCAGAGTCTGCCCCTACTGATATCCTTCAAAACTCCATATACGTGACTATATCTGAATAAACAGGCGTATATACGTAGATACTACTCATAGAACTCACGTACAACCACTTCCAGATCAGCAACCTGTAAATGTCTTGTAGAGTATAATTCATCAATCTATAACACAGTATGTCTGCATCAATTCATCCCATTGAACAGAATTCAGAGTCATTCACATTATATCATGTGTGAAACCACCATAGCCATTTCATCGACATCAAGATCTACATGATCCAAGTATCATTACTTGGGAACATCTGCATCAATCATCAAATGTAAGAATCAACCTATCATCATATAGGTAAGAACTCATCATCATCATGTCACCAACAATGCAACTTTGAATAATTATCCATGTATCCAGCACTATGTATCTTGAGCTCAAGATCATTTGTCAAGGCTTCTTTATATCATCAACCTCAACAATCCTCATCCACGTGAGCACCAAGAACTATAGGAATCCTGCATCATAACTGTAATATATGATCTTTATGCATATGATGATAATAGCATATGAGTGACTCATCATCAAGTAAAGAAGATGTGAATTCAAGCTTTGTACTTTTCCTTATCCTTATGAATATCACCATGTAAGCATCATATATGCACCATCTAAGAATCAATCCAAAAATATGATCTGAACATCAACTATGTAACCCCAAGAATCATATGAGATTTTATCATGGACAACTCATAACCACATCATAGCAAGATATATCATTTAGCCATATAAGCATCATTACCAAGGACTATTAACCATAATGCCAACAAAGAAAGGCATATGCTCCCCCTCAACCTGTGCCATCTGTTAGATCTGATCATGCATATATTAGCAATAAGCATCAAGGCATCATCTTCATAAAGTTAGGATCAAAACATTTCTAGACATCTTACAAGTATAAAAAAAATTCCACACATCCTCAGCAGACTGTAACTATTAACCAATAGAGCAAATAATGGACTAAATCATATCAAATCCTTTTTCTGAGCCAGTCCCCACTGCTTTTCCTCAGACTGACATATACGCGACTTTGCAGTGTCTAACTTGAGTATATACGCGACTTCCCTTTATGGAACTTGCGTATGAGATTCAGGATACTGAAGTTTTATACTTTCAGCTCCCTCTGAGTCTGTTATGTCTGTGTTGTGCTGTATCTGAGTACATTGTGCTGTGCCACATCTTTCTGATTGTACTTCCTTCTTCTTCCATATCTTCAAGTGTGATGATGTTTTGTCCTCTTGGTGTGATGTCCGTCCTTTGTTCCTGCATTCCTTTGCTATATGTCCAAGCTTGTTACATGCATAACATCTTACATGTTTCATATTCCTCTTGTAGCAATTAGCAGCTTTGTGACCAAACATATTGCAAGAAAAACAATATCCATTAAAGTACCTTGAATGTGATGATCTTTTTACGTGATGATCTTGAACCATTCTTCTTCTACATCTAGCTACAACATGTCCAAGGTTATGACATTCATAACATTCAATATTATTCATCTGAGTAAATGGCTGACTATTGCTTCCATAGATAGGAGTAAAAGATTTTCCTTGAAGAATCTCTTTCCTTGATTGTTGACCTCTCATCTCTCTTATCTCCTTGTTGATCATTTTAGATTTCTCTTTAGAGTTCCTTGCCTCACCTTGTGAACTAGATTCACCTTCAACAGATTCATGAAAACCAAGACCAGTCTTGATAGTAGGAGACCTTTGACTACTAAGAATATCATCCAAGGCTTTAGTACTATCTTGAAATCGTAATAGTTTATCCTTTTCTTCTAATTTACCTCTCAAGATATTTACCTCAACTTGAAGTTATTCTTCCTTTTACAGACATTGTTTCTTCATGTTTTCTTTAGCATTTCTTTCCTCTTCCATTTGTTGCCTTAGTTTGAGAATCTCCTTTTCTTGTTCTTCATTCACATCGCGCTGCATTTGACGAATTCTGAAGGCACATTCCAATTGAGATTTTAAGCTGATAACTTCGTTTTCCTGTTTTTCAATAGCTTGGAGTAGATCTTTATTATGCTTCTTTGTTTCTTCAAGTTCTTCCTTTAGCGAGAGGGTCGTAGCTTCAAGACTTTCATAATAACTGGATCGATCTCTGAGCTCCTTGATTGTTGTGTTCTTTTCAATGACTTCATTTCTTAGGGATGTTACTTCATCCTGCAACTTTTGATATTTGTCCTTGAATAACTCTAGTTGAGTCTTTAGTCTAGTAGCAGCTTCTTTGAAGGCACCATCCTTTATGTTCAAAAGTTCTTCTTGAGTTCTAATTTTGTTTGTCAGACTTTTAACTTCTACCTCTATTTGATATCTTTCTTGTTCACCCATAAGAGAAAATTCAGTTGTTTCGCTATCACTTTCATCTTTTCCAAATGGATAGATAGTTGGAACATCAGAGGATAGCAAATTCATACCTAATAGTTCATCTTCATTCTGAAATGATTCTGAATCTGATCCTAAATCTGAAGAGCTTCTTATGCCTAATCCCCAATCGATTCTCCCACTGTCATAGTTCTTCTGAGATGTCTTCTTCCGCTTATGTGCTTTCTTCTTAAGCTTCTTTCCCATTGTTCCACGGATCTCTTTTAAGCGATCAAGCCTCTACCAAAGGACCTGCTTTGATACCAATTATTGGAAATAATACTGAGAAGGGGGGTGAATCAGTATTATCTAATCAATATAACTTTTCATTTTCATGCTCAGATTCATATACGCTACTTCAGTTAAGTATACCCGCGTATATACGCGATTGTGTCTATTGTAACTAGCGTATAACCATTAAACTCATGATTCAGTTATGTGATCTTCAGTGGATGCATCAGAACATTATTAACCATATTAACAGTCAACAGTAGCAGTAAAATAGATAGATCAACACACATAAGCAACACACATGAACACCATGATATAAGGTGGAAACCCAATGTGGGTGAAAACCACCTGCTGCAATTCATTTCTATCTTCCTTTATTAAGAAAAATCTTTTACAATGTACTGGTGCAGTCCTTTACCAGCACGCAGGCTACAACCTGCAGAAGGCTACAACCTTCTCTTGTTCTCCAGACTCTCCTGGAAGGGAGCTCCAACCCCCTTTGCTCTTGTACTATCGAAGATACTAGTACGTAGGTGCCAGCCTACAATATTTTCTCCTTCGGTACCACGTTTCATACATTTTCAGATTGGATACTCCTGAAGCAAAACACATAATCTGAAAGGCGACGTTTCATCCAATTTTCATACTGGACCCATAACTATTATTGAAGCTCAAAACAATCACTACTAGCATCATCAATCTCTGAATCACTGAAACACTGAAACCTTGTCAATCAACACAGTCACAGAACTCTGCAAAATCAATCAGAACCAACTGTATCATCAAAATCATGCATCAGAGTGCATACGCTACTTGGAAGTGCTAAACCTGCGTGTATACGCAACTTCATCAAGGTGAACCAGCGTATATGTCATTAATTACTTATTCATAGCTTCGCTGTACTTCCTGACTTCAGACATAACCAGATCATTACATATACAAGGATAATATATGTGTTAACACCCAAATCTAGTCCATTGGATCACATAAATATGATCCATATTAGTTCTCATCCATCAATACACAATCATCCAACCAAGATATGCAGAATACTGACACCATTAAACTATCATCAGAACTCGTCAACAGTCATAACCACCAGTAACTTCAGACAACATAGATCAAATGGTATACGCTACTACAATGAACCAAACCAGCGTGCATACGTGCTTTTTCCATGGCCAACCAGCATACAGATCTATAAATATTTAATCATGACTTGCAGTGATTTCAGACTTAAGTTAAACATAGTTCAGATCATTACATGCGTCAGTATATAGATCTAGAATAAACATAATCAATCATATAGAGACAGTTTATTTCAAACCATTTGATCTCGATCTATCCTTAGATCTTGTTCTCCATCAATCGGTGAGATCCCTCCTTAGCTCAGATCAAGCAATGCATCATCAACCCATAACCTGCATACTGGATCTCATACTTCATCAGATATTCAAGACTTTCTGAATACCTTTGCCTAATGATCTTCCTCTCCTTTTATAGTCTTAGGCCTTGCTCAATACCACGGACCAAAACCATAATAAAAAAATACCAAGGGCTCAATACTTGGGATCAACACACTTGTCGAGATACCATGGTCCAAAACAATAGGTTCAAATACCAAGGACAAACTACCACGGACCCAGAAATACGATTTTCGACATGTACGCACTTTTTTGTGCATGAAACTGCGTGTATACCCTACTTGGTATATAACGAACCTGTGTATATGCGATTTGGTATATAGTGAACCTACGTATATACCCTACTTGGTATATAGTGAACCTGCGTATACGCGACTTGGTATATTGTGAACCTGTGTGTATACCCTACTTGGTATATAGTGAACCTGCGTATATACTCTTCTTTCTTCATTCTTTGTAGTCTGATCTTCATTTCTTTGCTATTGACCTGCTGCACTCTAATCTATCATCTGTGTGATTTGCCATCAAGGACAACACTTGTCTCATAATGCCTACGTAGTGTCTCACTTGGTATATACGTAGGTTCACTATATACCAAGTCGCATATACGCAGGTTCGCTATATACCAAGTAGGGTATACACACAATTTCATGCACGGAAAAGCGCGTACATGTCGGAAAGCTTATTTTTGGGTCTATGGTAGTTTGTCCTCGGTATTTGAACCTATGGTTTTGGACCATGGTATCTCGATAAGTGTGTTGATCCCAAGTATTGGGCCCTTGGTATTGTTTTATTATGGTTTTGGTCTGTGGTATTGAGCAGGGCCTAAGACTATAAAAGGAGAGGAAGATCATTAGGCAAAGGTATTCAAAAAGTCTTCAATATCTGATGAAGTATGAGATCCAGTATGCAGGTTATGGGTTGATGATGCATTGATTGACAACATCTTGGTATATAGTGAACCTACGTACTAGTATCTTGTACTAGCTAAGATACTAGTATGTAGGCGCCAGACTACAACCTTTTCTCCTCCGGGTACCACGTTTCATACATTTTCAGATTGGATACTCCTAAAGCACAACACATAATCTGAAAGGCCACGTTTCCTCCAATTTTCATACTGGACCCATAACTATTATTGAAGCTCAAAACAATCACTACTAGCATCATCAATCTCTGAATCACTGAAACACTGAAACCCTGTCAATCAACACAGTCACATAACTCTGCAAAATCAATCAGAACCAACTATATCATCAAAATCATGCATCAGAGTGCATACACTACTTGGAAGTGTTGAACCTGCGTGTATACAAAACTTCATCAAGGTGAACCAGCGTATATGTCATTAATTAGTTATTCATAGCTTCGCTGCACTTCCTGACTTCAGACATAACCAGATCATTACATATAAAAGGATAATATATGTGTTAGCACCCAGATCTAGTCCATCGAATCACATAAATATGATCCATATTAGTTCTCATCCATCAATACACAGTCATCCAACCAAGATATGCAGAACACTGACACCATTAAACTATCATCAGAACGCGTCAACAGTCAGAACCACCTGTAACTTCAGACATCATAGCTCAAATGGTATACGCTACTACAATGAACCAAACCCGCGTGCATACGAGCTTTTTCCAAGGCCAACCCGTGTACAGATCTATAAATATTCAATCATGACTTGCAGTGATTTCAGACTTAAGTTAAACCCAGTTCAGATCATTACATGCGTCAGTATATAGATCTAGAATAAACATAATCAATCATATAGAGATAGTTTATTTCAAACCATTTGTTCCCGATCTATCCTTAGATCTTGTTCTCCAGAATGAAGAAAGAAGAGTATATACGCAGGTTCACTATATAACAAGTGGGGTATACACGTAGGTTCACTAGATATAACATAATCAAAGGCCTATTCCAGTCTTTGTTGCAATGGTTTTTGCTGTCCCGATATGCCTTCCGAACCCGATAAGGGTATAAACCAACTCGTATAAATTTTCAAGTCCAGAATCTAAATCTGACTCTGTTTTGCACTCATTTTTAGTGTAAACTGGTTTTAACACTTACAGGACTTAACTTTGTAAATAACTTTCATTGATGCTAATTCACCTTTCTCCTCATGGCATCATCCGAACTGTTGATCCATATGATCAAATGGCTCCTGTGCATTCCTCTTTACTTCTTCGCTCGCTCCTTTTACTTGGAAATGACGTTGTTTCTTCAGTGTTCTCTATAACCTGGTTTTTCTTCAAGGTTTCACTTTCTGCCTCTGCTGCTCAAATTTCACTGAGCTTAAATTCACTCTTTCTCTCCAAAGCTTCACTTTACTTCTTCAATTGGATTCTAAGATCCTTTTACGACTCCTCTAAATCACTCCGTCCCTCTGCATCCTTTAGAATTCTACCTGCACTCAATTGCAGAACCTACGAATTCAAGTAATTCATTCATGAAAATACTCTTCAAACACTGACACAGTTAGGAACAAAATTTGTATATATATGCAAAAACAAAGATTACATTTGAGACCTCTCTGTCTCGCACAGGCCTGATCTTCTGCTATCTGTGGCCTCCCCTTTGACTCTGCCCGTAGGCTTACATATATGCCAGGAAGTTCTGTTGAACTGATTCTAGGGTAACTCCTAGATTGACTCCTAAATCTATTAAACTGACTCCTAAATCCTCTCGGTCCTCTATCTCCACTTCTAGTTTTAATTAATTCCTAAAGTCTCTCCTTAGTTCCTCGAATCATGCAACTGTTTAAGAGTTATAGTTGACTTTGGACTCTTTTGGCATTAATGCCACACATGTTCTCATTTATTCAAGAGCACTTACAATCTCCTCTAATTATATAATTAAATCACTTAAAGGCCTAAATATTACATTAACTTGAGACTTAAAAAACTACTTCCTAAAAATACATGACCCCCTATGTCTACTTATTTACAATGGTTTCCCCTTGGCTGAATGCTCTTGTATCAGACTCCCAAAGTAGAAAATATTCATGATCTCTTCATCATGTGTCTTTTAATCTTGGTTTTCCTGGATCCCACACTTTGTTTTGTAACTGTCCTCATGCTTTGTTCCCTTGTTCCATCTTATTCTTCTTGTCAATCAAATTCAAGTTCTAATTGATCTTTCTTCCTATTTCTATCATTTTCCTCCATTTGGACTACTTCATCATCAGCTCCCACATTTCTTCAACCTCTGTCTCCAGTGCATCTTTGGACTGGTTCATATTCTGCTTCATATTTCTGCCTCCTTCTCTTTGCTTAAGTTTGTTGTTGTTATCCACTAGTTCTTCAATATGTTATTGGTTAATTTCTCTTTGTAGCTGCTGGTTTATTTTACTTACTTCATATTTTGCCTTGGTTGCTTTGTTGACTCTTATGCTATCTTTTTCTTTGCTTGCTCCAACTTTTCATTTTCTTGCTGCCTCCCTATCATCCTTACCCTCTTGCACTGAATCGCGACTATTTAGCACTTTCTCCAGCAATTTAACATCTCTGCTCCATGCATTGAATTCTTCCACAGAATCTCCTTCTTTCATCTTTAAGTGGCTTAGCTGTGCCAAATCTCCTCCATCATTTGCAACAAAACCTAGATACACAACATACTTGTTAAAATTAAAGGCACAAGGCTGTTGTGCCTTGTTTTCCTTTGGCAACGATTCAATTTACTGCACTGTTTCCTCCTCCTCTAGCAACACATCAGTATGTTGATTTGAACTCTCAAACGAATTCATGAGATTGTCCATTAGTCTCTCTTCCATACCATCTTCTTCAATGATATATCTTTGCTTTTTTCCACTGTAGTGAACTTCTTCTTTTGCAGTGTCAATCTGTTGAACTCTCATTATCACCTCCTTTCTCTTGTGACTGTCATTCATGACAATTATTTTGTCTTCCCTTTTCAGCAATCTCTCTTGAACATCTATTCTCTATTTTTCTAACTCCCTTCTTTGAAAATATAATTTTCTATATAACTCAATAATTTCAATTGGAGTAGATTTTGGAAATTTCACACAGTTCTGCATACCTTCCTTTGTTATGGATAGATCATTAGATGTCCTTTCTCCCTTTGCTAAGTCTTTTCATAAACTTCTTCTTCCTTAACATCTTTCAATAGATGTCCTTCTTTCTTACTGACTGTCTCAATAGTTTCCATGGCTATTTCAACTGTACCTGTCATCATAGTGAATTGATGATCCTTTACTATGTTTTTAACTAACATAGTCTCTTCTTCTTCAGTACATTTTGTCTTTCTGTCCCTCTGCAACTCTTTCCCTAGAGTTATCCTTGTCTCATCATCTGCGTTATCATTCTCCTCCATTTTTTTTCATCCATAACATTAATAGAACTCATTTGATTACCTTTCTGAGACAATATTTCTTCATTCTTCATCAGAATAAGATCTTGATTCCTCATCTCCATGACAACTTCTATAGACTCATCCATAGACCTTTTCTTTTGTATGCAGTCAAATTCATCCTCTTCTGAAAAGTTTTCTTTGTCAATTTTTGCTTCTAGAGCTTCATCTCCTCTGGAAATATTTTGAAAAGGCTGCTTTTCTCCTGCAATATCTACCATCATACACAAACTATCAATTTTAAAAACATAAGACTCTGTGCTCTCACTTGATGCTTCAACCATCATATTTCCTTGTTGTTCCAAATCCTTCATATGATTTAGAAATTCTTTGATAGTCTACTCTTCAATCTCCTCAAGCCCTTCACTTGTTTTCTTAACATCTTTCTCCAACTATATATGAGACCTATCTATCTCATCTTCTTCCAAAACATAATTTCGAATCTGCTTGTCTTATTTATCCTTTATGAAAATATCAACAAATTATCCTTCACATGTTTCACCTACAAACATACACAAATTGTAATTTTTAAAATCATCAGACCTTTTGGTCTCACTTGAAGTTTCACTCTTGAAGTCTTCATCTTCAGTTTCTCCCAGAATTTCACCCCTTTCTGGTTCACAAATGGACTCTTCCATTTCCATTTCCAAGTTAGCTTCCTTGAGTTTTCCCATCTACCACTTTATTTGCTTTTGTTGTAGCCTTCTCTACATCTCATGCCATTCCACTGGCTTCTTCCTTAAGACCCAACCTAGTCTCTGGTTTTCCTCTAGTATTCTTCTCAATGCATTAAGTTGTTCTTTTAACTATGCAATCTCTTTGTCAATTTCCTCTTGACTCATCCTTTTTCCATTTGCCCTGGAATCCTATTTCTTCATCTTTATTCTGCTATGGCTTCTCTCTAAACCTCTGCTATGACTATCAGTAGCCATCTTCTTCTCCTCTTTCTTCATGAGCTCCTCACTCATCTGCAATAAGCCTTTGCAAGAGCTAGTCCTCATGGCTGCAATCTTACCTCATTAAGCTCTCCTCACTTAGTCTTTTGGTAAGCATGGGTCCTCTATCTGGAACCTCCTATTCAGCAACACCTTTGCTCCTTCCAGGCTTCTATAATCTCTCACTCTCTCTTGAGAACACTTCAGCTGTCCTCTCTATCCAATTTCTTGTTGGATTCTTCAAGCTCACTACCACTTCTCCTTCAGAGTGTTTTCTGTACTCTATCTTCAAGAACACATCTAGTTCTCCTCTCATATCTTCTCTTGCTATCACCTATGCATTAGTATAAAAGACACACATTCTCAATTTAAAACAGAACATATTACCTCACCTTCAAGATCTTAGCATGATCTTGTTTCACCATTCCACCTATACTTTGAATGGATTTCCCTCTGTTTTTGTTTCCAAGTCTTCTTTCCTTCAGAACTTGTATTAAGAAATATTACTTTTTCTTTCCTGTATTCCTGTCTACTCCAAGCCTCTGCTAGAACTGCTACAGTCTCCCAAGAACTTCAAAAGTTCCCCTTACAGTCTTCTGTTGTATTCTATATCATTCATCAATTAACTTATGCACATGACCTTCTTCTATGTGCAAAATCCCTTTCGCAGAAATATTTCCTCGCTTTGATTTCAATTCTACTATGATACCACTAATGGTGTAGGGTTACCCCCTCACATACCCACAGTATGCATAAAAATGCACAAACAAAATTTTCCCGGGTATTTAACTCTGCAATGGAAATCTACAAGAATACATGGTTAAGGCCCTTTTCTCCATAGTTCCTTTGTATCAGAACTCAATCACCCCGCCTAGACCTCCTATCGGAAGTTCTACCTCTTCACAATATTTGGTTAAACCTTCGTTAAAACCTCCCATTAATACTCAATTATCAGGACTTTTTAAAGCCCTTGTAACCTTCATACAACCCATATATATAACCTTCTTTCTTGATACATTAGTTATGTATGGTTTTAACACATATAACCTCATCGACGCTTAATTCCTTATAAAATCATTTTACAAAGAAATACTACGCAAAACATACCTTTCCATGTCTTCCATATGACCTTTGCACAGATTTCGAGGCTGTACCTCTATTGCAATCGTTATTGGCTATCGGGACTTTTGCAGGCCACATTACATATGTGCCTCATCACCCCTCCGATTCCAATATGTGACTATCGGAAGTGTTAAAATAATGCTTAAGCCTATAAACACTTGGCGTAATCCTTTAACACAATACAAAGGAATTACACTAACCTTCTGCCCCGAACCATATATGGCAGACTTAAAATCTTATCTACTAGCACTTATAAGTTTCGTCAGGTCCACGCTTCAATTGCTCCACAGTGTTGTACTATATGAAGGCCCGACCTCCGATCAACCAATATCTCCGATCTTTGCTTTCCCGATATGCGATGGCCGATTTAATCATGACCGTCAATCAGGTTCACGATCTGACGGTCGACGATTAATCGCACGATCGCAATCGCTCTATTACAAAGGCCCATTCCAGTCTTTGTTGCAATGGTTTCCACCAACCTGATATGCCTTCCAGACCTGATAAGGGTATAAACCAACTTGTATAAATTTTCAAGTCCGCAATCTAAATCTAACTATGTTTTGCACTCGTTTTTAGTGTAAACTGGCTTTAACACTTGGGGGACTTAACTTTGTAAATAACTTCCGCTGATGTGATAATTCACCTTTCTCCTCATGACATCATCTGAACCATTGATCCATATGATCAAACAGCTCCTGTGCATTCCTCTTCACTTCTCCGCTTGCTCCTTTTACTTGGGAATGACATTGTTTCTTCAGCATTCTCTGTAACTTGGTTCTTCTTCAAGATTTTGCTTTTCGCCTCCACTGCTCAAACTTCACTGAGCTTAACTTCACTCCTTCTCTCCAAAAGCTTCACTTTACTTCTTCAATTGTCTTCTAATATCCCTTTACGACTCCTCTAAATCACTCCATTCCACTGCGTCCTTTATAATTCTGTCTGCACTCTGTTGCAGAACCTACGAATTCAAGTAATCCATGCATGAAAATAATCTTCAAACACTGACACAGTTAGGAACAAACTATGTATATATATATATATATATATATATATATATATATATCTATATATATATATATATATATATATATATATATATATATATATATATATATATATATATATATATATATCTATATCTATATCTATATCTATATATATATCTATATCTATATATATATATATATATATATATATATATATATATATATCTATATAAATATATATCTATCTATATATATATATATATCTATATATCTATATATATATATATATATATATATATATATATATATATATATATATATATATATATATATATATATATATATATATATATATATAATATATATATATATATGCAAAAACAAAGATTACATTCGAGACCTCTCTGTCTCGCACAGGCCTGATCTTCTGCTATCAGTGGCCTCCCCTTTGACTCTACCCGTAGGCTTACATATATGCCAGGCAGTTCTGTTGAACTGATTCTGGGGTAAATCCTAGATTGACTCGTAAATCTATTAAACTGACTCCTCAATCCTCTCGGTCCACTATGTCCACTTCTAGTTTTAATTAATTCCTAAAGTCTCTCCTTAGTTCCTTGAATCATGCAACTGTTTAAGAGTTATAGTTGACTTTGGACTCTTTTGGCATTATTGCCACTCATGTTCTCATTTATTCGAGAGCACTTACAGTCTCCTCTAATTATCTAATTAAATCACTTAAAGGCCTAAATATTACATTGACTTGAGACTTAGGAAAACTACTTCCTAAAAATACATGACCCCCTATTTCTACTTATTTAAAATGGTTTCCCCTTGGTTGAATGCTCCTGCATCATTTATCATCATTGATTTTCATATTGAGCAAACATTTTTCACAATGTGATAGTGGACCTTTGTTGACCATGGTTTATTTTCATATTGAGACAATCCCTATCACAAAGTGATATTGGGTTGTGGTTTACCATGATTGACCATGGTTGAAAATGGTTGGTAATGGTTGAGTACGATTGATTTTAATATTGCATGATATTTGTCAAAATACGACATTAGACCATGGTTGACCATGATTATAAGCCCAATGGATTTATATTAAACCCTAGGATTAATATTATAAACCCAATGAATAATATTATACCCTAAGAATATGAACCCTTAGATTAATAAACCTAAGGGATGGAATTATAAAACCAAGGGAATAATAACCCCAAGGAAATAATACTAAAACCCCAAGGAATTATGGTCAACGCTTTCAACAATGACTTTAATAGAGGAATTTGTTTGACTGATGTAGTTGACTGTGTGTTACTATTACTATTAATCAATAATAGTAATAGGTAATTGTGTTTGATTGATGTTGAAGAGTATTCATTTTCTAACATAGCTAAACATAGTTGAACATAGCTAACCGAATTAGTAAACCAATGTGTTGTAAACCATATGAATGTAAATATTATTAAAAAATTTAAACATTGTCAATGGGTGTCCATGGTTTGACTATGTCATCATGCTTGACATAACAATCGTGATGTTTATGGTTAACTATAGGCATGTTGACCATGGTTAACTATAGGAACCAAGGCTAACTAAATGGTTGTATACCTATATGGTTGACCAAGGTTGACTAAGGATTACTATGAGTGAACAATGTTGTCTATTTTTGAGTATGGTAAAAATATAGTTTATTAACGTTGACCACGGTTGGCTATTTATATATTGACTACAAAGGTTTAAAACTATACAGGTTAAATATCTCAGATTGGATGCTTCTGTGATTCATAATTTAAGTCAATATCTTCCGGATAAATATCATAGAAAACTTTGGGTCGTTGCGTTTCCAACCTCTATTGAGGTTCCTCATCATGACAAGGATGGTGAGCAAGATCAATAGATTACCAATTTATATCAAAGATGCAACAATAAATTTTCAATGGTAAAAAGGAAATATAAAGTAAAAAGAAATGATAAGGGATCGAAATAAATAATTAAAATAAGAAATTTATTTAATTAGTTATTTTTGAATTTAATTTAATTTATTTAATTTTTATTTTTATTTTTCAAAATTATTATATGCCTTTGATAATTTCTAATATTTTATCATGTAATATAATAAATTCAACTATCAATAACTTTTTCAATTAGAATTATATTAATACTAAATATTTGATTGATTAAAAATTATATCTAAAGGAAAATATATATACTAATGCTATTAATAAAACCGTTAAATTCAATAATAAAAACAAAATTCAAAATAAAAATCAAAACAAATAAAAGAAAGGAGATAATAGAATAGAACAAACACAAACCAGGACAATGGAAGGAAACAAAGGAGGGGATAAAAACCTAGAGGGTTAGGAATAAAGGGAAGGGACCCATGAGTTTCTTAATGTCCATGCATCATCCCTATTAAGAGTATTACTTCTCTTCTCAATCTCGATGGCTTCTCTTAATTTTCAGTGATGGAAATGATCAACCTTAGCGAGGACCTTAGAATCCTCTACATGTGAAGAATTAATAATACCTTGAGATTGTCGTTTTTCAGCAATTTTTCTTTCCGCATGTTCATTTGACACATTTTGTGGTGAAATAAATGGAGCTTTGAAAAGTATATCTTCATTTGTTGTTCTTGAAATGATATCACTTTGATTATTGACAAAAGGCTCCCACTAAAATGAATAAGCAATATCAATGTACTTATACGTATATCTAATAATTTTTTGAATTTCTTCCAGGCAATGAGAATAAGTTATATCTCTTCTACCTGCATGCATTATGACATTCAACAACTAATTTTAATAACAATATATTTGACATGAATATTGGATGATTTGGAATAAAGTCAAAAATGCCAAACCTGATGACATCGCTTATTCTGCGGTTTTTGAATACTTCTTGCCCCGTATTAGTGTTTTCGCACCAGTTTTTTTGATAAAAAATTGATGTTGGAAGCTAATGTCATTAAGTTGTTCAATGCATTTCTTCTCAGCATACGATCCCAGAATAAACCTTCACATGTCAACAATTGCATGTATGATTTCTTAATACATTCAATTAGTGATGATGAGCTCTCAACATCTTCCTCTTCAATGTGACTGAAAAATGAGTGAACCTCTGATCAATATGGTCATGAGTGTGTCCAACAAGAGTGAAATCAACCTTTACCTTCTAAAAAATTCTCAATTCAACAAGCAAGTTTAGATATTAAAAAAAAATATGATTTTTATTTTCACGACAAGTGTTGTCCAACTGTAGGTACAAAACATTAGGAAGATTACAAGACCAAAGAGAAAGCACACCGTCAATTATGGTTATTTTCATATTTGCATGATTATGAATATTTGGAGCTATGAAGTATACCCTTGGCAACATTTCCCCATTGAAGACGATACAACCGACCACGTGAAATGTCATTAAGTTGTTCAATGCATTTCCTCTCAGCATGCGATCCCAGAATAAACCTTCGCATGTCAACAGTTCCTTCCAACACATGAAAAATAGGCTCTTGCATGTATGATTTCTTAATACATTCAATTAGTGATGATGAGCTCTCAACATCCTTCCTCCTCAATGTGACTGAAAAATGAGTGAACCTCTGATCAATATGGTCATGAGTGTGTCCAACAAGAGCGAAATCAACCTTTACCTTCTAAAAATTTATCAATTCAACAAGCAAGTTTAGATATCCAAAAACAATATGATTTTTGTTTTCACGACAAGTGTTGTCCAATTGTAGGTACAAAACTTTAGGAAGATTACCAGACAAATGAGAAAGAACATCGTCAATTATGGTTATTGTCATATTTGCATGATTATGAATATTTGGAGCTATGAAGTATACCCTTGGAAACATTTTCCCATTGAAGACCATACAACCGAGCACGTGAAACTGAATAAAATTTTCTTCCTATAAATTTTTTTGTCTAAGAACAAAAAGTGGTAGAAATGTTTTCTTCTGGTCCATACCATCAATTATCAAGCCCAAATATTTATTTGGATTATCATAACACTTATTGCGATGCTTGTACAACTTTTCCTTTTCACTTGTTTTTTGTTTGCGATGCTATTGAAGCACTTTCAAAATGGAATCTACACATAACATGAAAGAAAGCCATATTTTAATAGTTGATGACTATACAATTTTAAAAAATAATTTTATGTATGTTTACCTCTTTCTTCCCCTTGACATTTATCCATTTTTTATTTAAGATAAGCACATGTACTGCAAACCCCCATCCTTGTCTTCTTAGGAGTATGAACATTGTTGAATTCTTTCTTCCATATCTTCACAAAATATTGATATTTAATAAATCAACCATTTCCTTCAACACCTTCTGCATATTCTTTGTATAAGTTGTATATTTCTCATCTTGAGAAATTATCTAGAATATGTGTTGTGTCTCTATTTGGAATACACTCTCCATGCTTTGGAAAGAATGATTTCATCCATGACATTAATGTATTTGATGATGGCCCAAAATCTCGTTTATGATGTACTTCTGAATAAAATGTGGGATACTTTTCCAAATTTTCTTGGATTCTTGAGAGCCGGAAATTACGAATTGAATGAAACATTTTGAAAGCCTTTCTACAGATAAATAAGGGCCCAATATGATAATCATAACCTAACAATGTAGATTTCATGCACCCCACTATATATGAATTTTGCATGCTTTAATTCATTGACAAATATATATTCCTTTTCTCCAATGCAAATTTGAAATCCATATGTTTCAAGCAATCCTTTTGACAACATTCACTTGAAATGAGAGCACTAATAGAACTTCTTCTTGTGAGATATTCTGCACTACCCCTTGTATAACTAGAACATCTTGGATTGATATGAAAAGGTCTCCTGCTACTTCTCGATCCAATATTTTCTGGAAATGTCTCCATCATTAGATCATCTATCATCATTATAAGCATTTTCATCATCATTAGGAGGATTATTATTCTCACTATGATAATTTTGAACATAGTTTGGAAATTCATCACCATCAGTTTTGATTTTGAAATAGTTACTTGGAGGATATTCTTCATCATCTTCGCCTTGCCCTTCATTAGTGCTATCCTCATAGTCCTTAGAATTAGGACTAAATGGAAAATTTGACTCTTTTTTATTGGATATTATTCATCATGTGCATTGTCAGTGCTTCTCTCATAGTCCTTAGGATTAGGACTACACAAAAAATGTGACTCTTAATTTACTGTAGATTCTTCATCCTGCCCTTCATCACTACTGCTCTGGTAGTCCTTATGATTAGGAGTAAGTGGAAAATGTGACTCTCTATTTACTGGAAATCCTTCATCGTTCCCTTGATCACTACTACTCCCATAGTCCTTAGGATTAATACAAAGTGGAAAATGTGACTCTCTATTCATTGGAAATTCATCATCGTGCCCTTCGTCACTATTGCCCTCATAGTCCATAGGATTATGACTAGGTGGAAATTGTGACTCTTTATTTATTGGAAATGCTTCATCCCGACCTACATCACTGCTGCTCTCATAGTCCATAGGATTAAGACTAAGTGGAAACCGTGACTCACTATTTATCTGGAATTCTTCATCCTGCCCTTCGTAAGTGTTTTTCTGATATTCCTTAGGATTAGGAGTAAGTGGAAGATATGAGTCTCTATTCATAGTGAAAGAAGTTTCATTATATTGATCAATATGAATAGAGTTGTTAAACAATGAATATGTTGATGCTTCATAAAGCGCAACTTCACTATCAAAAAAATCCATGGATTTCAAACATAAGAGGTTGAATGATACAAATTTACTCTCTCCTAATGATAATATATATCTTAAAGAATGGAAATTTCCCTCCAAAAATTTTCATCGAACATTTTCCCTCCAAAAATTTTATTTGAAGTATTTCCCTGCAAAATATTCTTCTACAATTTAATGAAAAATTTAAACTAAATATTTTACCTATATTAATCATTTACTTAAACTATATAACATTTACTAGATAATTAATTTTTATTTTATTTTTAATTTACTATATCTTTTATCACACATGTAACATAAATTAGTATATCCCCATAACACGATTTATATATAAAGTTCTTACAAAAAAAAAATAGTACCACATTCAAGAAGCGATAAAACAATTCCATAATATTTGTTATATAATAAATTTCGTTATCACTATTCCTCACATCACATCAAGACTTCTCGAAGCAATTTTGTGGAGCATCTACATCGTCATCGACAACACATTCAACAAGAGATTATCCCATTTCAAAGGTTAGTTTCCCTTTTACTGAGTGCAGATCTTAAACTCCCATAGCTTTACTAGTAATTATGTGTCACCTGTGTTGTTATTGTTAGCCTCCTGTTGCAACAGGGTTCATCTTTCATGATTGACATTTTTACATGCCAAATATGTCATACTTTGCATGCTTCAATGCTCCATATTTCCTAAAGAGGCCAAAGGAGGGGCCATGAATGTGTGCCAGTCTAAATGCCACTGCTGTATTCCAATTTTGATGACTTAACCATTTTTGAAGAATGTTTTGTTGAGGGAAGTCCAAACAGCTTAATCTTGGCTTCCCTAGGTTTCAATTTCTTGCTTTAGAATATAGAGAATGAATATCTGTCCAAACAACTTAATGTTGGCAGATTTGTAGATAGGTAGATAATCAAAGGAGCCCAACTGCTTAATCTAGGCCCTTGGCAGAAATAAGTGTAGATTTAGATAGGAAGGTAGTCAAAAGAAAAATTGTGAAGCAGGGTCTTCAAGTCTAAGTGCACCCAAACCAAAAAGAAGAAAAAATGTTAGGTAAGTAGGCTGGGTAGGTAGTTATGAGGTTGCAGAATGTTGATTTATGATCAATTTTGTGTTTCAAAGTGTTATATCTTTTCAGATCACAGTTATGATGCAGTTTTTCAGATGGAGGAGCTCAAGCTGGACATCTCTAACTTCCCCATTCTTCCTTATCCCCAAATCACTCACTAACTTCCCCGAAGAGGTCAAGATCTGCTTGAGCCTCTTAGTTTCATCATGTTTCATAAAACGTCTACCTAAGTAGAGATCTGCTTTACTTAGGAGTGCTGATATCTCTTCTACAAGTTCTATCCCCCCTAATAGCCTAAGATTCACATACTTAGTGCTTTCTTCACACTTTCATATTAACTACTACTCTATTATGTAAATCCCTATCTATTTTTTCCTTCCCCTACTAAAATTATGTTAATACCTCCCCTATATACTTATCCCCTCCCCCTGGTTGAAACATAACCATAAGTTCATTGGGAATTGCTAAGTTTATCTGAAACTCAGCAAGAGCCCTCATTTCCACCCTCAAACTATCTTTTTATGCATTTTACTCCATCACACAGCATAAAATTCCTTTCATGTGTATAAAAACCATCTTATTTAACTTGTTTTCACTCTCCCAAGGCATAAACCCCTTGTTTTGCCTTAAAACCCTTCTCAAACTGCATAAAATCCATCTTTCTGGGCTTTCGGACCCCTTCCGATGCCTTTAAAATCTGTTATAACCCCGTAAACCCACTTTTCTAATGTTTAAACCCCCCCGCCATTTAATAAATTATTCAAATGCGCCACGGGCCCCGTCCATTATCCCTCCGCCGCCTCATCTGTTCCGCCAGCCGTCCGATCGCCCGCGCCACAGATCTACGGTGGGCGGGTCTTCTCATCTCCGAAGCCGCCGAGGGTTAACGCCTGGGAGATCGGCGGTTTTCCCGTCATACTCCCGCCACACGTCGCCCTCCCAGCTGTGGTGGAGCCCCCTTTGCCGAAACCACCTACGCGGAAAGGTGGTGCGCCCGAAACCAGATACCGCTCTCCCCCCTCCTGCGTTAGCATGAGGTCATCCTGCCACGTCACCATCCCGCGTCGGCCTCCTGCCACCATGTCCTTGCCACGTAGCTACCACCGTACTACCACGTCACCTCCTCTGTTGTACCGCCACGTCACCCACCATACTGCTGATGTCATCAGCTGACATCACCCTACCATGTCACCACCATACTGGGACCCACCACTGACGTCATGCTGATGTCACCGTCAAAAAGCACGAAAGGCACAAATCGCAGCCTAGGAAGCCCGGAATCAGAATCTGAGGTAGTTTTTCATGCGCGATTAGTGCCTAGCGCTAATTGCGCATGGCTATGGGAAATAGGCCGAAATGGAAAGCCCCTCACCGCTCGGTCTCTAGCAGGCCCAAAAGGTGCAAAATGACTAGAATTTCTTCGCGAAGCATACAGAAAGGGGAAAACACAATTTTTAAAGCAGCAGAGGGCAAAACAATAGCCATAAAAGGTCGATGGGATAGTCTAAAGCACTCAGAAGACATTAAAGAGGCCAGGTCCAGTGCCAAATTGTATCAGAGGAAAGATGAAGCGGAAAAGAGTATCAGTTCAACAACATCAAAGCAGGTGAAAATTAAAAACCTCCATCAAAGTCAGTAAAACAGTTAAGGCCTTTTAAAAACTTATCTGGTCGGGATTAGTGCACATTAATGCCATCGAACAGCAGCAGAACCAAGTTAGAGGTGGAGATAAAAGACAAATCACAGTTATTACAGAAAGACTGCACCGAGCCACTGAGGACAGACATTAACTCAATTTGATACAGCTGCCCTCAGCGCAGCTCAAAGATATTTTCATGCATTTATTTCTGGATAAGATTAGGTTAAAGTAATCATTTTCTTTTAGACCTGTTTAGGTCGGCTGTAATAGATTAATTTTGGAGAATTTTCCCTATTTATACGACCCTCTACATTGTAAAAAGGGTTGGTTGGTTGATAATCTTCATTAGAGACTCGCACTGGAGATCTGAGATGTTTTACTTAATCAAAGATTGCTGAAAAGCTTCGGAGGAATGACTGTCTGCTCTGTGTCTAATGGTTTGAAGAATTGAATGTTGAATTCTTGTGCTGCAGTATGAATCAATAAGTGTTCCTTACCTCTGTTATTTCAATTTCACATATGCTCAAGTCACTGAACAAAGGATTGGCTTAGAATTTGCTTAGCTGCACTCTATGCTCAGTTTCTATGGCTTCTTAATGTTTTCCTCTTGATTTAGGCATAAACATGAATTCTGTTATGGCTCATGTTTGATCTATTTCACATATGAATGACTGTTATCTAGGAATTCTTAGCTGCTCCTAGATAGGGCTCATTTATCTTCCTTCTGCTAACCTGAATGAGAGATTCTTAATTGCCCCTCATTCCTTAGCCTTTAATCCATCTCTTTTACCTTGAATGATTGTTTCATATGCAGCTGTCTTGCTCCATAATTCCCTCTTGTGACCAAGAAAATGCACCAGCAGTCCTACTCCTTGACTCCACGCCCAATGGTTCTAAAACTTTCATGCTATCTCTGCCTCTTTACTTGAAAGCATCATCCTTCCCACCAAAATCAAAACAAAACCCCTTGAACTCAATAACTAGCCTAAAAACCTTATCAACAAAGCTAAATCAGAAAGAGAGAGCCCTCTCTGATTGCAGGTGGGCTAGAACCTGCAGTCCAAAGATTGGTCTGTGGTTACCTCGGCCGTATCCTTTTGAGCTGACCAGAAGGACAACCTGAGTGATAACATAATGGCGACTCCACTGGGGACCATCCTCAGTTAATTTCACAAATCAAGTTGGAAAACTCCATGGGAACAAAAATCAGTTGTTCAAGTGCTGTCTATTCCTTAAAACTACAGATGAAGTCTGAATGTCGGCCAGGAAGCCTTTGAAACTGTTCTTGCTTTGCATTTACAGGAGTAAATAAATGTTGCTTCAGTCAATCTTCATGCTAGTTTTAAACTGCAGATAGTTGTTCCAAAAATTTGATCAGTTCCTTGCTAATTCTAAAAACATTCACAGAAAATACCAAAACAAATTCAGAATCTGGCTCCCAAAAAGAATTCTCGTTATACTAGGTCAAATCCCGACCCAGACCCTCCAGCTGTTTTTGACAATCCCAACTTAATCCCAAAGATCCTTAGGAAGCAAGAACAAAGAGAAGATTTTGCTGATAATAGTCCTGAAGCAGTTCACCCAAGCAGTGTTCCAACCCCTGTCAAAGTTTTATTTCATTCAACCCCTGCTTCCCCTTGTTCATCATCTACTTCCCAAAGCACTCCTTCCACACCTCCATTCACTGCATATACTCCCATTACCACTACTGTTGTTACAGTTGTTCCAGTTGTCCCTGTTGTTCCTGTTGTTCCACTTATCCCTGCGAATATGGCTAATAGATATGCTCCCCTGCAATTACCTGCAAATCCTGGGGCTATGCCTCAGGATTATCAAACTAAAATCACATATTTTGATGGAACTGGTTCTTGCACATCCCTTCAGCATACCAAGAAGATGCAAGACTATTTTGATAACTACGAAATAGATGATGGTAGTGTGAGAATGAAAATTTTTGTTCAAAGTTTAACATGTGATGTAAGAACTTGGTTCAAATCACTTGCGGCAAATTCTATAACCACTCCGAATGAGCTTTATCAATCCTTTATCAACAGATGGGAGAAAAAGAAAGACCCCTTGCACATACTAGCTGAATACGATACAATAAAAAGAGGCCCTCAAGAGTCTGTCCTAGATTACTGTGCAAGATTCAACAATGTTTATAATGCAATACCACAGAACCTAAGACCTCCACCTGACCTTGCCTTGTATAAATTCCCTGATGGATTCGACCCGGATATGGCATACCAATTAAAAGAAAGAGCTCCTCAAACCCTTGCAGACATGAAAAATGTTGCTGTTAGCGTAGAGGCCAACCTAATTTCCAAAAGAAACAGAGCTAGAATAGAGATAAGAACCACCTTCAAAGAAGAACCCTCAGCCTTAGATCAGAAACTCGATGCTATTATCAGTGGCATGCAAAGGCTGGGAGACAGAGTAGAAAGTGTTGAGAGAAAGTCTTCATGGGAAGCACAACAACCTAATGCCATAAGGAACCCAAATTTCAGGAAAACTCAGAACACAAATGTTGGTAGGTCTAGCCCAGACCATGATATAAGGCCCCCTTTTCATGAAAATTATGTGGAAGCATCTACATCTAGTGAGCCCACAGAGGACACTCACATCAACTTAGTGGATTCAAGGGCTGAGCAACAAATTTTCCTAACTCAACAAGACCAAGATGAGCATGACTTTAATCAATTTCAGACTAAGTCTGGTGAGTCTTTTGATTTTAAACAAGGCTATGATACTGTTGTCTATGAGGTCCACAAACAATATAAGCTGAGAACTAGGACCATTGACATTCCTGAACCTAACAAACCAAAGGATGGCAAACAACCCAACAAGACTAAAGGCAAGGCCGTCATAACAGAACCAGCTGATATACCTGTCCCAAACCCGCATCAAGTGACTGTAGAGGACATAACAAAAATGCAGCCTTCTGTTGATCAGCCTCTGCCACCTTCTTCCTCGAAAGAGAATTTGAACAACATTCCAAAAAGCCCTCCTAAAATAGAAAAACCGCAAGCAATTACTTCCCTTAACGCTGATAAACAAGACCAAATTACTGATACTTCAATGGAAAACGGGAAACCTGCCTCTCACAATACTAAAACCCAATCTGAAAAATAATTTGACTTAGAGGCAGAAATAGGTAAATTGAAGATATCCATCCCCCTATCTGAACTTGCTAAACATGATGTGTATAGGCAACAAATTCAAAGATCACTTCAAATGCCAGAAGTCAAGGATGATGTCAATGTTCTTGATGATTAGCCTAAGCTGCTATTCGGTCCAGAAGTTAATGGAAAATCAACATATGGATTTGTCTTACCCTTTTATGTCAGTTTACATATACATGACAAAGTTCTGCACAATGCTATGTTTGACTCAGGTGCCTCACACAACCTTATGCCCAAAGCTGTAATGGAAAAACTGAACCTTGATGTTACAAGACCCTACAAAGATCTATTCTCCTTTGACTCAAGTCAAGTCAAGTGTTTAGGCCTCATCAAAGATTTGTGTGTCTCCTTAGTCCAATTTCCTAACAAGACAATCCTCATGGATGTGGTGGTTGCTGACATTCCACCAAAGTATGGCATGCTATTGTCAAGATCTTGGGGAGCAAAACTCCAAGGATCCCTCCAATTAGACCTCTCTTATGCCACTATATCTGTCTTTGGGCAACCAAAGAGACTATATAGAGAAACACTGATGAAGTATGTGGTAACTAGTGAGAGCAAGCCTGAAAATTTTCCCATTTACTCAATCCATTCTGATATGGATTCTTTTATTTTATTTAATGATGAAACACTTACTCCCATTGATGGCAAGCCGTTGGCTTTAGAACTGAACACACACATCAATGAAGAATCGGTTGCCCATACTGATGAAACTATCAAAACAATTAATGCAACCAGCATGCTAGAAGAACCTCCCCAAACAGAGAATTCAAATCTGTCCACTACAAGAATGATTGAAACTCTTGACACTAACCACAAGCAAGAAATCACATGGTATTTAGAGTTTGAGGGCTCTGTCAACAAGTTAGGAGCAGGGGCAGGTGTTTGGATTCATAATACACATAACAATCATGCAGAAGGCCATGCCTGCAGACTAAATTTCAAATGCACCAATAACATGGCAGAGTATGAGGCTCTCCTCCTAGGCCTTAAACTGCTCAAAGCCCTAGGAGCTGCAAAAGTGTCCATTTTAGGTGACTCTGATTTAGTCATACAACAGATGAAAGGTAATTTTGTTACCAATGATAATAGAATGAGGGTCTATAGGATTGCTGCCACTAGTATACTCAATGCATTCACTGAATCCAAGCTTGCCAAGATTTCAAGAAAGCATAACATTCATGCACACAGCCTAGCCACTTTTGCTAGTACATGCAAGCTCCCCTTTGAGCCAAATCACCATTTTACTGCTGAGATAAAACATAGGCCTGCTATCCCAAATAATGTTAAAGATTGGCAAGTGTTCGAAAATGATGCCCAGATTAACAATTTCCTCACTCTTGAGCATGAGTTTTCAAATATTAAAATTGACATGGATGCTATGATGGATGAACAATAGCAAACAAATGAAATTCAGCAGGCTGTAACACCTATAACAGCCAAACGAATGCTGAACCCAACTGTTTTTTATAATACAAACATAGAAAAGCTGAAACAGATGCATTGGGAGGAAATAGCCGAAACAGAGGCCGAAATCGTTGATCTGAAAGATAACTTTCTCCCTGCCGGCCTCACTCCGTTAGAAGATATGTTTGATGCTAATGATGTTCCCAAGAAGCCAAAAATGAAACCCTTAAATGCTGCTGTAGAAGAACATAACATCGGGACAACAGAGAAGCCCAAAATGATCAAATTATCCAAAAATTTGCCACCCGATCAAAAGCCTAAATATGTTGATTTATTCAAAGAATTCCAAGATGTATTTGATTGGAGTTATGAGGACTTGAAGTCCTATGACACCTCAGTAATCCAACACACCATTCCCTTAAAACCAAACCAAAAGCCCTTCAAGTGGAAACTGAGGAGAATCAATCCTATGCTTCTCCCTTTGATTGAAAAGGAAGTGAAAAGAATGTTTGAAGCAGGTATCATAGCACCCATCAGATTTTCTGAATGGGTATCCAATCTTGTTCCCACAAGAAAAAAGACAGGTGAGATTAGGTTATGTGTAGACCTAAGAAATTTAAACCAAGTCTCCCTAAAAGACCACTACCCCTTGCCCAAAATGGATCATATTCTGCAAAGAGTAGTGGGATAATCTAGAATCTCTTTGCTAGATGGCTTTTCAGGTTTTAATCAAATACTGGTTCACCCGGATGACCAAGACAAGACAGCCTTTACCACACCATGGGGAACATTTAAGTATGTGAAGATTCCTTTCGGACTTAAAAATGCTAGTGCTACCTTTCAAAGAGCAATGGACATTGCATTTGCCAAAGAAATACATGATTTCCTAGTTGTCTACCTTGATGACTTAACCCCTTTCTCCAAATCTGATCAAGAGCACCTAAAACATTTGAGGCAAATATTCATGACATGTAGGAAATATGGCATTTCCTTGAACCCTAGGAAGTCCCTCTTCGGCCTTGAAGAAGGCAAACTTCTTGGCCATATCATATCAAAATATGGGATTAGAATTGATCCTGAAAGAATCCAAGCCATCCTCCAAATCCCATATCCAAGGAACATAAAAGAGTTGCAAGCATTCCTTGGGAAGATCAACTTCGTAAGGAGATTTATTCCAAACCTAGCTGAGCTGATAAGACTGTTAAGCAACATGTTAAAAAAGGATGCCAAGGTAAGATGGTCTCTTGAAACCAAACAAGCCTTTGAGGGCATAAAATCTACCTTAACCCAAGCCCCTGTCATCACAAGTCCACAATTTGATAGGGACTTTATCATATTTTCTTTTGCATCTCATCACACCATAGTTGTTGTCCTTTTGTAAAAGGATGATCAGGGAGATGAAAAGCCAATTGCATTTTTTAGCCGAGCCTTAAGAGATGCCCCTTTGAAGTACCCAATCATGGAGAAGCAGGCCTATGCCCTTGTTAAGGCCATCAAGGATTTCGGAGTCTAC
This sequence comes from Pinus tabuliformis, assembly GCA_031772625.1. NCBI lineage: Eukaryota > Viridiplantae > Streptophyta > Pinopsida > Pinales > Pinaceae > Pinus > Pinus tabuliformis. The sequence goes on along the minus strand of CM062813.1, from coordinate 913,581,767 downwards.
ATTTTATATTCACATGTGATTGCCTATGTCCCAAATGCTGTTGTAAAAGACATATTAACCCAAGAGGGATTAAAGGGCAAAAGAGGCAAATGGATTGCAAACATCCTTGAATATGACATAGAAATAAAACCAACCAAGCTTATAAAGGGACAAGGTTTAGCCAAATTGATGTCCGAAACAAACTTTCAAGCCTTAGACATTAACCAATTGGACAATGAACAGGAGCTGGCGACTCCAAAGATCAGCGAAACCTTTTTGCAATCCCCATGGTATGTTGATATATGCTTTGTATTGTTAAACCTGTTTTCTCCCCCAGGATTGTGTAGAACTAAGAAAAGATTTTTAAGAATGAAAGCTTCGAAGTTTTGTGTCATAGATGGTGCTTTATTTTGGAAAAATCGTGAAGGTATATTGCTTAATTGTTTAACCATGAGTGAAACTAACAACGTCATGAAAGAATTCCATGCAGGTGACTGTGGAGGACATCTATATTGGAAGTCCACTGCTGATAAAATTTTAAGGGTTGGTTTCTATTGGCCCTCTCTTTTTGCAGATGTAAAGAAATTTTCCATTTCATGTCACAAATGCCAAATCTTTGAGGGAAAAAGAAACTTGTTGCCCCTACCCCTTAAACCCATCTCAACTGAAAAGCCTTTTCAGCAATGGGGTCTTGACTTCATTGGAGAAATCCATCCCTCCTCCTCAGGCCAGCACAAGTGGATTCTAACAGCCACTGACTATTTCACTTAGTGGGTTGAAGCCATCCCATGCAGGCAAGCAAATGACACCATCATTGTCCAATTCCTTGAGTGCAATATCCTTTCTAGATTTGGCTACCCTGAGAAGATCATTACTGACAACGCTGCTGCTTTCATATCCAAGAGGATGATCAAGTTTTGCCATAAATTTCACATTACCTTGGGCCACTCTATAGCCTATTACCCTCAAGGTAATGGCTTGGCCGAGTCCTCAAATAAAAGTCTCATTAATATTATCAAGAAGATCTTAGAAGAAAACAAGAAGAACTGGCATAGAAAGCTCACAAATGCCCTATGGGCAGACAGACTTTCAACAAAGAAATCCATTGGGATGAGCCCTTATGAGCTAGTATATGGCATGGAGGCCAGATTTCCTTCATCTTTAGGCATCCCTACTATCAAACTGTTACAGGAGATTCAGGCTGAACCAAATGACATTCAATGAAGAATCAATCAGACCATTCATCTTCAGCAAACCAGAGAGCAGGTCTATGACAGAGCTCAAATTTTGCAAGAAAAGCTCAAAAGGATGTTTGATAAGAGAGCTAAGGCTGAGGATTTCTACATTGGCAACAAAGTTCTAAGGTGGGATTCATGAAGAGAAGACAAGGGAAAACATGCAAAATTTGATTTTTTGTGGAAAGGGCCATTTGTTATTTCTGCTGTTCAGGGAAATAACACATATTTTCTCAAAACTGTAGAGGTCAGTACTACAGAAGAAGGCCCTGTTAATGGCCGAATGTTAAAACATTACCATGATCCCTTTTAAGGGATGCAATGCAGCTTTGTATATATCTCTTTGTACATTGATATGTGTATATATCAGCACTTTGTTTTATTTTTGTATAAATAGTCTGAGTGTTAGAGGATCAGCAACAAAGTTTGCTAGGACACAGCCAATACAAGTCTTCCATTTCTAAAAAGCTTTGTCTCTGCATTAATCTCAGCAAAACAGCAAGAGTAGCACTGTCATATCACAGAAATTCATGGTAAAAGCAAACAGTTCGCAGCTTGCAGTCTTCAGTCAAACAGTATCAATAAGAGAGGAGCATTTTTTTAGTTTCACATCAGCAACTGTTTCTAGACCAAGGCTAAAGAGAAATACATCAATTTGATCTTATGTTTTTCAAAGGCAGATGCTCAGGCAACATTGTACATAATATCAAGCACGCAGAAGAAAGCAGGCAGTGCTTCACTTTTCATAACAATTTAGTTGAGGAGAGGGCTGTTCATATTTCAAAAGTTTTACACTCTTAGCAGCCAACACAAAGAAGTTTTCCAGTCTATAGTAACAACAGAAGATCAAGGCAGCCTGACCTCCTGTTCTTGGCTTTTCACAAGGAAAAGCCATCCCCAAGTGGAGCCACTGTTAGCCTCCTCTTGCAACAGGGGTTCATCTTTCATGATTGAAATTTTTACATGCCAAATATGTCATACTTTGCATGCTGCAATGCTCCATATTTCCTAAGGAGGCCAAAGAAGGGGCCATGAAAGTGTGCCAGTCTAAATGCCACTACTGTATTCCAATTTTGATGACTTAACCATTTTTGAAGAATGTTCTATTGAGGGAAGTCCAAACAGCTTAATCTTGGCTTCCTTAGGTTTCAATTTATTGCTTTAGAATATAGAGAATGAATATCTGTCCAAGCAGCTTAATCTTGGCAGATTTGTAGATAGGTAGAGAATCAAAGGAGCCCAACTGCTTAATCTGGGCCCTTGGCAGAAATAAGTGTAGATTTAGATAGGAAGGCAGTCAAAAGAAAAATTGTAAAGCAGGGTCTGCAAGTCTAAGTGCACCCAAACCAAAAAGAAGAAAAAATGTTAGGTAAGTAGGCTGGGTAGGTAGTTTTGAGGTTGCAGAATGTTGATTTATGATCAATTTTGTGTTTCAAAGTGTTATATCTTTTCAGATCACAGTTATGATGCAGTTTTTTCATATGGAGGAGCTCAAGCTGGACATCTCTAACTTCCCCATTCTTCCTTATCCCCAAATCACTCACTAACTTCCCCGAAGAGGTCAAGATCTGCTTGAGCCTCTTAGTTTCATCATGTTTCATAAAACATTTGCCTAAGTAGAGATCTGCTTTACTTAGGAGTGCTGATATCTCTTCTACAAGTTCTATCCCCCCTAATAGCCTAAGATTCACATACTTAGCGCTTTCTTCTCACTTTCATATTAACTACTACTCTATTATGTAAATCCCTATCTATTTTTTCCTTCCCTACTACTAAAATTTGTTAATACCTCCCCTATATACTTATCCCCTCCCCCTGGTTGAAACATAACCATAAGTTCATTGGGAATTGCTAAGTTTATCTGAAACTCAGCAAGAGCGCTCATTTCCACCCTCATACTATCTTTTTATGCATTTTACTCCATCACACAGCATAAAATTCCTTTCATGTGCATAAAAGCCATTTTATTTAACTTGTTTTCATCTCCCCAAGGCATAAACCCCTTGTTTTGCCTTAAACCCTTCTCAAACTGCATAAAATCCATCTTTTTGGGCTTTCGACCCCTTCTGATGCCTTTAAAACCTGTTATAACCCCGTAAACTCACTTTTCTAATGTTTAAACCGCCCCCCGTTTAATAAATTATTCAAATGCGCAGCACGCCCCATCCATTATCCCTCCGCCGCCTCATCTGTTCCGCCAGCCGTCCGATTGCCCGCGCCACAAATCTACGGTGGGCAGGTCTTCTCATCTCCGAAGACGCCGAGGGTTAACGCCCGGAGATCGGTGGTTTTCCCGTCGTACTCCCGCCACGCGTCGCCATCCCGACTGTGGCAGAACCCCCTCTGCCGAAACCACCTACGCAGAAAGGCGGTGCGCTCGAAACCTGATACCGCTCTCCCCCCCTCCTGCATCAGCGTGACATCATCCTGCCACATCACCATCCCGCGTCGGCCTCCTGCCACCGTGTCCTTGCCACGTAGCTGCCACCGTACTACCACGTCACCTCCTCTGCCGTACCGCCACGTCACCCGCCGTACTGCTAATGTCATCAGCTGACGTTACCCTGCCACATCACCGCCGTACTGGACCCACCCACCCTGACGTCATCGTAAAAAAGCACGAAAGGCGCAAATCGCAGCCTAGGAAGCCCGGAATCAGAATCTGAGGCAGCTTTTCATGCGCGATTAGCACCTAGCGCTAATCGCGCATGGCTATGGGAAATAAGCTGAAATGGAAAGCCCCTCACCGCTCGGCCTCCAGCAGGCCCAAAAGGCGCAAAATGACCAGAATTTCTTCGCGAAGCATACAAAAAGGGGCAAACACAATTTTTAAAGCAGCAGAGGGCGGAACAGCAGTCATAAAAGGTCGACTGACAGTCTAAAGCACTCAGAAGACATTAAAGAGGCCAGGTGGAGCGCCAAAGTGTATTAGAGGAGAGATGAAGCGGCAAAGAGTATCAGTTCAGCAACATCAAAGCAGGTGAAAATTAAAAACCTCCATCAAAGTCAGTAAAATAGTTAAGGCCATTTAAAAACTTATCTGGTCGGGATTAGTGCACATTAATGCCACTGAACAGCAGCAGAACCAAGTTAGAGGTGGAGATAAAATACAAATCACAGTTATTACAGAAAGACTGCACCGAGCCACCCAGGACAGACATTAACTCAGTTTGATATAGCTGCCCTCAGCGCAGCTCAAAGATATTTTCATGCATTTATTTCTGGATAAGATTAGGTTAAAGTAATCATTTTCTTTTAGACTTGTTTAGGTCGGCTGTAATAGATTAATTTTGGAGAATTTTCCCTATTTATACGACCCTCTGCATTGTAAAAAGGGTTGGTTGGTTGATAATCTTCATTAGATACTCGCATTGGAGATCTGAGATGTTTTACTTAATCAAAGATTGCTGAAAAGCTTCGGAGGAATGACTGTCTTCTCTGTGTCTAATGGTTTGAAAAATTGAATGTGGAATTCTTGTGCTGCAGTATGAATCAATAAGTGTTCCTTACCTCTGTTATTTCAATTTCACATATGCTCAAGTCACTGAACAAAGGATTGGCTTAGAATTTGCTTAGCTGCACTCTATGCTTAGTTTCTGTGGCTTCTTAATGTTTTCCTCTTGATTTAGGCATAAATATGAATTCTGTTATGGCTCATGTTTGAACTATTTCACATATGAATGACTGTTATCTAGGAATTCTTAGCTGCTCCTAGATAGGGCTCATTTATCTTCCTTCTGCTAACCTGAATGAGAGATTCTTAATTGCCCCTCATTCCTTAGCCTTTAATCCATCTCTTTTACCTTGAATGATTGTTTCATATGCAGTTGTCTTGCTCCATAATTCCCTCTTGTGACCAAGAAAACGCACCAACAGTCCTACTCCTTGACTCCACGCCCAATGGTTCTAAA